>OX371261.1:1200000-1800000 GCA_947311025.1 Lypha dubia | reverse complement strand
AAAGACAACAGTTGAATCAGTAGAAGGGACTACGTTCAAACCGATTGAAAGCACAACACAAGAATATGAATTAGCGCAAGAATCTTCCTATGATTTTGATGCTACAACCCACAAACCTATTGCTACAGATCACACAACATTTAAAATTGAAGAAAAACAAACTACAACTAGCATGGAATCAACCGAAGTTGTACAAACTACAACTAGCACACAAAAAAGTATTTCTACTGCTAGCCAAAAGACAACAGTTGAATCAGTAGAAGGGATTACGTTCAAACCGATTGAAAGCACAACACAAGAATATGATTTAACGCAAGAATCTTTCTATGATGCTACAACCCACAAACCTATTGCTACAGATCACAAAACATTTAAAATTGAAGGAAAACAAACTACAACTAGCACCGAGTCAATCGAAGTCGTTCAAACTACACCTGGCACACAAAACAGTATTTCGACTGCTAGTCTAAAGACAACAGTTGAATCAGTAGAAGGGACTACGTTCAAACCGATTGAAAGCACAACACAAGAATATGAATTAGCGCAAGAATCTTTCTATGATTTTGATGCTACAACCCACAAACCTATTGCTACAGATCACACAACATTTAAAATTGAAGGAAAACAAACTACAACTAGCAACGAGTCAATCGAAGTCGTTCAAACTACACCTAGCACACAAAAGAGTATTTCGACTGCTAGTCAAAAGACAACAAGTGAATCAGCAGAAGGGACTAATTTCAAAGCGATTGAAAGCACAACACAAGAATATGATTTAACGCAAGAATCTTTCTATGATTTTGAAATTACTACAGTTGGCCAAAAAGAAGCAGGAGAAAGTACAATAAAAGTAAGCACTGCCGATCAAAATATGGAAGCCACTACGGCAATAGCTACTCAGTACGCCTCAACACCAATAGACCAAATTATCGAAACAACACCAGTAGAAAGTTCATCTTTTTCACATTCTGAAAATTTTACAACTTTTTCACATCAGATAGAAAATAATATAACAACTGGTAAAAACACTTTTACTCTTGGCACGGAAAACTCAACTAAAACCTTTGAAAGAGAAGGTAGTACAAAAACAACAGAGCCTACTTTCAAAGAAACAACTCAAAAAGAAACTGATACTACTTCTAAATCGTCCATTCCTGGCAAAGAAGTTACATTAAGCGGAATAGCAGGGGGAACAAAAATGACAACCTCCAGTGTCACTGAAGAATATGTAATTGAAACATCCACTGCAATCTTTGGTAAGACAACCGGTATACCATACGTAACGAAAGGCTTTCCCACTTCAATCAATCTTGAACTAGATGAGAGTACTTTCTTTACACAAACATCTGAAAGTGATGAAGAAGGTGAAACCACATCTTTGAAATACGAGCCAACCATTGATCCCTTCAGTTCAGTCGAAGGTACTACAGCAAAGTCGCCACCATTTGAAAAAAGTACGACAATAAAAGATGTAGCTACACAGCAACCGGAATACGATCCTAAACTGATAACAAGTAAAGAATTCAAAGTTGATACCTCAAAAGAAACTTCATATATTAATACTCCACAACCCAAAGAAACAATTTCCTCCAAACATGAAACTACACTTCAGTACGGTAAAACCACAGGTATACCATATATCACAGATTTTTCAACGCCAACTGTTTTATCAACTACAACAGAAAAGGTTTCAAGCATAGAACCGAAGCAGTTAACATCTAAGGAACCATCTATAGAAAACAAACCTCAAAAACCAGGTCCTGCTTATACCTATTTGCCACCTGAAATTTCTTTTGAATATTCCACATTCACGACACTTCGTAGGGATGAAGAGGACATGACAATAGTTGCACAAGTTGAAAAAACAACAAAATCAAGAAATGAAACTATAAAAACAGTTGGAAGCAAAGAATACGACGTTAAAAAAGATTTCACTAATTTTGAAACTGTCACCGAAAGTATTTCAGAGACCACAAAATATATTTCAATTATCCAGGGCAAAGAATTCACTACAAAGTCATTTAAGGACAATAATAAAGAAACTACTATAGAATCGTTACTTGAAAAAGAAGTTACAACATTACGAGGCTCTACAACACCTCTAAGTACTGAAACAACTAGATCTCTCTCAGAATTCAATAAAACCTCCACAAAATCAATAGAAAAAGAAACTCTCAAGCCTGAGACGGAAACCACAGTTTCAGCCTTCGAAAACAAAGAAACGACCACAGAATCGTTGCTTGAAAAAGAAGCATCGACATTACAAGGCTCAACAACACCCGTAACTTTCGAAACAACTAGATCTATCTCAGAATTATATGAAACCTCCACAAAATCAAAAGAAAAAGAAACTCTCAAGCCTGAGACGGAAATCACAGTTTCAGCCCTCGAAAACAAAGAAACGACGACAGAATCGTTGCTTGAAAAAGAAGCATCGACATTACCAGGCTCAACAACACCTGTACCTTTCGAAACAACTAGATTTATCTCAGAATTCAATGAAACCTCCACAAAATCAATAGAAAAAGAAACTCTCCAGCCTGAGACGGAAACAACAGTTTCATCCATCGAAAACAAAGAAACGACCACAGAATCGTTGCTTGAAAAAGAAGCATCGACATTACCAGGCTCAACAACACCTGTACCTTTCGAAACAACTAGATTTATCTCAGAATTCAATGAAACCTCCACAAAATCAAATGAAAAAGAAACTCTCCAGCCTGAGACGGAAACAACAGTTTCATCCATCGAAAACAAAGAAACGACCACAGAATCGTTTCTTGAAAAAGAAGCATCGACATTACCAGGCTCAACAACACCTGTACCTTTCGAAACAACTAGATTTATCTCAGAATTCAATGAAACCTCCACAAAATCAATAGAAACAGAAACTCTCAAGCCTGAGACGGAAACCACAGTTTCATCCATCAAAAACAAAGAAACGACCACAGAATCGTTGCTTGAAAAAGAAGCATCGACATTACCAGGCTCAACAACACCTGTAACTTTCGAAACAACTAGATTTATCTCAGAATTCAATGAAACCTCCACAAAATCAATAGAAAAAGAAACTCTCAAGCATGAGACGGAAACCACAGTTTCATCCCTCGAAAACAAAGAAACGACCACAGAATCGTTGCTTGAAAAAGAAGCATTGACATTACCAGGCTCAACAACACCTGTAACTTTCGAAACAACTATATCTATCTCAGAGTTATATGAAACGTCCACAAAATCAATAGAAAAAGAAATTCTCAAGCCTGAGACGGAAACAACAGTTTCATCCATCGAAAACAAAGAAACGACCACAGAATCGTTGCTTGAAAAAGAAGCATCGACATTACCAGGCTCAACAACACCTGTAACTTTCGAAACAACTAGATTTATCTCAGAATTCAATAAAACCTCCACAAAATCAATAGAAAAAGAAACTCTCAAGCCTGAGACGGAAACCACAGTTTCAGCCCTCGAAAACAAAGAAACGACCACAGAATCGTTGCTTGAAAAAGAAGCATTGACATTACCAGGCTCAACAACACCTGTAACTTTCGAAACAACTAGATCTATCTCAGAATTCAATGAAACCTCCACAAAATCAATAGAAAAAGAAACTCTCAAGCCTGAGACGGAAACAACAGTTTCATCCATCGAAAACAAAGAAACGACCACAGAATCGTTGCTTGAAAAAGAAGCATCGACATTACCAGGCTCAACAACACCTGTAACTTTCGAAACAACTAGATTTATCTCAGAATTCAATAAAACCTCCACAAAATCAATAGAAAAAGAAACTCTCAAGCCTGAGACGGAAACCACAGTTTCAGCCCTCGAAAACAAAGAAACGACCATAGAATCGTTGCTTGAAAAAGAAGCATCGACATTGCCAGGCTCAACAACACCTGCAACTATCGAAACAACTAGAACTATCTCAGAATTATATGAAACCTCCACAAAATCAATAGAAAAAGAGACTCGCAAGCCGGAAACGGAAACCACAGTTTCATCCATCGAAAACAAAGAAACGACCACAGAATCGTTGCTTGAAAAAGAAGCATCGACATTACCAGGCTCAACAACACCTGTAACTTTCGAAACAACTAGATTTATCTCAGAATTCAATGAAACCTCCACAAAATCAATAGAAAAAGAAACTCTCAAGCCTGAGACGGAAACAACAGTTTCAGCCCTCGAAAACAAAGAAACGACCACAGAATTGTTGCTTGAAAAAGAAGCATCGACATTACCAGGCTCAACAACACCTGTAACTTTCGAAACAACTAGATCTATCTCAGAATTCAATGAAACCTCCACAAAATCAATAGAAAAAGAAACTCTCAAGCATGAGACGGAAACCACAGTTTCAGCCCTCGAAAACAAAGAAACGACCACAGAATCGTTGCTTGAAAAAGAAGCATTGACATTACCAGGCTCAACAACACCTGTAACTTTCGAAACAACTAGATCTCTCTCAGAATTATATGAAACGTCCACAAAATCAATAGAAAAAGAAACTCTCAAGCCTGAGACGGAAACCACAGTTTCATCCATCGAAAACAATGAAACGAGCACAAAACCGTTGCTTGAAAAAGAAGCATCGACATTACCAGGCTCAACAACACCTGCAACTTTCGAAACAACTAGATTTATCTCAGAATTATATGAAACCTCCACAAAATCAAAAGAAAAAGAAACTCTCAAGCTTGAGACGGAAACCGCAGTTTCAGCCCTCGAAAACAAAGAAACGACCACAGAATCGTTGCTTGAAAAAGAAGCATCGACATTACCAGGCTCAACAACACCTGTAACTTTCGATACAACTAGATCTATCTCAGAATTCAATGAAACCTCCACAAAATCAATAGAAAAAGAAACTCTCAAGCCTGAGACGGAAACAACAGTTTCAGCCCTCGAAAACAAAGAAACGACCACAGAATTGTTGCTTGAAAAAGAAGCATCGACATTACCAGGCTCAACAACACCTGTAACTTTCGAAACAACTAGATCTATCTCAGAATTCAATGAAACCTCCACAAAATCAATAGAAAAAGAAACTCTCAAGCATGAGACGGAAACCACAGTTTCAGCCCTCGAAAACAAAGAAACGACCACAGAATCGTTGCTTGAAAAAGAAGCATTGACATTACCAGGCTCAACAACACCTGTAACTTTCGAAACAACTAGATCTATCTCAGAATTATATGAAACGTCCACAAAATCAATAGAAAAAGAAACTCTCAAGCCTGAGACGGAAACCACAGTTTCATCCATCGAAAACAATGAAACGAGCACAAAACCGTTGCTTGAAAAAGAAGCATCGACATTACCAGGCTCAACAACACCTGCAACTTTCGAAACAACTAGATATATCTCAGAATTATATGAAACCTCCACAAAATCAAAAGAAAAAGAAACTCTCAAGCCTGAGACGGAAACCGCAGTTTCAGCCCTCGAAAACAAAGAAACGACCACAGAATCGTTGCTTGAAAAAGAAGCATCGACATTACCAGGCTCAACAACACCTGTAACTTTCGATACAACTAGATCTATCTCAGAATTATATGAAACCTCCACAAAATCAATAGAAAAAGAGACTCGCAAGCCTGAAACGGAAACCACAGTTTCATCCATCGAAAACAATGAAACGACCACAGAATCGTTGATTGAAAAAGAAGCATCGACATTACCAAGCTCAACAACTCCTGCAACTATCGAAACAACTAGATTTATCTCAGAATTATATGAAACCTCCACAAAATCAAAAGAAAAAGAAACTCTCAAGCCTGAGGCGGAAACCAAAGTTTCAGCCCTCGAAAACAAAGAAACGACCACAGAATCGTTGCTTGAAAAAGAAGCATCGACATTACCAAGCTCAACAACACCTGCAACTATCGAAACAACTAGATTTGTCTCAGAATTATATGAAACCTCCACAAAATCAAAAGAAAAAGAAACTCTCAAGCCTGAAACGGAAACCACAGTTCCAGCCCTCGAAAACAAAGAAACGACCACACAATCGTTGCTTGAAAAAGAAGCATCGACATTACCAAGCTCAACAACACCTGCAACTATCGAAACAACTAGATATAGCTCAGAATTATATGAAACCTCCACAAAATCAAAAGAAAAAGAAACTCTCAAGCCTGAAACGGAAACCACAGTTTCATCCATCGAAAACAATGAAACGACCACAGAATCGTTGCTTGAAAAAGAAGCATCGACATTACCAAGCTCAACAACACCTGCAACTATCGAAACAACTAGATATATCTCAGAATTATATGAAACCTCCACAAAATCAAAAGAAAAAGAAACTCTCAAGCCTGAGACGGAAACCACAGTTTCAGCCCTCGAAAACAAAGAAACGACCACAGAATCGTTGCTTGAAAAAGAAGCATCGACATTACCAAGCTCAACAACACCTCCAACTATCGAAACAACTAGATCTATTTTAGAATTATATGAAACCTCCACAAAATCAAAAGAAAAAGAAACTCTCAAGCCTGAGACGGAAACCACAGGTTCATCCATCGAAAACAAAGAAACGACCACAGAACCGTTTCTTGAAAAAGAAGCATCAACATTGCTAGTCTCAACAACAACTGCAACTTTCGAAACAACTAGATCTATTTCAGAATTAAATGAAACCTCCACAAAATCAATAGAAAAAGAAACTCTCAAGCCTGAGACGGAAACCACAGTTTCAGCCCTCGAAAACAAAGAAACGACCACAGAACCGTTGCTTGAAAAAGAAGCATCGACATTGCCAGTCTCAACAACAACTGCAACTTTCGAAACAACTAGATCTATTTTAGAATTAAATGAAACCTCCACAAAATCAATAGAAAAAGAAACTCTCAAGCCTGAGACGGAAACCAATGAAGGTGTTACAGGTGCGCGGGACATTGAAAGCACTACAATTATTTCAATGGATAGTGAAACTGAAATAGATTCAATAACTTCAACTTCAACTAGAGAAATTTTAGCAACAACATCAGAAATTTCGTTCACTACAAAGTCTTCTGGAGAAACTACAGACTTTGCAACTCCAAAATTCGTACAAAAAGATATCTCCCATGAGACTACAATACTTTCTAGTACAACCGACTCTATTAAAACTACTTTAATACCAAAAGTTTTTGGAGTTCAGACCACCGTGCAACCAAAACAACGAACAGAATTGCCAACAACAACAGCTGGGTTATCAAGAAATGAGTCAGAGAGAACTGACATATACACAGAAACATCTTCTTTAACTTCGCAAGCAAGTTACAGCACAACAAATATTCCATTAGACAGCACATTAACAACTAGAGATTTATTTACTGACATAATAACGGATAGATCTGAACCGGAAGTATTTACAGTCCCTACAATAGATTTTTCCAATAAAACTATGGTAAAGAGTGATAATGAACTACCCATGAAATTATCAACAGCAACTCCTAATACATTATCAACTTTAAATGAAACTATTACAACTGAAAAATTTTCCCAATTTCCAATTACAATTACAACGAAAGATGCTACTGCAGGGATAAGCAACACAGATTTAACTCCAGTTCCCACAACGCCAATGGATATGTTAACAAATGACACCACCGAAACTAAACAACCGCCATATGAATTTACGCAAGCAACCTCAGTACCATACAATGAAACAACTGTAGCACTTAACCAACCTCCAACAGTTTCAACACCAAAATCTCCCACCACCAAAACATCACGAGTTCCAACGACACACCAATTAAACCTATCAACATTGATAGAACGTGATATATCAACCACAATTCCCTATTATACCACTCCGCCAACATTGGTGTATCCACAAATATTTATGCCAAAGAATTATACTACTAGTGTTACTTTGAAATCTAATAAAACCGAAATATATTGCGTTACTGACTTTGACTGTGACGATGACGAGACTTGTATAGGACATCATTGCACAATAACTTGTGACTTGTATCCGAACATTTGTGATAAACATGAACCGATTTATAAATACTGTCATACCCTTAACCACACAACAATGTGCTACTGTTCACAAGCTGATCTCCTGTTCCCAACTACCAGCGATTGTCATATAATAGCAGGTAACTGAATTTAAGACAAAAAAAAAACAAAAGTGTTTTCCACAACGTGTCTTCTTCTTTTCATCTTCCTGGAATGCAAATGTCAAATCAAATTATCTACTGTTATGTTATGCGAGGTTAAGGTTAAAAAGGAAGACTCAATGATGAGTGTGTATATGAGGCATAAATATCTCATTAAAAACATGACTTGATTAAATGAAATGAGATACGCATACATGCACCATTAAACATGGTCACACCATCAGCGAACGTCTAGTTGTATACACATCAACACATGTTTCTTAATCGCTCTTTTCTTCTACTACATTGAAAAAAAATGATTGAATGAGTTCACCCACCATTTCCTGGTATAACCTATTGTCTCATTGTTTCTCATTCTAAGCATAAAGTCATCCATTCCTTAGTTTTTAAACAAAAGATCATGAATTTACTTTAATGAATCAAGAGTTGTACTAAGCTTTATATGCTTCATGTAGCACGATAAAGCATTTGAAGGCATTCAATGAATGTGTAGAATGTCTGCATGAATACTTTTACACTATATAAATGTTTTCCCAATTTTATATCATCTTCTCCAATAATGTTTCCAATACACACATATATATTTTAGAACCCTTGTCACGATTTTTTTTTTTTTCTTTTTTTTTTGCATTGACTTGCTAATTATTTTGTACGTTCTCTGTGGACCTCTTCTCTCTATCTCTCTCTCCTTCTCTCTTTATTTCTCATATATGTTTGCAACATTTTTTTTATACTTTTTTAGATCAATATTATGAATGTCTAGTCTAGAATCTTTTTAGAATGAGGATTTTACACTAACGCATGTTTTGCAATATAGCTCAGTTGTTCCAATACTATTATCCTTTGTTAATCTTTAAAGAGGCTTTAAAGCTTTTAAAGAAATATACACAAATGTTTGAGTAACATATGTAAATAATGTAAATAAAATTATTTAGTTATGGTAAAAGATTAACAAGAAATATATAACAAATAATGTAAAACTAACAATGGTTTGGGCTTTTCTTATGTAGTTTTTTAGCTTTGCAGAACTATTAAACGCAGCATGTGTATATGTGTAGTGATTTAAACAAATTATTCCTTAGTAATTTTTAACTTAAACCCTAACAACTAATAAGTTTAAAAAATTATTTTAAATCTATTCAATTCGATACTAAAGTAAAATTTTTTTTTAGAAAAAAATATAATAAAAATAAATTTTTCATTTTCGTTAAATTTAAGTTAACTGAAACAATCAAACTGGAAACACTTCGTTTTTAGAATTTATTAAAACCATTTAATATTAAGAGAATGCCCTGAATGTTTAACCATTTTCATCGTTAGCAAAATTTGTTAATTCCTTTTCTTTTATATTGTTTTTGCCTTAATGAAAATCAAAAACAATCAACAGAAATAGGCTGTGCTTCCAATAACGAATGCCCTACTCAAAAAGCTTGTATTAATGCTATATGTACGGATCCTTGCTCTTTGATCAATCATTGTGGACTTCAACAAGAATGCAAAGTTATAGAGCATCAACCTGTCTGCTCCAGTGTATGCGAGTGTCAACGCAAAAAAGATTGTTCAGCAGGTTTCGAATGCAACGGCTGTCACTGTCAGCAGGAAGGTAAGGAAGGATATTAAGAGTTTTACTATTTTAATTATTTTTATAGAAATTAAATGTTGAACAGAAAGTGTATTTGGACTAAATTTTATTGCAATATTTGTATAGTTTGTATGAGTAACCAGTTCTTATTGTCAAAATAACGATATATTGCAACGTAATTTTCTTTAATTTAAACACATAATATCAGCCCTAATATAATATAACCACCCGCTTTTTATGAGTTTTTCATACACATTAAGTTCCTCGGTCTTCAAAATTTTGATCTTTGAAAAAGTAGGCAGTGCTATTATTTTTTTGCAACTGTATCTAATCATTCAAATGTTATGGAACATTGCAAAAACATTAAATTTTCTCTGATATTAAAATTATGTCACGCCGACATAAAATTAAAAGTTTTTCTATACAAGTTGCACTCACTCGATTCTTTTGAAACTTTTTCATTTAGTTTTTCTGACCATACAATTTCGTGACTAGAAAAATAGTAAGTGCCACTCACACACACATATTAAGTTTCTGTAGCAATTTTAATTTGTCATTAGAAAAGGGCGCAGACACTTACCTCTCATAAGACTACAGTTGAGTTGTATTGAAAGTGGTTAGAGACACGGCCCTGTATATGAATTATATGTTCAATCAACTTCTGTTTAATCGATTCTTATGAAAATTATCGATTAATCTCCTCGGACAATTCAATTGAATGATTATTTTATAATAAATTTAAACTATTGGAAAGAGCTAAAATGGATTTTTTTTTTCGTTCAAATCTGTATCGTAGCAAATAAAAACCAATTTTTGTATGTACTTTATAAAATTGTATTAATTGTTTAAATTTAAGTAAATTTTTTTTTTAAGAGAGTAAATAATAATAATTTTCTTTGGCAATTATATAATACATTTGAATATTATTTGCTTTACAGGCATAGGTCGCACACCAGTCTGTGAACATTGTGCTCCTGGCTATCGGTGTGAACCTACCACTGGCGCCTGCATAAGAGGTAAGTTCAAATTGGATAATGTACTTTAAAACAAAACTATAACCAAATATAACTTCCGGCTTTTTTAATCAAATTTACTAATATTAATTAAAATTAAAGCGATAACAATTAATTGAAAATTTTAAATAATTTGGAATTTAGTTAAACTTTGTAATGAATAAAATTTTAAATAGTTTATATATTAGCACAGAAAAAATACGAGTCTTATATCGAACAGTTTAATTTATTTAAATTAATGAACAATAACACATCCTAAATTCTTTATACATAATTGATTAATTGTTAATTTACACTGTTATATTATAAAATATAAAAATTCGAATTTGAATAATTAAAAGAACTATAAATATGATATTTTTAGAATTAATAAAAATTTTATTGAAAACTTTGAACTACATGGTCTAATAAAAATAGTTCCAATTAAAACGATTTTTTAATTAATACCATAAAGATTCTTAAATTGCAATAAATTTTCAACTTTTTTCTGTGTACAATATATAACCGAAAATTTTAATTCATGCATTCTACTAATGTAAAATATAATATATAAAACTGAACTAAAATTTGTAAATATTAAATTTTGTATATATATATATACATATATTTCTTTCATAAAAACCTTCTAAAACCTGCAAATATGTATATGTTGCCTTCCAATATAAACAAACAAAAACTAAACAAAACCAAATCATTACCACCAAACAACTGTGTATGTAAATATGTTGACCCCTAAACAAACTATTACCAACACTTTTCATAAAAAAACACATAATAGATAATAGAACTACCACCACCACTATTATTACTACTACTATTCCAAATCAAACAACAACACCTAAAACAATTACTGATAAAGATACAAGCACGGTCACAAATATAATAACAACAACTACTACCACTATCACAACCTCTACTTCTTCGTCTAACACAATTGGCACATCCTTGTCCACTCAAAAACCTAAAACTACCAAAAAAGAAGATGAAGACGAAATTTTCACAACGGTTTCAAAAGAGATGGATATAACAACCACATCTACGACATTGACGGCCCCTACCAGTACTGCTCCCGATAGAACAACTGCCTCGGAATCTGTTGAAACAACTACTGCGGGCAAAACTGGTCTAACTAAACATTATCGTGATGGTGAGAATGATATAACAGATGCTACCAGAACCACTTCCACGACGCCGGGTTCGAAAATTTCAACTACTGCACCTGCTAGAGGAGAGGATGTTAAGGGGCCTTTCGACTATAGGACCACGCCAAAAATGAAGACCACACGCATAGATACCTCAAATGAAATAGATGAATTCAATATAACCACACTACTGACAACAACACAAAAATACGATAGTACCACTTTCCCGGTGATTATGGTAACAGAAAATAATAAGACCGAGGATAATTTTACCACATCCCAGGCCAAAGAAACTACAAAAACTATTATGTTCCCAGTCATATCAGCCGAATCATCTACTTCGCTACAACAACCAGTTACCATGGCTGGTACTACTACCACTACTAAAGAAATACTAACAAACGATATAACAACATATAGACCAACAATAATGGCGGCAGACTCCTCAACCATGAAGCCTAAGATAATAATGCAGGACTTTACCACTACCATGTTTCCGGTTATAAGCGAAAAGGTTACGGAAATGTCTGAAATACCCGGCACTACAACATCTCTCAGTTCAGTTGATATGGTAGTTGAAACGTCGACATCTATGCCGGCAACCGCAACACAATTAGATAATCAAACTAATAGAGATGTTGTGACGAGCACTACAATTACTAGCGCATTTGCAACAGAATCAATAACTACTATTATCCCTAATATAAGTACTACCACTCCAAGCACATTGATCACAGTTATTAACACTACTTGTACAGTTCATACTAATTGTGCCCCAAATCAATTATGTATTTTGGGCCAATGTCGTTTTAAGTGTCGTGGTGATGGAACCAATGAAAACAATTGTGTAAAAGGTATAAAATATTTATTTAAAACAAGAAAATAAAAAGTACAGGGAGTTTTTTTTCGAAAGGCAGAGAGGTTTCAATTGCAGTAAGCCACAGAAAAAGATCTTAATAAGATAATATAATCTAAATAATTTTTTGGATGACTATAGAAGCAATAATCTCACCATCCTTTGAAGCTCTTCTTTTTATACAACAGCTTGAAAATCCCTATCGATCACAAATGCCAATTTAAAGGGTTCTGCCTCCTAAAAAAAACCTCCCTCTTCTTAAATAGATAAGATAATATTTCATGTGGATATTTGTTAAATATGTGGAGTTTACAGTTACATAAAAAGTTTAGAAGAATACTAGTGTCGAATTAGGGTGTCTTAATTTATATGCCCTTCACCAAAACTCGTAAGAGTAGAGTTTATAGGTTTGTTGATTTGTCGATATTGAAGTCTTTTAATGAGCTATGTCTCGGTCTGTCTGTACGTGAAATCGTTTTTATTAGAGATGTGCGCGTGAGTAAAATTACGCTCACGATCACGCACGATCACGAAGCATAAATATTTTTTACGCACGCTCACGCACGGCATGATTTAAAACTTTCACGATCGCGCACGCTCACGAGCGCAATATTTTTAATCACGTACTTTCACGCACGACGGGAATAATTTTGCACGCATGCTCACGGTGAAATACTTCAAGATCGTCAATTAAATAAAAAGAAATTCAGGAAAAGCTCGAAAAATTAGCATACAAAGGCTAAACTTAACATATTTGCATTATCTGTTTACATACAGAAAACAAAATGGATTTTCATTATGTATGTACGTACATTCATATTTATGTCTGTAGATGAATGTCTGCATTTGTAACGGAGGTTTTAACATAGAGAACTGTTTTGAGTGCGTGAAATTTGTATTAAAAAATCACGCACGATCACGCACGGTATTATATTTTTGAAACACGATCACGCACGCACGCGTGATTTTATAAATTTGTAATCATGAATCACGTGATGCACGCGGGAGTCACGCGTGACACGAAAAATTCACGACATTTGCACATCTTTAGTTTTTATACATACTCGTATATAAAAGTATTAAATATTGAATCAATAGGATTGGAAAATTAGAAGCCACAGTAGCATCTTATTTTGCTTTCGTTCAAATCACTTTTTTGTTCAAGGTTGGAAGTGGCCAGGAATGGAAAATTTTGTTTAGGATATGAAATGAAATATAGTAAAAAATATGTAATTTTTTTGCCACTCCAAACGCCGTCCGCTCAAACTACAGGCTACACGTCATTATTTCGTGTGCGTCCTCATAATATTCTTAAAAGGTTTATATACATATAGCTTGATAAAGCGTATATGAGCAAAATCGAATTGTTGTATTTATCAGCAACTTTAATTGACACTCTTTTGAGCGAGGTTCTTATACAGAAACGTGTTTGTTTAATAAACCTCCTCAGAAGAGGAGAGTTTAAATCATGAACGAATGAATCAAGAATCAACCTTGCAAGTATAGTTGTACTTTTAGGATGTATTTTATTAGGATGCTAGAAAATAAAAAAAACCTTAGAGACAAGAATTAAGCAATCAATTCCATAAAGTTTAGACTTTTTAAGAAAACATATTTCTTAAAACCATTAATCGAAACCTTTCTCGTTTGACTGAAAAATTAATTCTGAAAATCCGGTTGATAAACATATAGTTTTTACATTCATTATTTCAAATATGATTAGCTTGAGTTTCTTATTAAATAACGGCAAAATAATTGAATTTTTCCTCAGTTTTTACAGTTCAAATATTGAACAATAGTTTTATATGTATATAAAATCACTTCACTATAAATTTTGTAAATACTATTTTCAAATCCAAAAAGGAGATATTTCTCACGACCTACAAGACATAAATAACATGTGTAAATAAGAAAAAGCATCACCTTAATATATATTAGTTAATTTTTCTATTTAAATATTAATTTCCATTTAACCAACATTTTAATCAAATTAATTGTTTTAACTTTCTTTTCTAACCTTAAATCCGACAACTAAATCACCCACATTATCAACTAAAACTATAGAGTCACCAGGTTCACCTAAAACTCCTGAACCCTGTCAATCCAATAACGATTGCATTGAGAATGAAGCGTGCTATATGGGTCTGTGCCAAGACCCGTGTGAGTTTGCTAATGTTTGTGCTGCCACAGCCAAATGTGCAGCAAAAATGCATAGACCAATATGTTCATGCCCAGCCGGTCATGAAGGCAATCCTACAGTAAAATGTATACCAACTGATAAGTCAAGTAAGAATACTAAAACGAAACTAAAAGGTTATATTAAATTAATAATTAAACGAAAATCTTAATTAACAGCAACAATATTAATCATTTCTATGGAAGTTTCAAATAAAATACAATGTGATAAACCTTTGATATAATAGAAAACATTTATTTTCATCCCTATAGTTGAGTGCACCCAGGATGGTGATTGTTCGATAACAGAAGCTTGTATTAATCGCCACTGTCAGCATCCTTGTGATGCCCATAATCCCTGTGCTCAAAATGCTGTATGTGTTAATGCCAACCATGCTGCCGATTGCAGTTGCAATGATGGCTATGAAGGCAATGGCTATGTGGGTTGTCAACCAGGTATGCATTTTAAAATTCTTTTAATATTCTTTAAATTGCACTAGTTCTTTTTTTATAAAATTGTCTAATCTATAAAATATCTAAACTTTTTCTTATCATTTAAATCAAAAACAAATCACTGTATAAAAACTTTCTGCCACAACAAAACTCACGTGTAAAATATATCAACTTGTACACTGTTTTATAAAAAAAAACACTGCTAAATTTTAAACAAATTGCTACTCGTCCAATGAAAACACTTTTCAATTGGAATTTATACAAAAAAATGTTTCTTGTATACATACACCAAACAAACTATCAATGATATATTACTCCACTTCACAAACCTGTCCAACTTTCCACATCCACCATAAAAACTCCTCACAAAACAGCTTTCATTTATCCTCCGGTATGTCAATATAATGAGGATTGTCCATCAAATAAGTTGTGTGATCGTTTGAACCGTCGTTGCATTAATCCTTGCCAAGAGGATTCATGTGGAGACAATGCTGAATGTATTCCAACCAATCATGGTATCGATTGTAGATGTTTGGCTGGTTTTGTTGGCAATGCTTATGTGGAATGTACTGTATCGCAAGGTTGCCGTTCTGATTCCGAGTGTGATTTTAGCCAGGCTTGCATCAATGGAAAATGTTCTTCGCCTTGTAGCTGTGGACCTTATGCGCTATGTGATGTTGTAAATCATCGTGGTATTTGCAAATGTCCTCCCGGTTATGCTGGCGATCCAGCCATTGCTTGTAGCCCACCCAGTGATCCATGTGATCCTAATCCCTGTGGCCTTAATGCTCTGTGTGAATTAGACAATGGTAATCCAATATGTTATTGTCCTAAAGGTCTTACCGGAAACCCCTTTAAGAATTGCAGTAAGTATTGATATTGTTTTAGACCCCCAACACTCTTTCAAATACATAGCTACTCTTTCTCACTTAGTACCTGAGGGAGATGAGTGCTCACCTAACCCTTGTGGACCAAATTCTGGTTGCCGTTTGGTTTCCGATCAGCCCATCTGTTTCTGTTTACCAGAGTTTGAAGGCCAGCCACCACAAGTTCCATGTAAATTACCATCGAATCCCTGCGAGCCGTCACCATGCGGTCCCAATACGCAATGTACTATGCTGACCAATGGTTTTTCGAAATGCACTTGCTTGCCAGGTTATGTAGAAAGCCCTAATACAATTAGAGGTTGTATTGAACCGATAAACCCTTGCGATCCGAATCCTTGTGGAGTGGGAGCAATTTGTGATTCAACACGCAACCCAGTTTGCTTCTGTCCAGACAATAAAATCGGTAATCCATTCCGGTTATGTGAAAATCCATCGGTTTCTTTAGAACTATGCAAGCCTGGACCATGTGGTAGAAACGCCGATTGCTATGTAACTGGAAATCGGGAAGAGTGTTATTGTAAGTCTGGCTATGCGGGAGATCCCTATCAGAGCTGTCACGAACCACTGAAATCTACTTGCGAACCGAACCCTTGCGGCCCTAATGCTGAATGTATATTATCTGGTGATGGTGAAAGTGCTTGCACATGTTCACATGGTTTGTCGGGTGATCCGACCTCGATATTGGGCTGTCATGGCTACGAATGTCAAGTTGATGATGATTGCTCTTTGGATAAAGCCTGCATGGGCTTTAAGTGTTATGATCCTTGCCCTGGTGCTTGTGGTCATGGTGCCAGTTGCCGTGTACAGCAACATCATCCAGTATGCTCTTGCAATCCTGGACTCACCGGTAATCCTGGAATATTCTGTACTGCTTTGGATACTCCCAAGACTCCCAAAAACCCATGTGCTCCTAGTCCTTGTGGTTTAAATAGCGAATGTAAGATAATGAATAACAGAGCTGTGTGCTCTTGCTTGCCTGACTATTTGGGAGATCCTCAATCGGGCTGCAAACCTGCATGTGACATAAACTCAGACTGTGGCTCAAAGCAAGCATGTGTCAATCATAAATGTGTTGATCCATGTTCAGGAACAATTTGCGGCATCAATGCTTTATGTTCGGTTCAACAACATACACCAGTATGTAGATGTTTGGATGGTTTTACTGGAGATTCTTTCCGCCAGTGCATTGCAATTGGTATTCTACGTAATGTTTCACGAGATCCTTGCCTTCCTTCACCTTGTGGACCTTCAGATGTTTGTTCGGTTTATTCGGATGGAGTGGCTTTATGTAATCCATGCTTTGGACCAGATTCTCAAAATAACCCGCGCTGTAGACCTGAGTGCGTCTCCAATTCAGATTGTCCATTCGACAAAGCCTGTTTGGGCTCAAAATGTTTAGATCCTTGTCCCGGATCATGCGGTCATAAGGCTTTGTGTCACGTCTATGAGCACAACCCCATATGTAAGTGTCCTCACGGTTTATATGGCAATCCATACGAACAATGTGCAGTTCCTTTGGCAGAAAAGCCAGTGCCCTCGCCTAGCTGTGCAAAATTACAATGTGGAGCTAATGCTGATTGTAAAAAACAAAGTGGTCTTTTGACCTGTGTTTGTCGGCGGGGTTACTTTGGTAATCCTTTCTTGGCTTGCAGGCCAGAATGTGTATTGAACTCTGACTGTCCAGCTGACAAAGCATGTGTGAACTCAAAATGTACAGATGTGTGCTCAGGAATATGCGGCATCAATGCCTTGTGCCAAGTTGTTAACCATGGTCCTGTTTGTGTTTGTCCTGAAGGATTTATTGGAGACGCTGTCAAGTCCTGTACCAGACGCCAACATATACCACCGAATCAATATTTACCCATACCGAGAAATCCCTGTGAACCATCACCTTGCGGACCCAACTCCAGATGTCTCACTTCACATGAAGGTCATGCTGCCTGTTCTTGTCTCCCTGGCTACAAAGGCTCACCACCTGTCTGTCAGCCTGAATGTATTGTCAGTTCTGAATGCACTTTGCAGCAAGCTTGCATAAATCAACGTTGTGCTGATCCTTGTCCTGGCACTTGTGGTGCCTTAGCAAGATGCAAGGTCTTAAACCATAATCCCATTTGTTCTTGTGATGCCGGTTTCGAAGGAGATCCATTTGTATCATGTGTTCAAGTACAAGAATTACCTAAAGAGCTAGAAAAAAGACCAGAAAATCCCTGCTTACCATCACCCTGTGGACCAAATTCAATATGCCAAGTTAAGCAGAGTAGGCCAGTCTGCTCTTGCGTAGCTAACTATATAGGCAGTCCACCTTATTGCCGACCTGAGTGTACTTTGAATAGCGAATGTCCATCAGATAAGGCTTGTATTCAAGAGAGATGTGAAAATCCTTGTGCTAATACATGCGGTCAAAATGCCAAATGTACTGTTATAGCTCATTCTGCTTATTGCAGTTGCGATGATGGTTATGAAGGAGACGCTTTTGTGGGTTGCTCTAAAGTTATACCACGTAAGTATTACGAAATTTAAATGAATTTTATATAATAGTTAATTAATTACAATATTTAATTAGGGCCCGAAGATCATATTGATCCTTGTTATGCCAATCCATGTACTGAAAATGCTGTATGCACTAAACGCAATGGAATTGCTAGATGCTCTTGCATAGAGCCTTATATAGGTGATCCCTATTCTACTGGTTGTCGCCCTGAATGTGTATATAATGGTGAATGTCCTTCACAATTATCCTGTATTAAACAGCATTGCCGTGATCCTTGCGTGGGAACTTGTGGTAACAATGCCGAGTGTTCAGTCGTGAACCATGTCCCTGTGTGCGGTTGTGCTCTAGGTTTTGTTGGCGATCCATTTACTGGTTGCAAAAAAGATATTCGTAAGATATTTATTTTCTCTGAGCTAACATGGTTTCAATTATTATTTCATTGCTTGTATTTTTGTAGAAATTAAACCAATTAGTCCTTGCGAACCAAACGTGTGTGGGCCTTACAGTATCTGTCGAGTTATTGATGGTCGTCCAACATGTTCATGTCAAGTCAACTATTTCGGCGGTCCACCCAATTGTCGCCCTGAATGTGTTGTAAGCTCTGAATGTAGCCAAAACTTGGCATGCATTAATCAGAAATGTATTGATCCATGCGAAAATACCTGCGGCTTTAACGCTAAGTGCCAAGTTGTGAATCACAATCCGATTTGTTCTTGCCCAACAGATATGGTTGGTGATCCATTCGAACAATGTGTGCTTAAACGTAAGTTTACTTAATCTTGTTTAGTACTTTACTTTGTCTAATTAAACATAAAATATTTAATACATTATTTACAAAATTATTTTGAACAACTATTATTAATATTTGAATATCCATTCGTAGTGTAATGATCAAAGAGCATTAGACATTAATAATAAGCAGTTTGAAAAACGAGGTTTGTTCAGATGAAAAGGTGAAGTTTGAATTTTTTTTTTTAAGTTTTTATTTATTCATCAATATCCATTTTGTCCCTCGCAAGGTAATACCCCTCAGATATAATGCACTTATGCCAGCACTTCTTCAAATCCTCGCTGGTACATTATCATGATGTAAAGAGTTTGTATCACTTATAAACACTTTTTTGATACAAAGTGGACTCGTCGAATGCCACAGTCAACAGTTCAAGTGCATTGGAGCACTTTATTCTATTTTTAAAATATTCTTTGATCCAGTTATTTTGCAAAAGTCAAAAATCGAAGAACACACACAAACGTTACTAACGTTTTCAGTTGTCACCAACAAACTACTAATCCAAATGGGCTGATAATGCCCAAATATGACTAACACATGTGTACCAACGTAACAAAAAAAAAAAATTTTCGATAATCGAATGAACAAAACCTGCGAAAATTCAAAATTCACCTTTTCTTTTGGACAAACCTCGTAGATAAATTAATACATACAAAAAATCAAAAGCGTGTGCTTATTAATAGTTCAACGAATATTACTCAAAATTTGCTTATGATAAAATTAAACAATATTTAGACTTAAGTAGACCATAATATCAGGAGATTGGGCATTGTGAAATATAATTTACTAACAGTATACAGCAAAAACAACAGACTAACGTAAATTTACTGCGAAGTCCCATATTAAATTTTTATTTGGAAATTTTATGTATGGAATTTACAATCACGTTCAACAGAGCTACCTAATAATTAGTGAAAGCATTACAGACATAAATACTGGCAAGGTGTTGCGGCTTCTAACGAAAACAACGCCTGTTCTTGTTATCTAAAGGGATGTTTATTGTTATCTAAAGGGATATTAAAAGTTCTTTTCTTGCTCTGATCATTACACTACAAACTTTAGCCTATGCGAATGTTAACAAATACAAAATATTTAGGTTTACGATACAAATATACAAGTAATTTGTTAATTAATTTTCTAAATTTTACACCAAAACGTAGCTGCCGGACCAAGTCGAGATGTCAACGCTTGCATACCAAGTCCTTGTGGACCAAACTCTGAATGTCATGAGCTAGACAGCAGAGCTACTTGCTCTTGCCTACCCGGAATGTTTGGTGCTCCACCCAATTGCCGCCCAGAGTGTGTTATTCACCAAGATTGTCCCTCTAATAGAGCATGTATTGCGCAACGTTGTGAAGATCCGTGTGTAGGAGCATGTGGTTTCAATGCAGTTTGCACGCCACAAAACCATAGACCGATATGTTCTTGCATTGACGGTCATGAAGGTGATCCTTATGCCGGCTGCAGTATGAGAGCAAGTAAGTACCAGCTTTATACAGTACTTTTTCTTTTTAAGATCTAAAATTTCTCCAAAACTTCTCTTATACTTGGGAGAATTAAATTTAAGTACTTTAATTTCAAATTATATTATTTTCTTGCAGTTTTGTTATATTTTGAATGTACATTTGGTATTGGATTCTTTGTTTACAGATCAAAATTTTTATATATTTCATTATTGCATGTATATTGTATATTTTTCCTTAAAAACTTGTATAGCTTATCTCATTTTATGTCTATGGTTTTATCATATTTAAACTTGCTGTAATATATATTATGATTTTGTTCATCATATAGTTGTAGTACCGGACTTACCTAGCAATCCTTGCTATCCCTCACCTTGTGGTTCAAATGCTGTGTGTAAGGAACGCAATGGTGCTGGAGCTTGTTCGTGCTTGCCGAACTATTTCGGTGACCCTTATCTTAACTGTAGGCCAGAATGTGTACAAAATTCTGATTGTCCCCACATAAAGTCATGTATGAACATGAAATGTATAGACCCTTGTACAAATTTATGTGGCTTTAATGCCATTTGTAGAGTAACAAATCATCAGCCGATTTGCTCTTGTAAACCTGGTTTTACTGGAAATCCTATGCATATATGCCACGAGAAACCATCATATAAGTATTTACCAATACCCAAGGATCCGTGTAGGCCATCTCCATGTGGTCTGTTTAGCAGCTGTCGCGTTCAGGACAGCCTTCCGGTATGTTCGTGCTTGCAAAATTATATGGGTCAACCTCCTAACTGTAAGCCAGAGTGTATTATAAGTTCGGAGTGTAGTTCGGACAAGGCTTGCATCAATCAACGCTGTAAAGATCCCTGTCCTGGTACATGTGGCCATAATGCTCGATGCAGGGTAACTAATCATTCACCAATTTGTACCTGCACTCAGGGCTATACTGGAGATCCTTTCCATCAATGTATGCCCCAAAGAAGTATGTTTTTGTAGAATTTCATTAAAAATTAAGAGTTAATTGTAATATATTCGACGTATAGAACAAACTGAATTACCTGAATATCCTATACCACCACCTAATTTTTGCGTACCATCACCATGCGGTCCTAACTCTCAATGTAAAATGTCTGCAACTGGTGCAGTGTGCTCTTGCTTACGTAACTATATAGGACGGCCACCAAACTGTCGTCCTGAATGTTCCATAAATTCTGAGTGTTCTTCACAATTGGCTTGTGTAAATAATCGCTGTGTAGATCCTTGTATTGGCTCTTGTGGCAACAATGCCTTGTGTCATATCAGTAATCATGCTCCGCTATGCATATGCCAATCTGATTTTACGGGAGATCCTTTCCAAGGCTGTTATCTGTTAATACAAAGTAGGTTTATGCTTTAGAAATGTCAAAAACGGGTAGTGAACAGAAAATTTTATATTTATGTATGTATTGTGTTTATCCTGCTATAGTTCCCGAGGAGCCTATTCAACCCTGCCATCCTAGTCCTTGTGGCTTGAATGCTTTGTGTGAAGAACGCAATCGTGCGGCTTCTTGCAAATGCATATCCGAGTATTTAGGCGATCCATACGTTGAGTGTAGACCAGAGTGTGTTTTGAACTCGGATTGTCCGAGATCAAAAGCTTGCGTCAATAATAAATGTGTAGATCCCTGTCCGGGTGTGTGTGGCCATAATGCCGAATGTTTTGTGTGGCATCATCAGCCTAATTGCGAATGTTTGCTGGGCTTTACGGGTAATCCTAATTTAGGTTGCCATCTTTTACCAGAAATTCCCAAACGTAAGCAATTATATGGAAATATTCCACACTAACTAAAGAAAAGAAGGGGGTTTATTTAACCTTAATTAGCACTTATTGTTGTTTCCTACATAACCTCTAAATTATTTAATCCCATTAAACCAAAATTCCACAGCCCCCTTCTAATTGGTAGATATAAACTAAAACTGTCTTTAACACCCAATTAATAACAGTCACAATTCGATTCTTACTCAAGTAAAATCTAATTTCAACGTATAACTTTGTGTTTAGATGATATTATTATACCCAGCAATCCTTGTATACCATCACCCTGCGGCGTGTATAGCAACTGTAGGGAACAAAATGGCCACGCTGTATGCTCTTGCATTCCTAGTTGTATCGGAGCACCTCCAAACTGTAGACCCGAGTGTATGAGTAGCTCTGACTGTTCGCAAGATCGATCATGTATAAATGAACGCTGTAAAGATCCGTGTCCAGGAACTTGTGGCAATAACGCCCTTTGTCGTGTGGTTAATCACAATCCCATCTGTTCATGCATGTCTGGCTTTACTGGTGATCCATTCACACGGTGTATATATGAAGAAAGTAAGATCATAACGTCATGGTATTGCATTCATCATTTGACCATTTTATCATGTTATTTATTCATTCCTTCATTAAAAACAACCAAATATATATTTTTTATTTCTTTTTATTCTTTCTCTTTGTAAAATGCTTATATCATTTCCTGCATGCTTTCTATTATTCTTCTGATAATAAACATGTAAATATAAAAATATATGTGTATATATGTATATGAAAAGAACGACCAGTTGTCAGAGATCCTATCAATCCCTGTGTGCCATCACCTTGTGGACCCAATTCAGAATGTCGCGTGTCGTCTGCTATTGATCAAGCAGTCTGCTCTTGTCTACCAAATTATATAGGAAGATCGCCAAATTGCCGTCCCGAGTGTACATCTAACTCGGAATGCCTTGGTAATATGGCTTGCATAAATCAGCGCTGTCGGGACCCTTGTAAGGGTTCATGCGGTTCATTTACCACATGTGTTGTAAATAATCATAGACCTATATGTCGTTGCATTCAGGGTTACTTTGGGGATCCATTTTCTGAATGTAGCCTACAAAGTAAGATTTATTTTTAAGTATTTAAGTGCTTTGAATGGTGTGGATATTTTTTAATTATCCTGCGAGTATTGAGTACAACATAATAACAAAATATTTCTCTGTTTAGTTATTGTTCCGCTTGAAAAGGCTCAACCTTGCAATCCTAGTCCTTGTGGTGCTAATGCAGTTTGCAAAGAAAGAAATGGCGTAGGCTCTTGTACTTGCTTGCCTGAATATAATGGAGATCCCTATACTGAGTGTCGACCAGAATGTGTTCTTAACACGGACTGTGCGAAGAATCGGGCCTGTGTAAATAATAAATGTAAGGATCCCTGCCCAGGAGTGTGTGGTGTAGATGCCGAATGTCATGTCATTAATCATTCTCCCAGCTGCAGTTGCCCTTCAGGGTACACCGGTAATCCATCGCAATATTGTCGCAAAGAAATTAAACGTAATAATTAATATTAGATCTGCTTACGGAGGTTATAGTTAGATAAATATTTAAATTCTTATTGGTTTAGAATTGGACAACATTCAACCCTGTCGTCCCTCACCCTGTGGTCCCTATAGTCAATGCCGTGAAGTTAACGGTCATGCAGTTTGCTCATGCATAACGAATTATATTGGAACTCCTCCAGCTTGTCGCCCAGAATGTTCGGTTAGCTCGGAGTGTCCTCAAGACAAAGCTTGTTTGAATATGCATTGTGTAGACCCATGTCCGGGAACTTGTGGCAATGAAGCTATTTGCAAGGTTACCAATCACAATCCCATCTGCTCATGCCCAGCAGGCTATACTGGAGATCCATTTATAAAATGTATTAAAACTGAAGAGAGGCATATTGACGATCATTCCAAAAATCCCTGTGTTCCAAGTCCTTGTGGTCCTAACTCCCAATGTCGTCCGGTAGGTGAAACACCCGTGTGTTCATGTTTACCTACCTTTGTGGGAAGAGCTCCCAACTGTAGACCAGAATGTATTATAAATTCAGAGTGTTCTTCTAATTTGGCATGCATCAATGAGCGATGTAAGGATCCTTGCCCTGGATCATGCGGTTTCAATGCATTTTGTAGTGTAGTGAATCATTCTCCAATTTGCTCCTGCGATTTGGGCTTTTCGGGTGATCCCTTTGCTGGCTGCAATCCAACACGTAATAAATTTACCGCAAAAGTTTTAATTTTTAGGCTATGCTAACTAGCATTTTTGTCTTTCCGATATTTATTCAGTGGTTCCTGAAGAACGTCTTACTCCTTGCAATCCCACACCTTGTGGAACAAATGCTGAATGCAAAGAACAAAGCGGTGCTGGTTCTTGTACTTGCCTCGATGGTTACTTTGGGGATCCTTACAGCGGCTGTCGTCCGGAATGTGTTGTTAATTCTGACTGCCAGCGTGATAAATCGTGTGTTAATCAAAAGTGTACTGATCCTTGTCCAGGAGTTTGTGGTATAAATGCTGAGTGCCGAGTTGGCAACCATGTTCCCATCTGCCATTGTTTGCTAGGCTTTACTGGAAATCCATTAAGCTCTTGTCGAGTTATTCCTGAACCAGAATCTACACCAAGTACGTTTTGTATATCAACGTTTTATCCCTTTATCATTAGGTTCCTTAACGCATGCTATATATCTTTCCCCAGTTTCCAAAGATGTTAACCCTTGTCAGCCCTCTCCGTGTGGTCCTTATAGTCAGTGTCGAGAAGTAAATGGCCATGCTGTTTGCTCTTGCCAGACCAACTTTATAGGTTCAGCACCAAACTGTCGCCCTGAATGTATAGTCAGCTCTGATTGCGCCCAAAATATGGCATGTAAAAATCAGAAATGTGTCGATCCTTGCCCTGGCACTTGTGGCTTTGAAGCACGTTGTCAAGTTATCAATCACTATGCTGCATGTTCCTGTCCTCCTGCTTATACAGGAGATCCTTTCAATAGATGTACTAGAATTAAATGTAAGCATGTTTCTATTTGTTTTCTTTTCAACGAGGAGAATTGAAAAACGAAATGAATGTAAAATCTTTTAGAGACAGCAATTTTTATATCCACATTAAAAAATTTCTTTTTACGATTCTCTTCAATAATTGGGCATGGAATGTTTTAACTCCCTGCGACATTCCATTCTCAATTATTTCTCAATGCATGATTATTAATTTGTATATATTAATGTTGTACTATTGTATACTCTTTTTATTTTACTATAACGAATGTGTTTGATGTGTGTATCCTATCCGACTATAATACTTCTACACCTAAACTATCATCTAAATGTAAACGTAATTTGTTAAATGTAACCTGTTCCTATCCAAATCAACACTTTTATTATACCAACACCAATCTACCAACTCTATGTAAACTTTGTAACTCTATGTATGACTGTCAATGTAGTGGATATAACAACTGTAACAAAATCGGGTAACCCCTGTGTTCCTTCTCCATGTGGACCCAACTCGAAATGTATCGATGTTGGAGATTCACCTGCATGCTCCTGTTTACCAAACTATATGGGCCGACCCCCTAATTGTCGTCCTGAGTGCATGAGTAGTTCTGACTGTCCCGCCAATTTGGCCTGCATGAATCAAAAATGTTCAAATCCATGTGTGGGTACTTGCGGCGTACACACTTTATGTACAGTTATTAAGCACAATCCCTCATGCCAATGCGAATCTGGCTACACTGGAGATCCATTCTCTGGCTGTAGTGCTGTAAAAATAAGTATATACATTTTCTTTTCTACATGGCAGAAGTAAAGGATTTAAATTGCATATGCTCTTCTTGAAATGAGAAGCCTTGAAATCCTTTACTTCTTTTGGTTCCTTAAGTTTCCATGTGCATTTCTCAGTCTTAATTTTTCATTTTCTAAAATTTTAGTAGCAACTACAGAACGTCCTCGAGATCCTTGCAACCCTACCCCATGCGGAGCCAACGCTATTTGTCGAGAAAGCAATGGTGCTGGATCATGTGCTTGCTTACCAGAATATTTCGGTGATCCTTATAACGGTTGTAGACCAGAATGTGTTCAAAATTCGGATTGTGATCGTTCAAAGGCTTGTCTTAACAACAAATGCATTGATCCCTGTCCAGGTGTCTGTGGAATTAATGCAGAGTGCCGTGTTCTTAATCATGCACCAAATTGTCAATGTTTCGAAGGTTACAGTGGAGACCCACATCGCTCTTGTGCAATTGCTGAAATTACCACAGTAGCTCCGTTAAATTCTTGTCAACCATCGCCTTGTGGACCATACAGTCAGTGTCGCGAATCGAATGGTCATGCTGTTTGTTCATGTTTGGACAATTACATTGGCGCTCCACCATCATGCCGTCCAGAATGCGTCGTAAGCTCAGAATGTCCCCAAAACCGAGCTTGTATACAACAAAAGTGCGCAGATCCATGTAGTGGAGCTTGTGGTTCTCAGGCTAGATGCCAAGTTGTAAACCACAATCCTATTTGTACTTGCCCAGCGGGTATGAGTGGAGATCCATTTGTGGAATGCATCACCGCTAAAGTCCAACCAAGGAACCCTGAAAATCCATGTGTTCCTTCGCCTTGTGGACCAAATTCATTGTGCCGCGTAATCGGTGATCAGGCTGCCTGCTCTTGTCAAACAAACTATGTAGGGAGACCACCTAATTGTAGACCAGAATGTACGAATAGCGACGAATGCCCTAATCAATTGTCTTGCCAAAATGAAAAATGTATCGATCCATGCCCAGGCTCATGTGGTTCGAATGCCTTTTGTAAGGCTATTCAGCACAATGCTGTTTGTTCGTGTGCTGACGGATACGAAGGAGATCCAATAACTGGCTGCCAGCTAATACAACCAGTTTTACCTAAACAACCACAGCCAACACCATGTGAGCCCTCACCTTGTGGTCCACAGGCTGAATGTCATGAACGTAATGGAGCTGGTGCCTGTTACTGTCATGAAGGATATGAAGGAAATCCCTACGATGTTGAAAAGGGCTGTCGCCGTGAATGTGAATCTCATGATGATTGTTCTTCTGCACAAGCCTGTGTTCGTTTTAAGTGTGTAGATCCATGTGATAATATATGTGGGGAGTTTGCCATTTGCACAGTGGATAATCATGTACCTACATGCACTTGCCCTGGTGGCTATTCAGGTGATCCATTCTTCCAATGCAAACAAATTCCAGTTACACCACGACCAATTATCAATCCGTGTGTTCCATCTCCATGTGGTCCAAACAGTATTTGTCGCAATATTAATGACCAACCTGTGTGCTCATGTCAGTCAGGATTTATTAATCAACCTCCTAACTGTAGACCAGAATGTATAGTAAGTTCTGAATGTTCTGCTGGAAAAGCTTGCGTAAATAACAAGTGTGTAGATCCTTGCCAGCATACTTGTGGCCAACTTGCCGTATGTACTGTCAAGAATCATAGTCCAATCTGTACATGTCCCAGAGGAATGACTGGCGATCCATTTGTCAAATGTTTAAGAATACGTAAGTTTAAATTATATTTAATTAAATACTTCAAATGTTTCATATTTAATATTTTATAGCGATTGTTGTGGAAGATAAACCTACTACGGAGAAACCACCATCATGTGTTCCATCACCTTGTGGGCCGAACTCGAAATGTCAAATTGTTGGTATCAGTCCCGCTTGTTCTTGTTTACAAGACTTTATTGGTGCTCCTCCTAATTGTCGTCCAGAATGTGTTCTTAACTCAGAATGTGGTCCTCTCGAAGCTTGTATTAATCAAAAATGTAGCGATCCTTGCCCTGGCTCTTGCGGCTTTGAAGCAAAATGCCATGTTCTCAATCATGTTCCTATTTGCAACTGCCTAGAAGGTTATACTGGTGATCCGTTTGTACGCTGTAGTCCTGTACCTGTTACAGAAACACCAAAGATTCCAAATGATCCATGTGATCCAAATCCATGTGGTCCTAATGCTGACTGTTTCAATGGTGAATGTAGATGTCAAGATAATTATCAAGGCAACCCTTATGAAAGCTGTCGTCCTGAATGTTCTTTGTCTGCTGACTGTCCACGAGACAAAGCCTGCATGCGCAATAAATGTGTCGATCCTTGTCCAGGAACTTGTGGTGTCAACGCTATTTGTGAAGTACTAAATCATATTCCTGTATGCTCTTGTCTCATCGGTTACGAAGGCGATCCTTTTACCAACTGCCGCATAAAAATAGAAGAACGTGAAAAACCAGTTCAGCCATGCTCGCCTAGTCCTTGTGGTGCCAATAGTCAGTGCCGCGATATAAATGGCCACGCCGTTTGTTCTTGCTTGGATGGTTTTATTGGAGCCCCACCACAATGTCGCCCAGAATGTGTTGTTTCAAGTGAGTGTTCCGCGTTACAGGCATGTGTCAATAAAAAATGCATTGATCCCTGTGCTGGTTCCTGTGGAATTGATGCTCGCTGTGAAGTAATTAATCATAGTCCAATTTGCGGCTGTTCTCCTGGAAAAACTGGTGACCCCTTCAAGGGGTGTTTCGATGTACCCATTGAATCTCCTAGAGATCCTGAGGTACCTAGAGATCCTTGTGTGCCTTCCCCTTGTGGACCGAACTCCATTTGTAAAGTTGGCCCCAGCGGTCCGTCCTGCCAATGTATGGCGGAGTTCTTCGGATCACCACCCAATTGCAGGCCTGAATGTATTATTAATCCAGACTGTTCCTCTACACATGCATGTATTAACAACAAATGTCAAAATCCGTGTCCTGGTTCTTGCGGCACTAACGCCGAGTGTCGCGTTATCAGCCATTCAGTATCATGTTCATGTCCACCAGGCTATGCAGGAAACGCCTTCGTGCAATGCATTCCACAAAAAGAGGAACCTGTTAAGCCTTGTGAACCATCACCCTGTGGACCGAATGCTGAATGTATTGAACGAAATGGCGCAGCTTCTTGTAAATGCATTGATGAATATCAAGGCAATCCCTATGAAGGCTGTAGACCTGAGTGTGTTCTTAGTTCTGATTGCACAACTGATAAGGCTTGTATACGCAACAAGTGCCAAGATCCTTGCCCTGGCATCTGTGGTTCTAAAGCTCAATGTTATGCTGTTAATCATGTTCCTAATTGTGTATGCAATGAAGGTTATACCGGAGATCCGTTCTCCAACTGCCAACCTCAGCCCAAGTTACAACCCCAAACACCAACCAACCCATGTCAACCTTCACCTTGTGGACCCAACAGCAACTGTCGTGAGTCGAATGGTTTGGCAGTATGTTCTTGCTTAAATTCTTTTATTGGCTCACCACCAAACTGTAAACCCGAGTGCACTGTTAATGCTGAATGCCCACAAAATAAAGCCTGTCACAAATTTAAGTGTGCAAATCCTTGCGCTGGGACTTGCGGTATGGATGCCAAATGTGAAGTTATCAATCATAACCCAATTTGCAGCTGTGCTTTAGATATGACCGGTGATCCATTTACCAGATGCTATCCAGCACCCATTCGTCCCAAAGATGGGCCAACGAAACCTAAAAACCCCTGTGTGCCTTCACCATGTGGCCTATATTCAGAGTGCCGTATTAGTGGTGATCAACCATCATGCTCATGTTTGCCCAACTACATTGGAGCTCCACCTAATTGCCGCCCAGAGTGTGTGGTCAACACCGATTGCCCCTCCAATTTGGCATGTATTGCCGAAAAATGTCGAAACCCTTGTGACGGTACTTGTGGTATTAATTCCGAATGTCGTATACAAAATCATTTGGCTATTTGTACTTGTCGCTCTGGCTTCACCGGAGATCCATTTAGCCAGTGTATTGAAATTATTGAAGAAAAAACACAAACTCCAGTGGAAACGGATGCTTGTGCTCTACAGCCATGTGGAGCAAATGCTGAATGTCAACCAGGCGGTGTCTGTATATGTATAACTGGTTATCTAGGCGATCCCTATGTAGGTTGTAGACCGGAATGTACTTTAAGTACAGATTGCTCACCAAATAAGGCTTGTTTAAACAAAAAGTGCGTTGACCCCTGTCCTGGAACTTGTGGCCAAAATTCCCAATGTGATGTCAGTAACCACATACCAATTTGTGCTTGTCCGAAGGGTTATACCGGCGATCCATTCATTAATTGTCGACAAGTGGTTCGCAATGATTTAATACCAGCCGATCCGTGCCAACCTAATCCATGTGGACCGAACAGCTTATGTCAAGTATCAAATCAAGGACCTAGATGTGCTTGCCAACCAGGGATGTTAGGCTCACCACCGGCCTGCAAGCCTGAGTGCATTGTTAGCTCAGAATGTTCTTTACAAACAGCTTGTATTAATCGCAAATGTGTCGATCCTTGTCCTGGAGCTTGTGGTCAATTCGCTAAATGTCAAGTTATCAATCACAATCCTATCTGCAGTTGCAATAGCGGCTACACCGGTGATCCATTTAATCGCTGCTATGAAGAACCAAAAGTTATAGAAGATGTACGACCCATCAACCCATGTGTACCATCACCATGTGGCCCTAATTCTGAATGTAAAGTAGTGGGCGACAGTCCAGCCTGTTCATGCGCTGCAAAATTCTTGGGTACTCCACCAAACTGTAGGCCAGAATGTACTATCAACCCGGAATGTCCATCAACTAAAGCATGCATACGTCAAAAATGTGAAGATCCTTGTATAGGGTCCTGCGGTTTCAATGCTCGCTGCACTGTTGCCAACCATATGCCAATATGTAGTTGTGAAGTTGGTTTTATTGGAGATCCATTTACAAGCTGTCAACTAATACCAGGTAGGATTTTTGAAAACTTTTTAATACAGTTAGGTTTTAGGCATGACCGCAAATATATGGTGTTGGAAAATGCTATAACTTGAACAAGCTGGCTGACTTCCAAAACGTCAATTGCTTTGTGTTTGAACAAAGCATCACATTTCATAACGCCGCAGTACAATAATTGTACAATGTATACCATTTCAAAACGCCGCCGCCAAGTATTTTTAACGCAGTAAGAAAGAAAACACGGCATCGGTTTTATAGTTGTTGCATTGCTTCGGAACTTTGCATATGTATGTGATTTAAATACAGTAGCAATACTGTATACAAACTTTGTATACGAACGTTTTGGAAGTCAGCCGCTATTACCAAATATGCTTTATTGGATATTAAAAATGGTTATGCCTAAAGAAAATCTACTAAAGGAGTTATACTATCATGAATCTAAAAAGAATTTAAAACTTTTAGCAGCGTTTTAATTAAAAGATTTCCTTCGTGATGAAAAATTTTTTATTAAAAACTATGAAGATGATTTAAAAGATGGCCACTTTTAAGTTATCTCGTTATTAATAAATGAAAATTGCAAGCATTAAGTAAAAAAACTTTTGGAACATCAACCATTTCTACAAACGTAAAAAAGTTTTAAAACTAATGGTTTTCCTCCTTTAGTTCATGAGCACAAATTAGAACTAAGATTTCCACCGTGTTTTATTTGTCCCAATTTCAATGTTTTAAGCAAATATTTAGCTAAATTGGAAAAAAAATTTTTAATACTTTCACTATTAAATTTAATAATATATGCGGACCATACAATAAACGTTTTGAAAGGATTTCTCTTCGATGTTTCTTTAACTATAGTTTTACAAAATTATAGGTGATCAAAAAGGGTGCTGAGTCTTTCTTAATATATCACACCTTAACCTAAGCATTATATGTTGCGAAATAACCTGAAGTCACAGTATGACATATGGTTAAAGAAAATGCCGCCGCTAACCGAGTAGTCTAGGGGTTTTAAAGTCTTTCTGTACATTCTGGAAAATTCTACAAAAGTAAAATACAATATCCCCGCAAGTGATAGCCTTAATGCAGTCTGAACAATTTTAATGACGCTAAGTTTATTTTTGTTACGCAGGTCGCCAGTTCAACAACATGAGCTGGCAAATTTAGGTTTTAATGGTAACTTTATGTTACCTCCTGAAGTGGAGACTGATATGATATGTGAAAATTTCAGCAACACATCACCATTCGGTTTTGTGCTAAGCCAACCCGAGGAACGGATAAACTCGTTTATCTTCCTTATGTCGCAGTCCAATTAGGCTGCTAGATCTTACAACAGAGGTCTGCCTAAACCAGCTTCATTTTCCACCGTGAAAGCAGGGCAAAGACACAGGAGGTGTTCTATACTCTAAACCTCCTCATCAGTACGACAACTTCTCCAGAAATCGTTGTACGGTAGATTTAATCTTTAAGCATGCCTACGAGGTGTCCTTCAAGGATTGCAGATCTACTGCAATCAAGTTGGGTTCACATTAGTCTAAATACCTCTTTAGACCATCTAGTCTACGCGATCCCAAATACAGTTTTACACCCTATTGACGAGACGCCAACCATTTGACACATTTTTTGAGTATACACTCAGATCCAGATATAACAACTATGTCCGTAACAATATTTGCGGGTTAATCGCTGCGCCCTTGTAACCAGGTTTGAGTCACTCGCAATCTCATTTAGAGACATTTCACATTCATACACTAAATTTTAAGCTGTGTAAACGCCTGTTAGACTTGGTCGCAGCTTTGCTGTTAGTACAGATTGTGTATTCTCAGCGGATAACCTGTACTTGTTTGTCCATAACATCAGCTGTTATATGATATTGATATTAACTGACTTACTTATCGACGAATATTTAATGCATAGACTTAGATTATACCATTCTAAAGCCGTGTGTCCACTAGCAAGTCACTTGCGTAAGAACTTCTGCAATTATTTGCTGAAGTGTTTCCACTCAAACCGAAACTTGCGGAAGTCTGCTTCCAGAAGTAGTCTGTAGAAGTTATCACGACGAACTTGCTGCAAGAAATTGCAGACGTGTTTCCACATAATGTGAGAACTGCTTGCAGTAGACTTTGCTTTTTTTACGAATGACACCATGAAAATGTCTTGTGACAAAATAAGATTGGCAGCTACCATCGCAGTATATTTAATTAATTCGGGCGCGTCTATATCATTGGCCTTTAAAGCGTTTTGTGTTTTCATTTTATTCTTATAGTCTTTTGAGGACGATTCCCATAATTCAGGATAACTTTCTTGTTTTTCAATTACCAAATGTGTTTTTTCACTACTCCAAACAAATTTATTTTTGCCCATTTTTATAAATTTGGAAAAAAACTCAAAAAAAAAACAAAACGAAACTGAAAATAGAAGAGAATACCACAAACCGTTTACCCGACGTATATTCGAATCCTTCTAGAAGTTTTCAAAACACTTGCACTTCACAGCAAGTCGTTCAAGTTACTTCCAGCAAGCAACAAACACGTGTTTCCACATAATTTCTGCAAGTTAGATCTACCTTCATTTAGGAAGTTTTTCTTTTGCATGGCTTTCGCCAGAGGACCTGAGCCAGTACTTATTCAATCTTGTATCTGCTCTAGTTTGAAACTTCCTGGTTTATGTCCTTGTTTATTTTTCGTTGCTCGTTCCTTACTACGTAGCGGGTATAGCACACGCTTTTTTCTGATTCGTAGTTGTACCAGATTTCAGAGGTGTTGGTTCTTACCTAGGATCTTGCCACCATTTATCTTAAATTCTTCATACCTCAGAAGTTTTCATAAGTATATTTTTCTATTGTTTTTTGACTGGAATCAAATACATATTGCCGCCTCAAACAAAGTACCGTCAAAAATGTTCTTTGGAAATAAAATTTCTTCAAAATTATTCTAATTAAATTTTTTAAAATATGTCTGTTCCTTCTTTCGGGTTGGAACAATTTTAACAGATCTCATTAACGGATAGATACAGTCTTCTAATATGTATATGCACTTAAACGCAGTGATCTCGTGAGGGCGTACTGTTGCCATTGTAGATTTTCTTTAATCATAGCGTAGACGAGTTAGGCTTCATATCGAACAGGTGACTTTGTCTAATCAGCAATATTTCTTGGCGGGAAATAAATCCATTCATTTTATATCCTGTCATGTGTGCAGTTCTCAATATGACTTATAAGTTTTGGCTACCAGAACGACTTTAGACTCCATCAGAATTTTTTTCGCTGTTGAAGAGAATCCACAAACGTTAATTGTTTAGACATTTTAGTAAATATTTCCTTTAAATGTCAGCACTTTATATATGTATGTTCAATGCCAACACTGCAAAATGCACTCGTTTTATCCAGCGCGCTTTTCATTTCATATAAATTTATTAATTATAAAGATATTGCTTGCTAAGAGTTCTAATTTGTGAAAATTTTATTTGATGATGTATAAAAAAGGCGATTTTATCACCAAAAAACATAGCAGCATTGCAAAGAATAATTTTTAAAAAAGTTTGAAAATAAATCAATGAAATTAAAAATTCTTAGGCGAAATGCAGATTTCAATAATTGCTTTAATTCTGTACGAGTTGTCTGAATTTTAAAGCATACTGAAAGTGTTTTTGGAATTTTGCTGTCTTATACATCAAACGATAAAATCATTTTTTTTTTCTATTATTATTTTTAAATCAGTATATTTTATTATATATATATATTAAATACATTATTATTATTATATCAGCCCTATTTATATAAAAATGTTTAAACTATATTTCTCAATATATAACGCAAAATTTATCTGCCAAAATGCCTTCTACTTGCTATTTTAATCTTGCCGCCTTTTAATCAATGCTACCAGCTATATATACAAATAAAATACTATATGCCTTTAATATATTGACTTCACTCCAATTACTTTAACCCCTTTTGATTTTGCTTTTTTGACTTTTGATGATGCAACTGTAATGCAACAACAATAAAAAACAAAAACAATTAAAATTTATTTACACAACCTATAAAAAAACTTAACAAAGTAGCACTTTGTCTAAAATGGCTTTAAAGAAATCGTTAATAGATTAAGTTCAAACAACGCCTTTAATTAACCCTGTTTGATACGTTCCAATACCAACAACATAATAATGCTTTTGTTATAAGGCCCTTTTATAAGTTTTGAAAAATACGATTATACACCTTAAAATAAAGATATAATCCCTATTTAACCCATTATGAAAACGACACAAAGCCTGTACGCCAATAATATTAAATAATGCCAAAAAGAAAACAAAAAATGCTGCGCCTTAAACTGTCTTCTGTTGACAAATCAACGTTGGTTTTATCATTGCTGATTTTTAATCTTTTATTTAAATCCATAACAATGCTTTTTTTAATTGTAACAAAATTTGTAGTTTATGAGTATTTATAAGTATTTAAGTTAAGAAAACAATTGTAACCCTTCAAAAAAAGAAATAAAATTAATTTATTCCCGCAATAACAGAGTTTTTATTTAAATTTTGATTTAAACGATAAACAGCCAAATTAATCCGCGTAACTTTAAACATTAAGACACTTATTAAACACTGCTCTGCTAACACTCCTAAACACAGCTCAATTATACACTGAAACAAAAAAACATATTGTGCACAACTGAAGTTAATGTTTTCCATTATAGAAAAACCAATTAATTAAAGTCCATTTAAAACTAAAATAGCAAAGAAAAGTAGTGCCACATTTTGTTAACCCCAAAATAACCACAAATGAATTAAAAAATAATAAATATGAAAAAAACAACAACAACAAGATAAACTGCAAAAACACACGTATTAATTAGAAAGCTTCACTGACCAATAAAAATAATTAAAACCTAATGGAAAGTACTCACCCAAAAAGCAATTCACCAAATTAAATAGCAAACACCTGAGTATGTAGTACTAATCTGTTTAAAAATGTTTCAAAGAATTCAAAGGAATGTAATTGAAATAATTTTCTCTTCTTTTTGTTCTTCTCTTCCCTTTAATCGTTATGGCGCCAATCGCATATATTCGTTATAGAACGTATTATCAATGAAAATATAACACCATGTGAACCAAATCCTTGTGGTTCAAATGCTGTCTGTCGTGAACAAAATGGCATTGGCTCTTGCCAATGTTTGCCGGAATATTATGGAGATCCTTATCAATCATGTCGCCCAGAATGTATACGTAACTCTGATTGTCCAATAACTAAATCGTGTACACAAAATAAGTGTATAGATCCTTGTCCCGGTACATGTGCTTCAAATGCGGTTTGCTTAGTAGCGAATCATATGCCGAGTTGTTCTTGTTTGCCCGGCTATATAGGAGATCCTTATAGAATTTGTCAAAGAGAACCTGAAAAACGTAAGAACATCTGCCGCTTATTCGTAATTAGAGTTGGTATTTATAAACATTATTAATATTTAGCTATTCGATTGAAAGAGACTACAAATCCGTGTGTGCCATCACCATGCGGCTCCAATTCTCAATGTCGTGAATTGAATGGACAGGCTATATGTTCGTGTTTGGAATATTATATAGGTTTACCGCCTTCTTGTAGGCCAGAATGTGTATTAAGCACTGAGTGTCCCACGGATAAGGCTTGCATTAATCAAAGATGCCAAGATCCCTGTCCAGGAACTTGTGGTCTTAATGCTGAATGTAGAGTACGCAATCACAGTCCACTTTGCCGATGTAGACCTAGACATACCGGTGATGCTTTTACCAGATGTTATCACATACCACGTAATTAAGATATATTTATAGCTTCCTAACGAAATAGACGAATGATAAGTTTTCTCCTTTTTGTTTTGCAAATTAAGCTCCAACAATTGTTACTAAACATAGTGAAAGAAATCCCTGTTTTCCTTCACCCTGTGGCCTAAATTCTCAATGTAGAAATGTTAATGGGCTACCTTCGTGCTCTTGTTTGGAATCATATATAGGAGCTCCTCCCAACTGTAGGCCTGAATGTTCAATTAGTTCTGAGTGTGCCTCTGATAAGGCTTGTGTACGTGAAAAATGTATTGATCCATGTCCTGGATCATGTGGATTTTCAGCAATTTGCAATGTTATTAATCATACGCCGATCTGTACTTGCCCTGAAAATTATACTGGTGATCCTTTCAGCTCATGTACACCAGCTCCGCCAGCTGAAGTAAATAGTAAGTCTTTCTTTATTATAAGAAATGTTAGTGAATAGAATGTATTCAATAACAAAATCTTTTGCGATTAGATGAGCCCTTTGATCCTTGCCGCCCATCTCCATGTGGCGCCAATGCTCAATGTAATAGTGGTGTATGTTCTTGTCTTTCCGAGTACCATGGAGATCCTTATTCTGGTTGTCGTCCAGAATGCGTTTTAAATTCAGATTGTCCCCAGGATAAAGCCTGCTCTAGTAGTAAATGTGTTGACCCCTGCCCCGGAACATGTGGTGACAATGCTATATGTGATGTAATAAACCATATATCAATGTGCAGGTGCCCTGAAGGTACTCAAGGAAGTGCCTTCATTAGGTGCACACCTCACCAAAGTAAGCTGAAATGAAGTTTCATATAGGATTAGAAGTTATAATTTAAAGTTTTTCTAGAATTAGAAGTACAAACAAGTCCTTGTCGACCATCGCCCTGTGGGCCCAATTCTTTATGCCGTGAGATAAATCAACAGCCAGTTTGTTCTTGTATAAAAGGCTTCATAGGCGCTCCACCTGCTTGCCGACCAGAATGTACCTCGAACTGGGAATGTTTACCAATGCAGTCTTGCCTCAATCAAAAATGTCGTGATCCCTGTCCAGGCACCTGTGGAGTGAGTGCCTTGTGCTCTGTAGTGAACCATAGTCCGTTCTGTAGTTGTCCAAATGATTTTACTGGAAATCCATTTGTTAGGTGTCAACGCATTAGTAAGTTCAGAAAGTTTAAAATATTTATTACTGGTTTAAATATTAAATTTTGATTAAACTTAGTTAAACCTGTAAGTGACATAGTACTTCAGGATCCATGTAGTCCATCTCCTTGTGGACCATTTTCGCGTTGCAAACCAAAAAGGGGCACTCCATCATGTTCCTGTATGGAATCATATACAGGCAGACCACCCAACTGTCGTCCGGAATGCGTAACTAGCTCAGATTGCTCCAGTAATTTAGCTTGTCATAATCAAAAATGTTCGGATCCTTGCCCCGGAAGATGTGGTCTAAATGCTGAGTGTCATGTTGTTAGTCACGCCGTGCAATGTATTTGTGTTGTAGGTTACACGGGAGATCCATTTGTTCAATGTAGTCTGCCAATCGAAAATGATATCATAGAAGTGCTTACACCATGTAATCCCTCTCCTTGTGGTCCCAACGCTGTATGTAGAGAACACAATGGCGCAGGATCGTGTCAGTGCCTGCCAGATTATCATGGCAACCCCTATGAGGGCTGCCGTTCAGAATGTGTCCTTAACTCAGACTGTGCTTCGAATAAAGCATGCCAACAGCAGAAGTGTCAAGACCCATGCCCAGGAACTTGTGGCCAAAATGCGGAATGTCAAGTGATAAACCATTTACCTACTTGTAATTGTTATTATGATTATACGGGAGATCCTTATAGAGTTTGTTTGAAATTAGTGGAACGTAAGAACATTAGAAAATTTTTAATTTTATAAAATTTTAATTCAACCTTTGCCCCTAGCAATACGTATAGAATATGTTAACCCTTGTCAACCTTCTCCGTGTGGTCCCAATAGCCAATGTCGTGAAGTCAATGATCAAGCTGTTTGCTCTTGCTTGCCAGAGTTCTTGGGCCAACCACCAGGATGTAGGCCTGAATGCACATTATCTTCGGAATGTTCCGCTGATAAAGCCTGCACGAACCAAAAGTGTTTAAGTCCTTGCGTTAATTCACCCTGCGGTCAAAATGCCGAGTGTAGGGTCCGAATTCATAGTCCATTATGTTCTTGTAATCGCGGTTATACTGGTGATGCTTTTACCAGATGCTACCCCATTCCACGTAAGCAAGGACGAAACAATATAATAGAATGCAATTAGTTTAAATATGAAATATTATTCTTAGCTCCAGCAGCTGAAGATCATCGAGAGCAGATAATAGACCCGTGCCTTCCATCACCGTGTGGACCAAACTCAGAATGCCGCAATACTAATGGTATTCCGTCTTGTACATGTAAGGCAACTTATATAGGTCAACCGCCAAACTGTAGACCAGAATGTACTATAAACTCTGAATGCCCCAGTCAACAGGCTTGTATCAATCAGAAATGTAGAGATCCGTGTCCTGGAGCGTGTGGTATAAATGCCATTTGCCGTGTTATAGGTCATACTCCATCATGCGCTTGTATAGAAGGTTATATAGGCAATGCATTTACTAGTTGTTCACAAAAGCCAACAGAACGTAAGAAACCCAAAAATTTTTTTACAAAAATCAAAAGTTTTCTACCTATTTTTGCACTACAAGCAGCTATTACTCCACCACCTTTGGATGATCCTTGTTCACCGTCACCCTGTGGTCCTAATGCTGAATGCAATAATGGGCAATGTATTTGTATACCAGAGTATCAAGGAGACCCATATTTTGAATGTAGACCCGAATGCGTTCTAAACTCCGATTGTCTGCGTGATAGAGCTTGTGTACGTAATAAATGTGTAGACCCATGTCCAGGTATTTGTGCAGCAAATGCCATATGTGAAGTTCACAATCATGTTCCCATGTGCCATTGTCCCGAAAAAATGACGGGAAATGCATTCTTTGAATGTCGTGCCATATTAAGTAATTTAACAGCAAATCATTTTGTCTTGAATGGTATATTAAACATTTTATATTTATTTAAATATAGCCGCCGTGCCATTAAATCCTTGTCAACCTTCGCCATGTGGACCTAATAGTCAGTGTCGTGTAGTTCAAGGTACTGCGGTCTGCTCCTGTCTGTCCGATTTTATAGGTAGTCCACCACAATGCAGACCGGAATGTAGCACAAACTCCGACTGTGCTCCTGGTCAGGCTTGTCAAAGTATGAAATGTAGAGATCCTTGTCCAGGAACCTGTGGATTCAATGCTGAGTGCAATATTGTTAATCATACACCTTACTGCAAGTGTCGTAATCGTATGACCGGCGATCCATTCGTTAGATGCCAAGAAATTTTAGAACCCATACGAAATGATAAATTAAAAACAAATCCCTGCCAACCATCGCCTTGTGGTCCCCATTCGGAATGTCGCGTCAGCGGAAATTCACCCTCATGCTCGTGTTTACCCGACTTTATTGGTTCACCGCCACAATGTCGACCCGAATGTGTTTCCAATTCTGAATGTCCATCTAGTCAAGCCTGTATAAATAAAAAATGCCGAGACCCTTGCCCGGGTTTGTGTGGGCGAAACGCTCTTTGTCGAGTTTTTTCACATACACCCATGTGCCTGTGCAATGAAGGCTTTAGCGGAGATCCATTTTCGCTATGCAACCAATTGGCCCAGAAGCCTACGGAAGAAGTAAAACCATGTTTCCCTAATCCTTGTGGTATTAATGCAAAATGTGTTGAACGTGGAGATGCTGGATCTTGTCAATGCTTGCCAGAATACTTTGGAAACCCCTATGAAGGATGTCGTCCTGAGTGTGTTTTAAATTCAGATTGTCCTTCAAATAAAGCTTGTCAGAATCAAAAATGTACCGATCCATGTCCAGGTACCTGTGGTCAAAATGCTAAATGCCAAGTTATTAATCATTTGCCATCATGTGATTGTATATCCGGATATACAGGAGATCCTTACAATATATGTTCTGTCCTTCGAAATGAACGTAAGACCACGACAACACCCGCACAAAAATTTCTCTTACATTAATTTATTTTTAGCTGTTCGAGAATATATAAATCCCTGCCTTCCCTCACCTTGTGGTCCCAATTCACAATGCAAAGAAGTAAACAGTCAACCTGTTTGCTCCTGCCTCGTAGAATATATAGGTTCACCACCGGCTTGTAGACCACAATGTACATCTAGCTCTGAATGTTCTTCCGATAAAGCTTGTGTTAATCGAAAGTGTGGCGACCCATGTCCTGGTGTCTGTGGCCAAAACGCACACTGTCAAGTGCGTAATCATAGTCCAATCTGCATTTGCAATAATGGCTTTACTGGCGATGCATTTGTACGTTGCTTCCGTACACCACCACAAAGAATTGAGTATTCACCGCAGCCACTCAGGAATCCTTGTATACCCTCACCATGCGGTCCAAATTCTCAATGTCGGGATGATGGCGAATCCCCATCATGCTCTTGTTTGCCAAATTATTTAGGTTCACCACCGTCGTGCAGACCTGAATGTAGTATCAATTCCGAATGTGGCTCACAACAGGCATGTATTAATCAGAAATGTCGTGATCCATGTCCAGGATCTTGCGGACTTAATACATTATGCTTTGTTCGCAGTCACACACCTATTTGTACTTGTCAAACTGGTTTCACAGGAGATCCGTTTACTCTCTGCAATCCGATACCACCACCCACAGCTCAAAGTAAAGCTTTACAACTTTCTATTGTAGTTAAGAGATTATACGTTTAATGTTATTTTTCATTTTTGCTAAAGCCGACATTGTAGCTGACGACCCATGCAATCCATCGCCTTGTGGCGCCAACGCCAATTGCAGTAATGGTCAATGTTTTTGCATACCTGATTACCATGGAGATCCTTATACAAACTGTAGACCTGAATGTGTGCTACATACAGACTGTTCTCATAATAGGGCTTGTATAAGAAATAAATGTATAGACCCCTGTGTAGGAACATGTGCGTCAAATGGTATTTGTGAAGTCATCAATCATATACCGAATTGTAGATGTCCTGAAAGAATGGAGGGCAATGCTTTCACAATATGCTATTCAATTACAAGTAAGACAGCCTCATTGGCTAATTTTTTCTCATACTAAATATAGTGTGCTTTTTGTAGAACAAGATTTACCCTCACAACCTTGCCAACTCTCACCTTGTGGTCCTAATTCTCAATGCAGAGAAATCAACCAGCAAGCTGTATGTTCATGTATTGAAGGTTTCTTGGGGAGTCCACCATTGTGCAGACCAGAATGTATATCTAATGCAGAATGTCCTTTGAATCTGGCTTGCCGAAATCAAAAATGTACCGACCCGTGCCCTGGTGTGTGCGGTCGCAGCGCGTTATGTCATGTTAACAAACATAGCCCGTACTGCAAATGTCCTGATAGGTATGAAGGTAATCCATTTGAAAGTTGTCAACTAAGAATAGAAGCGCCTTCACCCCCGGAACAACTTCCTTGTCAACCATCACCTTGCGGACCTTACTCACAGTGTCGCGAAGTAGGTGCTAGTCCATCTTGTTCCTGTCTATCTGATTACATAGGTGCCCCTCCAAATTGCAGACCTCAATGCGTTACGAGTTCAGAATGTCTTTCAAACCAAGCATGCATTAATCAGAAATGTAAGGACCCTTGTCCTGGCCTTTGTGGCGCAGAAGCCGAGTGTCGTGTAGTATCTCACACAGCCAATTGTTATTGTCCAACGGGCTATGAAGGAGATCCTTTTGTACAGTGTAGAATACAAAAAACTCCACCACAGTTAGATCATATTGATCCTTGTAATCCTAATCCCTGTGGACAAAATGCTCTTTGTGTTGCAAGAAATGGTGCTGGATTTTGCCAATGTTTCCGGCAATATTACGGTAATCCTTATGAGGGTTGCCACCCTGAATGCGTACTTGATTCTGATTGTGCCAGCAACTTCGCTTGTCAAAACATGAAATGTCGCGATCCATGTCCAGGAACTTGTGGTCAAAATGCTATTTGCAATGTACTTAATCATATGCCTAGATGCTCATGTCTAACTGGTTATGAGGGCGATCCTTATCGTTCTTGTTTACTTCTAAAACAACGTAAGTTTTAAAAATTCTTTGGGGAAATAAAGTCAATAACTTCTCATTACTTTAATAGCGATAAGAGAATATGTGAATCCTTGTATGCCCTCACCGTGTGGACCTAATTCTCAATGTCGTGAAATAAACGGACAAGCCGTGTGTTCCTGCTTACCTGAATATGAAGGTAGTCCGCCACTGTGTAGACCTGAATGTACGCAGTCTTCAGAATGTGCTTTTTATAAAGCATGCGTTAATCAAAAATGTGTAGAACCTTGTTCAGGAACATGTGGCACGAATGCTAACTGCAAAGTTCACAATCATAGTCCTTTATGTACATGCAAAGCCGGATTTACAGGAGATCCATTCTTCATTTGTCGTCCCATACCTCGTAAGAATCTCAGGCCTGGTAAAATTATAGAACAACTTATACATATATATTTTTAAATTTTTAAGCTCAACCTCCAATACAAGTTCAAAAGAGCCCATCAGATCCCTGCGTACCTTCGCCATGTGGCTCTTATTCGCAATGTAGACGCATACTAGATTCGTATATATGCTCATGCTTAGCGAATTTTATTGGTTCACCTCCTAACTGTAGACCTGAATGTGTTTTAAATGCCGATTGTCCTAGCAACCAGGCTTGCATCAATGAAAAGTGTCGCGATCCATGTGCTGGAGCATGTGGGTTAGGAGCTCTTTGTGAGGTTAATAATCATACACCAAACTGTAGGTGCCCTATTGGCTTCACTGGAAATCCATTCTCAGTTTGTGAGCCTGCCCAGCCACCACAAAGTAAGTCTTTCCTGATATTAGAAATATAGATGAACTAAAAATATATCCTATATTAGTGCCTATCAAAGAGGATCCCTGCAATCCTTCGCCATGTGCAGCGAACGCTGAATGTGATAACGGATTATGTGCATGCATACCTGAATACCATGGTGACCCTTACATCGGTTGCCGACCTGAATGCGTTCTTAGTTCGGATTGTTCCCGCGAATTAACTTGTATACGAAATAAGTGTCGAGATCCTTGTCCAGGAACTTGTGCTACGAATGCTTTCTGTCAGGTTATCAATCACATACCCATGTGTACCTGTCCGGAAGGTATGGCCGGCAATGCTTTCGTTTTATGCTCTCCTATACAACGTAACTATCAACAACTTTATTAGAATGTGTCAGAAATAAGAGCAATTTTTGTATACATTTTTTTACATTTTAGCAACGATTAAGGGAAATCCATGTCAGCCACCACCCTGTGGTCCAAACTCACAATGCCGCGAAATAAACTCACAAGCTGTATGTTCTTGTTTACCCAATTATTTAGGAACACCTCCAACATGTCGACCTGAATGTACCGCAAATCAAGAATGCCCGTCTAATTTGGCTTGTGTAAATCAGAAATGTGTTGATCCATGTCCTGGTGCTTGTGGGAGATATGCTCAATGCTCTACTGTTAATCACAATCCATTTTGCACATGTTTAGCACGATATACAGGAAATCCGTTCGTAGCTTGTCAACTCATCATCGAGCCACCACAACATGAGCAGCCCCAGGATCCTTGCATACCATCGCCTTGTGGCCCTAACTCACAATGCAGGTCGTCTGGGGAAACTCCATCCTGCTCATGCTTAGATGGTTTTGTAGGCTCAGCACCCTACTGCAGACCCGAATGTGTATCGAATTCTGAGTGCTCCACAAATTTGGCTTGTATTAATAAAAAATGTAAAGACCCTTGCGAAGGTATCTGTGGCACGTCAGCTTTATGTCGTGTAGTGTCACATTCGCCTATGTGCGTGTGCCCAACTGGTTTTACAGGAGATCCGTTTAGGTTATGTTCTCCTTTGCAAATTCTAATACTAAAAGAACCTTTGCGTCCTTGTAATCCTTCGCCGTGCGGTGCCAATGCTCAGTGTCTAGAACGTAACGGGGCAGGTACTTGTCAGTGTTTTCCTGAATTCTTCGGAAATCCATATGAAGGTTGCCGCCCAGAGTGTATTTTAAATTCGGATTGTCCCACAAATAAGGCTTGCCATAATCAGAAATGTCGTGATCCATGTCCAGGTACATGTGCCAACAACGCAGAATGTTCTGTTTTAAATCATTTGCCAAACTGTAATTGTTTAACTGGTTTCACTGGAGATCCCTATAGCTACTGCTCTAAGCCTAAAGAACGTAAGATATATGTGTTTTCCTTAACCCTCCTACATATAACAGTATTATAGCATTTAGTTTTGATGTAATATATAGATAGATGAAATTGGCCCAAAACTTGGGATAAAATTTCATGTTTTTTTAATAGTATCTTCTTAATATACAATTGTATTAATTTCAACCAAAAAATGTGGAAGGGTTAAGCATCATTTGGTATATAAGAGTAGTAGTGTATTTTTGAATTACCTCGATGGTAATGTGAGTTTATATATTGTATTGCCTAAATTTAGCTATTCTTCAAGAATATATTAATCCATGTCAACCTTCACCTTGTGGCCCCAACTCGCTATGTCGTGAAATAAATAGGCAGGCTGTGTGCTCATGCCTCCCTGGTTTTATCGGCATAGCGCCAGCTTGTCGTCCTGAATGCACAGCGAATAATGAATGCTCTTTGGAAAAAGCTTGTATTAATCACATATGTTCAGATCCATGCCCTGGTGTATGTGGACTTAACGCTGAATGTCAAGTTCGAAATCATAATCCTTTATGTTCTTGTCGCCCCGGACTAAGTGGTGATGCGTTTGAACACTGCTATCCACAACTATGTAAGACTATTGGCCATTCGGCATGCTGCAGTCAACTTATATTTATATTATTTCTTGTCTACTTGCCAAATAATTAGCTTCACAGACACCCGTTAAAGATGTTAAAATTTTCCATGATCCCTGTATACCATCACCGTGTGGACCCTATTCGCAATGCCGTAATCAGTATGATACACCTTCTTGTCCTTGTCTTCCAAATTATACTGGCTTACCTCCAAACTGTAGACCCGAATGTACTATTAATTCAGACTGTATATCGAGCCAGGCTTGTATCAACGAAAAATGCCGAGACCCTTGCCCTGGAGCTTGTGGCGTTAACACAGATTGTGCAGTTATTAATCACATACCGAACTGTAAATGTAAATTGGGTTACGTAGGTGATGCCTTTGTAGTTTGTCAACCAGCTCCACCACTGAAAATTGTAAAAGATGGACCACGGGATCCATGCTATCCCAATCCCTGTGGTTCTAATGCAGTGTGTTCAGGAGAAGGTATTTGTTCTTGCTTAGCAGACTACCAAGGTGATCCTTATGTAGCTTGCAAGCCAGAATGTGTGCTCAGCTCAGAATGCAGCAGCAATCTATCTTGTATAAATCAAAAATGTCGCAATCCATGTCCAGGAACATGTGCTTCAAATGCCATTTGTGAAGTAAGGAATCATATACCAATGTGTCATTGTCCCAATCGAATGACTGGAAACGCATTTGTACTCTGCCAAGCAGTACAACAAAGTATGTTAATTCAAAACAAAAAAACCTGTGGTAACTTAAAAAATACCACATTTTTTATTTTAATATAGCTGAGATATATCGCAACCCTTGTCAACCTAGTCCTTGCGGCCTCAACTCACAATGCCGAGAAGTAAATAATCAGGCTGTGTGTTCCTGTTTACCAAACTTACTGGGCTCTCCTCCAAGCTGTCGGCCTGAATGTACAACTAATTCCGAATGTTTAGCCAATTTGGCATGTCAAAATCAGAAATGTATTGATCCCTGCCCGGGAACTTGTGGTCGCTTTGCCCTGTGCAATGTTGTCAATCACAGCCCCTTCTGTATATGTGTAAATGGTTATACTGGTAACCCTTTTGGACAGTGTCAAAGATTAAGTAAGTTTTTAGAAGCTTAGGGTCTTATTTTTTAAAACGCAACGCTAAATGATGAGAAATTATAAATATTTTATTGAAAGTTTTTTAAAGTTATGCCTTGCGAATTAAAAAATGGCTCTTAGTTTATTCAGGAATATTCCTAACCAATCAACTTGTTACTTTGTTCAGTCGAACCATCAAAAGACGTTGATCTTTTAAATCCATGCCAACCTTCACCATGTGGTCCAAATAGTATTTGCAAGCCTATTGAAGCTACTCCATCGTGTTCATGTATAGCAGAGTTTGTGGGCCAACCCCCTAACTGTCGGCCAGAATGTGTAACCAGTTCGGAATGTCCATCCCATCAAGTATGCTCCAATCAGAAGTGCGAAGATCCATGCCCTGGCTTATGCGGTCAAAGTGCAGTTTGTCGTGTCAGTAGCCACACATTAATATGTTACTGTGAAAATGGTTACACAGGTGATCCGTTTTTAGCTTGTTCTCCTGTTCCTAAAGCAAGTCCTATTGAAAATATTGATCCTTGTAACCCTTCGCCTTGCGGTCCTTATGCTGATTGCCGCCAGCAGAATGGTGTAGGATCTTGTCAATGTACTCCAGGATATTTTGGAAATCCGTATGAAGGTTGTCGTCCAGAATGTGTTATTAATTCAGACTGTACTCCGAATAGGGCATGTGTAAATGAAAAATGTAAAGATCCTTGTCCAGGTACATGTAGTGTTAATGCAGAATGTTTTGTTAGGAATCATCAGGCGATATGTAATTGCATGTACGGTTACACAGGAGATCCGTATCGTTTTTGTAGCAAGGAAGATAAACGTAAGAAAAATCTTAATAATAATCAGTATGTTAATCTATTAAAACAATATAATATTGTCGTTTTACCCCCAGCCATTATTAAGGAATATGTAAATTTATGTCAACCTTCTCCTTGTGGCCCTAACTCACAATGTAAGGAACTTAATGAACAAGCTGTTTGCTCATGTTTGCCCGAGTATGTTGGCTCGCCGCCTGCTTGTAGACCTGAATGTACAACTAACTCGGAATGCGCTTTAGATAAAGCTTGTATAAATCAAAAATGTAAAGATCCTTGTCCAGGTGTCTGTGGTCTGCTAGCGCTATGCAACGTTCGCAATCATGCATCTTTATGCAGGTGCCAGAATGGTTTTACTGGTGATCCATTTACACGATGTTATGTTATACCTCGTAAGTTTCTTCTTATTGTTACCAAAGCTTAGCTTTACGGGAAACTAATTTTATTTCGTTGCTTGTAGCACCTCCACCTGTAATATTTGCTGAACCCATAGAGGATCCTTGCGTTCCTTCACCTTGTGGTGCTTATTCGCAATGCGAAAATGGAAACGGTAGAGCAAGGTGTTCATGTCTTCCAAATTACTTTGGAGCTCCTCCTAGCTGTCGACCGGAATGTTCTACAAATTCGGAATGTGCTCTTAATATGGCTTGTATAAATATGAGATGCATTGATCCTTGCCCAGGATCATGTGCTTATAATGCCTTATGTAGTGTTCAAAATCATATACCAAGTTGCTATTGCCCAGAAGGTTATTTCGGCGATCCATTTACGACTTGTCAGATAGCTCCCAAACGTAAGCGACACTACGAATATATCTGTAGAATTCGTATTTTTTTTAATTTTGAATACTTCTTTAGCTAAGCCTATTATTAAAGATGACCCTTGTAATCCAAACCCTTGCGGAACAAATGCTTTATGTAATAATGGGCATTGTTCATGCATCGCCGAATATCAAGGCGATCCCTATGTTAGTTGTAGACCAGAGTGTGTGCTAAATACCGAATGTCCATCTAATAAGGCATGTATTCAAAATAAGTGTATAGACCCTTGCCCAGGCACTTGTGGAAGCAATGCCTTATGTGATGTTTATAACCACATACCTATGTGCCGCTGCCCTGAAGGAATGACCGGTAACGCTTTTGTTATCTGTGATTTCGAGCCTAAGCCAATCGAAACAACTCCATGCCAACCATCGCCTTGTGGATCTAATAGTCGTTGTAGGGTTCATCAAAACACTGCCGTTTGTTCATGCATTCAAAACTATATTGGTAGCCCACCTTCTTGTAGGCCGGAGTGTATCATCAATTCAGACTGTGCTCCACAAATGGCATGCCAAAACCTAAAATGTGTGGATCCTTGTCCAGGATCATGCGGATTAAATGCAGTATGCCATGCTGTTAATCACGTTCCAATATGTATTTGTCAAACACGGTTTTCAGGAAATCCATTTGTTAGCTGTCAGCCTATTATAGAACCTGCCATAAAATTGAAAGATAAGCCGACACCGTGTCAGCCGTCGCCGTGTGGACCTAACTCTGAATGCCAGGTCTCTGGAGAATCTTCATCGTGCTTTTGCTTACCAGATTTTAAAGGTTCTCCGCCAAATTGTCGTCCAGAATGTGTTTCTAATTCAGAATGTCCCGCCATTAAAGCGTGCATTAATCTAAAATGTAAAGATCCGTGTCCGGGAATATGTGGCCAGAATGCTCTGTGCAAGGTAATTTCACACACCGCAACTTGCGCTTGCTTGCCTGGCTACTCAGGTGATCCATTCACAGACTGCACTATTCCACCACAAAGACTCACCGATCACGTGACTCCATGTCAACCTAATCCTTGTGGTTCTAATGCCGTCTGTCGACAAGAAAATAATGCCGGATCTTGCCAATGTCTACAAAATTACTTTGGAAATCCTTATGAAGGTTGTAGACCAGAGTGTGTTTCAAATTCTGACTGTCCATCAAATAAAGCTTGCGTTAATCTTAAATGTCGCAACCCATGTCCGGGCGTGTGTGGATTAAATGCTATTTGTAATGTAGTCAATCATTTACCAACATGTCAGTGCACGCCGGAATATGTAGGTGATCCGTATCAGTATTGTCAAACACCAGAAAAACGTAAGTTTTGTATACTCCACTGAATACAATATTGTTAAGTATTTCTTGCTAAACTTCTTCTTCATCCTAAAACCAGCACTTATTAAAGAATACGTGAACCTTTGTAAGCCTTCTCCCTGTGGCCCCAACTCCCAGTGTAGGGAAGTAAACAGTCAAGCTGTTTGCTCTTGCCTTCCTGAATATATGGGTCTACCTCCCAGTTGCCGCCCCGAATGTACTACGAACTCGGAATGCAATTTCGATAAGGCTTGTAACAATCGGATATGCATCGATCCTTGCCCAGGATCATGTGGTAGTAATGCCGAATGTCGTGTCATTGGCCATTCACCTATATGTTCGTGTAAGAATGGCTTTAGTGGCAATGCATTTACGCGTTGCTATTCAATTCCATCGAGTAAGATTTTTATAGATTCCAGATGAATATTAAAATTAACATACCTCTTATTTAGCACCTCCACCAATGCCACAAAAAGAATTTTCTCCTAACCCATGTCTGCCATCTCCGTGTGGACAGTTTGCGTACTGTCGCGATGCAGGTGGTTCACCTTCTTGTTCTTGTTGGTCATCATATATAGGCTCACCTCCAAATTGCAGGCCTGAGTGTACTATTAACTCCGATTGCCCTAGTTCATTAGCCTGTATAAACCAAAAATGCCAAGATCCATGTCCAGGAGCATGTGGTTTTAACGCCGAATGCCATGTCATAAATCATACTCCTATATGCCAGTGTATTAAGGGTTTAGTTGGAGATGCATTTGTAAATTGTCGTCAACCACCAGAAGAACCAGTTAATACATCTCCTTCCAGTGATGATCCATGTATACCTTCACCATGTGGCGTTAACGCAATATGCCGCAATGGCCTGTGCTCATGTTTGCCGGAATACCAAGGAAATCCGCTAATTATTTGTAGGCCGGAATGTATTCTTAATTCAGATTGTCCAACAAATAGAGCATGCGTTAATAAAAAATGTCAAGATCCATGCCCTGGTACTTGCGCAGCTAACGCCATTTGTGAAGTTCATCAGCATGTGGCTATGTGTCATTGTACCGAGGGTATGTTTGGAAACGCATTCACTCAATGTATTGCTTTGCCACCTTCAAAGACAATACAACCGTGCAAACCATCGCCTTGTGGACAAAATGCTCAATGCCGTGTTTTGAATGATCAAGCTGTTTGCTCATGTTTACCAAAATATATCGGAGCTCCACCTACATGTAGAGCGGAATGCACTTCGAGTAATGAGTGTGCTTTAAATAAGGCATGTTTACAGCAGAAGTGTCAAGATCCTTGTCCGGGATCTTGCGGCTTCAACACTTTGTGTTCTGTTCAAAACCACAATCCGATTTGCCGTTGCATCAATGGATTCAGCGGTGATCCATTTAATGGGTGTCAAATTATTCGAAGTAATTACTATAATAACTGTTCTTATTGTTCTAAAATAATTACTTAATACTTCTTAAACTCTTTAGATGATCCGCAACTCGACACTACCAAGAAAAAAGACCCTTGTAGACCATCTCCTTGCGGCCCTAACTCAGACTGTCGGGCGATCGCTCAAAGTCCTTCTTGTTCATGTTTAAAGGATTTCATAGGATCTCCACCAAATTGTAGGCCAGAATGTGTAACGAATTCAGAATGTTCCAATATTCAGGCTTGCATTAATCAACATTGTCGTGATCCTTGCCCTGGAGTATGCGGCTCCGAAGCCGAATGCCGTGTCGTTAATCATACTCCAATGTGTTATTGCCCCAATGGTTATACGGGAGATCCCTTTAATTTATGTTTACCAAAAATCCACATCCCTCCAGAAGAAATACGCCCCTGCCAACCCAATCCTTGTGGTCCAAACGCTGAGTGCTTAGAACGTGCTGGAGTAGGAGCTTGTCAGTGCTTGTCTGATTTTCTTGGGAATCCTTACGAAGGATGCAGACCAGAATGTGTTATCAACTCTGATTGTCCTACGAATAAGGCTTGTATAAAAAACAATTGCAAGGACCCTTGTCCAGGAACATGTGGCCGAAATGCCGATTGTCACGTACATAATCATTTACCTGCTTGTACTTGCATTACCGGCTACACAGGAGATCCATATTCGTACTGCAATCTCCAACTTGAACGTAAGCCAATTCGAAAACGTTAAACATATTCCTGAAAAAATAAATTAATGTTCCTAAAATTTAGCTGAAATTAATATTGGAAATCCTTGTCAACCGTCACCTTGTGGTCCGAACTCGCAATGTCGTGTCGTTAAAGATCAAGCGGTATGTTCATGTTTGCCTGAATTCAAAGGTCAACCCCCAGCTTGTCGTCCAGAATGCACCATTTCTAGTGAATGTTCATATGATAAGGCTTGTGATAATCAAAAATGTGTTGACCCTTGTCCAGGACTCTGTGGTACAAATGCAGAGTGTCGTGCTATAAACCACAGTCCTTTATGTTCATGCAGAGTTGGTTTTACTGGAGATGCCTTTGTAAGATGTTTACCGGCTCCACCTGAACGTAATACAATATACTTTGACATAAAAAGTATTAAACTAATTTCCCACCTTTTTGTAGCCCCCATAAAAGAAAAGGATATATACAAGAATCCATGTGTCTCGACACCTTGCGGGTCAAATGCCAATTGTAGAGTAATAAATCAAGAAGCAGTGTGTTCTTGTGTATCAGGGTACTTGGGCTCTCCACCACACTGTAAGCCGGAATGTACTATTAATGCAGAGTGCCCCTCTAATTTAGCTTGCATAAACAAAAAGTGTACTGATCCCTGTCCCGGGTCATGCGGTCTTTCTGCCCAATGTACGGTAGTAAATCATACTCCTATATGTTCTTGCCCTGCTGATTATATTGGAGATCCTTTCATTTCCTGCGTAGCAAAGCCAGTTTTATTAGATCCAAGTAATGGTTTCCTTTCACTTAAATATTATTCCAATATAATTATTAAAATTCTTCATAGTAGTCCCGAAAGACCCTTGCCACCCATCGCCTTGCGGTTCCAATTCTATTTGTAATAACGGTCAGTGTACATGTCTGCCAGAATATGAGGGTAATTCATATATTGGCTGCAGGCCAGAATGCGTTTTAAACACTGATTGCTCTCGCGATAGTGCATGTATACAAAATAAATGCAAAGATCCTTGTCCTGGAACTTGTGGTGTTGGTGCTTTATGTGAAACGTACGATCACGTCCCCATGTGCCGCTGTCCAGCGGGTATGACTGGTAATGCCTTTGTGCAATGTGTTGTCATTGAAAGTAAGATATCACGTTTTATTTCAACGATTTTTGTAATTAAAATAATCTTTTATTAAAACGTTTTTAGCTCCACTCGTAAAAACCACCAAACATCCATGTAAACCCACTCCTTGCGGGCCGAATTCGCAATGTATTGCACTTCACGGCCAAGCTGTATGTTCCTGTTTGCCAAATTATTTAGGAATGCCACCAGATTGCCGACCTGAATGTTCAATAAACTCTGACTGCGCACCACATTTAGCATGTGTCAATCAAAAATGCCGAGATCCATGTCCTGGATCTTGCGGAATAAAAGCAAAATGTATCGTCGTTAGGCATATGCCATATTGCAAGTGTCATCCCGGTTATACTGGAAATGCATTTGCTTTGTGCCAGATTTTACCACAACAACCAGTTCAACTGCAACAAGAGCAGAAAAATCCTTGCATCCCTTCACCATGCGGACCCAACTCTGAGTGCATGGTAGATAAAGATTCCGCTTCTTGCTCCTGCCTACCGAATTACGTTGGAACACCACCAAATTGCCATCCGGAATGTATAAGTCCATCGGAATGCGCCAGCAATTTAGCCTGTATTAATATGAAATGCCAGGATCCTTGTCCTGGAGTTTGCGGCAAATCGGCCGTTTGCCAAGTCGTTAGCCACACTCCTTCTTGCATTTGTGTCAGCGGTTACATAGGCGATCCATTCACTTTATGTTATCCACCACCACAAACACAAATGGAACAAGTTAACCCTTGTTTGCCTAGTCCTTGTGGCAGCAATGCTATATGTCGCGAACTTAACGAAGCTGGTTCATGTCAGTGTGTACCTGAATATTATGGAAATCCGTATGAAGGTTGCCGTCCTGAATGTACAATAAATTCAGATTGTCCCGCGAACAAGGCATGCGAAAACCAAAAATGCCGTGATCCTTGTCCTGGTGTTTGTGGTCAAAATGCCATGTGCAATATAGTCAGCCACTGGCCAATCTGTTCTTGCTATGATGGTTTCACTGGAGATCCATATAGTTATTGCAATATTGTTAGAGAACGTAAGATTTTAAGTTAATTAGTAGTTTTTTATGTATGCATTATACTAAACTATTTATGTACTTATATATGTAAATTAGCTATTCGAGAATATGTGAACCCTTGTCAACCCTCACCATGTGGTGCAAACTCTGCCTGTCGTGAAGAGAATGAACAAGCAATATGCTCTTGTTTACCTGAGTATTTCGGCTCTACACCGAACTGCAGACCAGAGTGTATAGTAAATTCAGAGTGTCCTAAGAATAAGGCTTGTGTCAATAAGAAATGTCAAGACCCTTGTGCAAACGTTTGTGGTTCTAATGCCCAATGTGGTGTTGTTAATCACTTCCCCATCTGTCAATGCAGTCCCGGTTATACTGGTGATGCATTTTCTAGATGTTTTTCCATACCTACGTTACCACCACCGCTTAGAGAACCTCACAGGGATCCATGTGTACCTTCACCTTGTGGACAGTATGCTCACTGTAGGTTGATAAATGACAATCAGCCAAATTGCAAGTGCCTGCCAACTTATGTCGGTTCACCGCCAAATTGTCGTCCAGAGTGTATTGTAAACTCTGATTGTGCGAGTCATCAAGCTTGTATGAATGGACAATGTAAGGATCCCTGTCCCGGTTCATGTGGTCTCAGAGCCTTATGCTCGGTAGTTAATCATATACCATCGTGCGTATGCGCTGAGGGCTATTCGGGAGATCCTTTTTCACGTTGCATGCTTTATGCTTCAACCCTGTCGTGTAAGATATCCTAAGTCATAAAGTTTCTACTCAAATTCAATTGGAACATACATTCTCTATAGCACCCCAATCCATAGACGTTGATCCATGTCAGCCTTCGCCTTGTGGACCTAACAGTAAATGTCAGAATGGTATTTGTTCTTGTCTTCCACACTATCAAGGAGATGCTTACCGAGGTTGCAGACCTGAATGTATTTTAAATTCAGAGTGTTCTTTAGATAAGGCTTGCATAAACCAAAAATGTCACGACCCATGTCCAGGAACCTGCGCCGATAATGCTATTTGTGAAGTTCATAATCATATACCTATGTGTCATTGCGGAAATGGCATGGAAGGCGATGCTTTCGTTATGTGTAAATCACAACAAAAACGTAATAATTCATACATTATATACAATAGCTTTTGAAACTAAAAGCCAATTTTTAATTCTCTTAACAGAAAAACAAGATAAAAACCCATGTATACCTTCTCCCTGCGGTTCTTATGCCTTTTGTCGTAATTTAAATGGAGTTGCTTCATGTTCATGTCTACCCGATTTGCTAGGATCACCTCCCTCATGTCGACCTGAATGTATAACAAACTCCGAGTGCCCTTCGAATAGAGCTTGTCTTAATAAAAAATGTCAGGATCCTTGTCCAGGAAGTTGCAGCTATCAAGCCTTATGCCACGTAATCAATCACAATCCTTTATGCTCTTGTCCAACCGGTTATACTGGCAGTCCGTCTGTCAAATGCCAACCTATAAAAAGTAAGAACTTTAAGATAAAATTGAAGCAAATGAGATAATAATACACATTATTTTAATAGTTACGTCCCAAAGCGTTACAACGGTACAAAACCCTTGCACAATTTCACCATGTGGTCCTCACTCTCAATGTGAAAATGTAGAAGGTACACCATCTTGTAAATGCTTGCCTAATTATGTAGGAAGCGTTCCCTTTTGTCGTCCAGAATGCATTTCGAATTCAGAATGCTCATCAAACATGGCCTGTATTAATCAGAAATGTAAGGATCCCTGTCCGGGAGTGTGTGGAGACAATGCTGAATGTAGAACTGTTAATCACATTGCTATGTGCACATGTGCTCGTGGATATATAGGTAATCCCTTCACAAGATGTGAAGTGCATATACCGAAAGAACCTCATTCTCCGACGCAGTTAAATTATCTTCAACCAACTACGCAACCAAAAGCACCTCAGTTACGACCACCAGATTATATTGTTTATCCTCGGCCAACAAGACTACCTGTAGTTTCTGAAGATACCCAAACGCAACCGCCTATGATATCAGCTCATATTCCACAAAGACGACCTGAAACTGTACATAATCCCCAACGTCCACAATATGTTCCTCCAGTTTTCTATGACACTATAATCCCTTGCGAACCTTATCCTTGTGGATCGAATGCAGAGTGCAGGACCCATAACAATGCCGGGTCCTGTATCTGTTTACCCAATTTCTTTGGAAATCCCTATGAAGATTGCCGACCTGAATGTATTTTAAATTCCGATTGTCTTTCGACTAAAGCTTGTGTGCAAACAAAGTGTCAAGATCCTTGCCCGGGAACATGTGGTCGTAATGCATTATGTCATGTTACTAATCATTTGCCCATATGTACTTGTTACAATGGTTACACTGGTGATCCTTATAGTTCGTGCCATATCGAAAAGAAGAGTAAGACTTTATCACATCCTCCAGTTTATCTTTCTCTATTTTTATAATGTATTCCTTAATATTTTTGAAAATCTCCAGAAGAGTCTGTTGTTTATACAAGTCCTTGCGAGCCTACACAATGCGGTTATAACTCTCAATGTCGTGAAATTAACCAACAAGCTGTATGTTCTTGTTTGCCAGAATTTGTAGGTTTGCCACCCCATTGTAGACCTGAATGTACAACAAATAGCGAATGTTCTTTAAGTATGGCCTGTATAAATAAAAAATGTTCAGATCCTTGTCTGGGAGCATGTAGTGTTAATACCGAATGCCGTGTTCACAACCATATTCCCATGTGTACTTGTTTGCCTTCGTTTACAGGGGATGCGTTTAGTAATTGTTACAGTATACCACGTAAGATACCGAAACAATTATGAACGATAAGACATCACTTAGTAAAATTTTATTATATTCAGCTCTACCAGCCAAACCCATTACATCGCCTACACCTATAGTTGTGACCCAAGAAGATCCTAAGAATCCTTGTTATCCTTCACCTTGTGGTCAGCATGCTCAGTGTCACAGCAGTTATGGTGCTGCTATCTGTGTTTGTCTTTCCAACTATATAGGCTCGCCACCCAACTGTAGACCAGAATGTGTAGTAAACTCTGATTGTCCAGCACACTTAACATGTATCAATGAGAAGTGTAGTAATCCTTGTCTAGGCTCTTGTGGCTTGAATACCCTCTGCAATGTAATAAATCATATTCCAAACTGCATTTGTAATTCAGGAACAATTGGAGATCCTTTTACTGGATGCTATTCACAGCCAATTATAAAGGCTTTAAAGCCGACTACAATCGAAGATGATCTATGCATTCCTTCACCTTGTGGACCGAATGCCATATGCGAAAATGGTTCCTGTTCTTGTGAGCCGGACTATCATGGTAATCCATATATAGGATGCAGACCAGAGTGCCTTATGAATAGTGATTGTTCCAGAGATCGTGCGTGCATAAATAAAAAATGCAAAGATCCGTGTCCAGGCACATGTGGACTAAACGCGGAATGTAACGTAATTAACCATACACCTATCTGTTCATGTCCTGTTGATATGACTGGAAATGCATTTATCCGTTGTAAACTAATACAAAAACCCATAGAGAAAGATATGTCTTTACGTAAACCTTGCGAACCTTCGCCTTGTGGTCCTAACGCTCAATGTAGAGAAATTAATCAACAACCTATATGCAGTTGTATAGCAGGATTTGTAGGTTCACCACCAATCTGCCGTCCCGAATGTATCGCTGATTTCGACTGTTCAGCTGAAAGATATTGTTTAAATCAAAAGTGTAAGGATGCTTGTACCGGTGCTTGTGGATTATCTTCGGTATGTCACGCTTATAATCATGTGCCAATATGCTCATGCCCCCCAAGATATACAGGCAATCCTTTTGTTAAGTGTTCAATATTAGGTATTATTAACATTCAATTTGATTGCTTTATCATTACTTGAATTTAAACGCCATTATTGTAAAATATTTCAGCCGCACCATTGTCTTTTGCTCCGCCTGAAGTTAATAACTCTCAAAATCCTTGTCTACCTTCTCCATGTGGTCCATATTCCCAATGTTCGGTATATTCATTGAATAATACTGCCAAATGTTCTTGTTTAGATGATTTTATTGGCCAACCTCCTCGTTGTAGACCTGAGTGTACAAGTAATGCCAACTGTGCTTCGGACAAGGCCTGTGTAAATAATAAGTGCAGTGATCCTTGTACGGGGTCATGTGGTGATCAAGCAGAATGTCGCGTTTTAGCTCATAGCGCTATGTGTTACTGCTCAAGTGGTTTTACTGGCGATCCCTTCTTACAATGCGTTCTTCAACAGGACCCACCAACCGAAATCGCCGTTCCATGCAGTCCAAGTCCTTGCGGTCCAAATGCTTTGTGTAGTGTTCATAATGACTTCAATATTTGTCATTGTTTACCAGACTTTTATGGCAATCCTTATGAGGCTTGCCGTCCCGAGTGTTTACAAAATTCGGACTGTGTGGCCAATAAGGCTTGCCAAAATCAAAAATGTCGCGATCCATGTCCGGGAACATGTGGCTATAATGCTCAGTGTCAAGTTGTTAATCATATACCTAATTGTGCTTGTCTAGAAAGTTATAAGGGCGATCCTTATAAGCAATGTATTAAGGAGTTAAATAAACGTAAGCATAAAATTACTAAAGAAAATTCCTGCAAATCTGATCTAATCTAAATCTGATCTAAATCTAAGCTTAAGAGATTTAAACAACGAAGCTAATGACACTTCTATAGGTTGAGTACAAAAGCGTGTACTCAGTTAAAAGCCTGCCTTTGGAAAAGTGCAACTCATAATTTACTGACTTAATTTTAATTTAAAATCCTATCTATTTATGCTTTTCAATATTCTCTTGCCCTACTCGATTTAATTTTAGCTACACATAATATTTTATACCTTAAGGTACATGCTTTGCTTAAAAATATTGTATATAGTGCTTCTTAATATCCACAGTAGCTTCTTATACTTTTACATTAAGTTAATTCAATTAATTATTACCAAGGGTATATTTTTTACACTTTAAAATATATATAGCCAAAACACCTATTTATATTAACATATGCCAACCCTCTCCATGTGGAGCAAATGCTCAATGTCGTGAAGTTAATGGACAAGCTGTATGCTCTTGTCTGCCGGAGTTTGTTGGATCTCCTCCAGCATGCCGACCTGAATGTGTCATTAGCTCCGAATGTCCCTCCGATAAAGCCTGCATTAATCAGAAGTGCCAGGATCCTTGTCCTGGTTCTTGCGGAGTGAATGCTGACTGCCACGTACGAAGACATAGTCCACTCTGCTCTTGTAAACCAGGTTATACTGGAGAAGCATTTACCAGATGTCAACTTCTACCGGCGCGTAAAGATGACCAACCACTACTGATGCCTGTAAATCCATGCTTGCCCTCCCCATGTGGACCATACTCACAGTGCAGAGAAGTCAATGACGCAGCATCATGTAGCTGCTTGCCAAACTATATTGGAGCATCGCCAAACTGCCGACCTGAATGTACAATTAATGCCGAATGCGCCAGTAACATGGCTTGCATAAATGAAAAATGTCGCGATCCATGCCCGGGCTCCTGCGGTTTTGATGCTTTATGTAATGTAATAGATCATACACCAAGCTGTTCATGTCCATCAGGCTACACAGGTGATCCTTTCACTAGTTGTAGAGCTTTACCACCGGTACCACCACCAAGTATGATAAATTTTAATTCATTTTAGTAGTTAGTATGTATTTACCTATAACAAAAAACCATATTTGCAGAACCCCAAGATCCTATAGATCCATGTAATCCTTCACCTTGCGGTTCAAATTCGGTGTGTCACAAAGGTCAGTGTTCGTGTTTAGAAGATTATCATGGTGATCCATATGTGGGCTGCCGTCCGCAATGTGTACTCAACTCTGATTGTGCAAGAAATCGTGCTTGCGTGCGTAATAAATGTATTGACACATGCCCTGGAACGTGTGGCCGAAACGCTTTGTGTGACACTAACAATCACATTGCTATGTGTCGCTGTCCCGAACAAATGACAGGCAATGCGCTTGTTTCCTGTGAAACAATACACGACGATATACCAAAAAATCCATGTCAACCATCACCTTGCGGACCCAATTCACAGTGTTTAGTACGTAACGAAAATGCTATATGTTCCTGTATCACTGGTTTCTTAGGTAACCCACCAAACTGTCGATTAGAGTGCTATTCTAGTTCAGACTGTTCTCCAATACATGCTTGTATAAATAGCAAGTGTGTAGACCCTTGTCCTGGCAAATGTGGTATTAATGCCGAATGTCAAGCTGTACAGCATAGAGCTCATTGTGAGTGTTTAAAAGGTTTCGAAGGAAATCCTTTTACAGCATGCACCAGAATAGGTAGATTTCCTTAGAAATTGTTTAGCTCTCAGTGGCTTCTTATCTGTTTTATTTGCTCTTCAGAAATACGCCACGAGTCTCCAGTCACATCTAAGGACCCTTGTTATCCCTCGCCATGTGGATCGAATGCTCAGTGTTCTAATGTAAATGATATAGCAAAATGTACCTGCTTAGCTGAATTTATAGGTACTCCCCCTAGCTGTAGACTCGAATGCACCAGTAATGACGATTGCAGTAATACTTTGGCATGCATTAATCAAAAGTGTCAGGATCCCTGTCCGGGATCTTGCGGCCTTAATGCGAATTGCATTGTAGCTCTTCACATACCTAACTGTCATTGTCCTAATGGTATGACAGGCGACCCTTTTCGCATGTGTTACGAAAGGAAAGAAAGTAAGGCTTCAGCGGAATATTGCGTTATATATTGAAAGGCATTATAATATAATGTTTACAATTATGTTACTGTTTAATTCTTTACAGATTTACCTCCCAATTCTGACGAACCTAAAAATCCTTGTTATCCTCCACCATGTGGTAGCAATGCAGAATGCCGTATACGAGGCTCCGGCTTTACTTGCGACTGCGTCAATGACTATATAGGAAATCCTTACGAAGGTTGCCGTCCCGAATGTGTTGGAAACTCTGAATGTCCAGCTAATCGTGCTTGCATACGACAGAAGTGTGCCAATCCTTGTCCTGGAACTTGTGGCACCGAAGCCGTATGTACTATAAACAATCATATACCGATATGCTCATGCCCTGTTAGCTATACCGGTAATGCGTTTGTGCAATGTTCACCAATTGTTATTAAGGACACTCCTCTAGACAAAACTGATCCTTGCTATCCAACGCCATGTGGCCAAAATACTGTTTGTAAGGTACAACGCGGTCAAGCAGTATGTGAATGTTTACCTGGTTTCTTTGGCAATCCGTACGGGCAAGAGTGTCGACCAGAATGTACACTGAGCTCCGATTGTGCCAAAAATAAAGCTTGTGTGAATAATAAATGTGTGGACCCTTGCCCTGGAGTCTGTGGATATGGGGCAGTATGTCAAACAGTCAACCATAATCCGATTTGCAGTTGTCCCTCCCTGATGGTGGGTAATCCATTTGTTGAATGTCACGAAGCACCTAAACAAGTAGAACCTGTAGATCCATGTAATCCCTCACAATGCCGTTCGAACGGCATATGCCGTCCTATAAATGGCGTTGCATCTTGTTCCTATCCAGAATGTATTGTCAATGAAGATTGTTCAAGAGATAGATCGTGCATAAATCAAAAATGTCGTGATCCTTGCATAAATGCTTGTGGTCTTAACGCAATTTGTAATACTATCAATCATAAGGCTGTCTGTACGTGTCCACCTGGTTACTATGGTTCTGCCTATAGTCAGTGTTTACCACAATTGGATGTTGTACCTGCACCCAGACCAGAATGCAGCACTGATAGTGATTGCAGCAACGATAAGGCTTGTGTTAATCAACAATGTAAAAATCCTTGTGAACTAGGAAATATATGTGGTCAAAATGCACGCTGTCATGTTCAACTTCACAGACCGTTATGCGTATGCAATGATGGTTTCACCGGAAATGCGCTGAACAATTGCTATTTGATTGGATGTCGCTCTGACCACGAATGTCCTGCCACTGAAGCATGTATAAATAAACAGTGTACAGATCCCTGCTTATATACACAATGTGGTGATCAAGCCGTATGCCATTCCGATTACAATCATAAAGCCAGATGCCACTGTCCCGATGGATATCGTGGAAATCCTCTTGTGCGCTGTGAACGCCCTGAATGTACTCAAGATAACGATTGTGTATTTAATTTGGCTTGTAGAAATGAACACTGTGATGATCCCTGCGATTGCGGAATAGGAGCTCAATGCCGAGTTAACAATCATCGAGCGCAGTGCAGATGCCCACCTGGTTACATTGGAAATCCAGCTGTCCGGTGTGAAATCGAAGAATTGAAGGTAGCTCCACAATGTACCTTGGACTCCGATTGTAGTAGTAAATTAGCTTGCTTCAGTGGTGAATGCAAGAACCCATGCTCAGTAACAAAACCGTGTGGACTGAATGCCATATGCTCTGTAGTGGACACTTTGCCTCTTAGAACAATGATTTGTGAATGCGAACCCGGTTATGTGGGTGATGCTGATGTTGGCTGTCGCAAAGGTAATAAATATAAAACATATAATAAAATAATAATATATAATATGTGTAGATGTACAAATTATTTAAACTCAAAGATTTTTCTCTTTTACAGCTTTTGTTTTATACAAAAAATTTTAAAACAGTTCTTTTTTATCATAAAATAAAAATTATAATACCAAATTCCCTAAACTTTTAGCACTTTAAAAATTAGACACAACTTTCACGAAGCACTTACAGAATTGAAGTTTAGTATAAAATTTTAAATTCATCTTTAATATTTTGCATGTCTTTAGAACCTGCTCGAGATCAGGGATGTCAATCGAACGAGGAATGTCCTTCCACAGAAGCTTGTCATAACGGAAATTGTGTCAATCCTTGCACTGACGCTTCACCTTGCGCTCATACAGCTGGATGTTTAGTACAGCAGCATAGAGCTATTTGCACCTGCCCTCACGGTAGTCAAGGAGATCCATTCACCAACTGTTATCAACCTCGTAAGTGTTATTAAGAGTATAATGTAAGGTAAATATAAAAATAAATACGAAATATTTTAGCACAAGTTTCGACTGGATGTTCACATGACTCGGAATGTCAACCAAACACAGCGTGTATTAACAAACGCTGCATGGATCCATGTGCTGAAGGAAATCCATGCGCTGGAAATGCTGAATGTAGAGTTTCAATTAATCGTCCCATATGCTCTTGTCAATCTGGTTGGGGCGGCGATCCACAAATTCAGTGCTTTAAACGTAAGACATTTTTAAAATAAAAAATTTTTTTATTTTTATATTATTATTATTACGAATAAACGTAATTATTATTTGAACTTATATTGATGTATATATGAAAAGTAATATTATCAGGCTCAAGTTCAGTTTTATTGAATTATTGAAAATTCAAAATTACTACGAGTTTTTTTTTTTATGTTGGAAAATATTATTATTTATATCCAATCAGTTTTTAGCAGAACGTATCAGTGCTGATTTCATGGCCGCTACACCTCTCATCAGCGTTCAATTGTCCATCTTTACAATTTTCGTAAAGTGGATACTAATTGAGAAGAATATCAACTATTTATCCAGTTTTCAAGAGAAATAGAATATGACAATTAATTTTTAATTCATTTTCATGGTTCGTACTAACCAGCACTGGTTCAAGGTAGAATAAAAAATTAATTAAAAATTAATTGCCATATTCTATTTCTCTTGAAAACTGGTTAAATAGTTGATATTCTTCTCAATTAGTATCCACTTTACGAAAATTGTAAAGATGGACAATTGAACGCTGATGAGAGGTGTAGCGGCCTTGAAATCAGTACTAATACGTTCTGCTAAAAACTGATTGGATATAATTAAAAAATTTTTGTTAAACGTATACTTCTTTTTCCTTATAGCCGAGTGTAAGATTAATGCTGATTGTCCTTACGACAAGGCTTGTATAAATGAGAACTGTGTCAATCCTTGTACATATGGTGACGTTCCTTGTGGCCTTAATGCTAAGTGTGAAGCTCAAAGCCATCAAGCGGTATGCGTTTGTCCAGCAGGAACACAGGGTAATCCTTTCGTTTCCTGTATTACCGGTCATTGTCAATACAATGAGGACTGTGCGGATCATGAGGCCTGCGATCGATTAAATCGTGTTTGTCGCCCTGTTTGTGATGAAGATACATGTGCTGTCAATGCACTTTGTGTGCCAAAACGACACCAACCACACTGTCAATGCCGTTCAGGATATACTGGTAATCCTTATCAAGATTGTGTACTTCCAAAACAACCACCTGAAGAAAAACCTAAGCCAGAATGTACTCAAGATGCTGAGTGCCCATCACAGTTGGCTTGCATAAACCAGAGATGTGGAAACCCTTGTGGCGCACTACATATCTGCTCACCTCAACAAACATGTATTGTCCTGGATACCATACCTCTGCGCACTATGATTTGCAAATGTCCCAGTGATACCATAACTGATACATCCGGTAATTGTGTTCCAATCAGGCATGATGTCATTACAGGTTGCCAACAGAACGAGGAATGTGGTATCACTGAAGTATGCCAACGAGGTTCTTGCATTGATGCATGCCGCTTGGAAAAATGTGGTGTTAATGCTCAATGTTTATCTAAAGATCATTACGCACAGTGTAATTGTCCAAAGGATTATGTCGGAAATCCGCGTGTAGAATGTAGATTTATAACAATAGAACAACCTAAAACTCCCAGTGCAGAATGTATAAACAATGATGATTGTCCAAACGACAAGCAATGCAATAATGAACGTTGTGTTAACCCATGCTTAGATAACCCTTGCGGTCGTGGAGCTTATTGCCATATTCAAAATAGAGACGCAATTTGCCGCTGTCCAAATGGATATTCTGGCGATGCCAGACAAGCCTGTATGCCACGTAAGTATAGCCATGCAATAGCCATATAATTACAATAACCATTACTATAAAATTATATTTTTAGCTCCTGATGTCATTACTGTTGACTGTAAATCCAATTCAGACTGCCAAGATACTGAATCTTGTATTAACGATCAATGTGTAAATCCTTGCAATTGTGGCCTCAATTCTGAATGTCAAGTAAGAAATCATCATCCGATTTGCTACTGTAAACCTGGATTCTCTGGTAATGCTCAACATGGTTGCATTCAAATAGGATGTCAGTCGGACGATGACTGCTCCACCAACCAACAGTGTATAAATCGAGAATGTACAAATCCCTGTTTGCTCAGTGATCCTTGTGCTTTGAATGCTGAATGTTATGGGCGAAATCATAGAGCAACTTGTCGCTGCCCCATTGGAATGCAAGGTGATCCATTTGTACGTTGCATTCGTGTTGAGTGTAACTCTGACTACGATTGCGCTTCAAATCAAGCATGCTTAGATAATCTGTGTATTAATCCATGCCGCGATCAAGATACTCCTTGTTCTCAAACAGCTCTATGTAGTGTTTTACACCATCGTGCAGTTTGTAGATGTCCGGATGAGTTGCCCTTAGGCAACGCTTATGCGTATTGTGAACGCCGTCAAGAGGAACCTATTTGCCGAGATGATGGTGATTGTCCAAGTGGCTTGGCATGTATTGATGTTAAATGTCAAAATCCTTGTACAGAGCTTTCACCATGTGCTTCTTCTGCAAAATGTAGCGTATTGAATAGCATTCCTGTTCGTACTATGGTATGTGAATGCCCACCATCTTATGTACCGGATGCAAGAGGTGAATGCAAACAATTGGTAATACAAACACCCGGCTGCGTTTCAGACTCTGACTGCTCCGATCAAGAGGCATGTATTAATAGACAATGTCGCAATCCTTGCAACTGCGGAACAAATGCCGTCTGTCAAACATCTAATCATCGCGCTATTTGCTCTTGCCAAGATGGCTTCGAAGGCAATCCTTATACATTCTGTAAAACTATTGGTTGTCGTGTCGACAGTGAATGTGACTCCGGTAAGGCATGCATTAACAGCAACTGCATTAATCCCTGTCTACTAAATGATCCTTGTGGTATAAACGCCGAGTGCTATGTACAATCGAACAGACCCCAGTGCAGATGTAAGAGTGGTTATAGAGGCAATGCCTATGAAAGATGCAGAGTAATTGGATGCCAATCGAACAACGATTGTCCTACAGATAAATTCTGTATGAACGAACAATGTGTTAACCCTTGTGTTTATCAAAATACTTGTTCGCCCAGAGCCGAGTGTAGACCACAAAATCATTTAGCTGTATGCAGATGCCCCGTCGGATACTTGGGAAATCCTTATATAGACTGCAGGCCGGAACCTCAACCGACATGTCGCCAAGATACCGACTGCCCTTCACGTCTAGCTTGCATCAATGAGGAGTGTGTTGATCCTTGTTTGGTTTTGGAACCTTGCAACCGCCCAGCCCACTGTGTGGTAACTCCTACATCTCCTGTCAGAACAATGATTTGTATATGTCCGGAAGGATATATAAGTAGCGGCAGTGGCACTTGTAAACCTACAAAATCTGTCATCGAAGTTGGTGGCTGTATTTCTGACTCAGATTGTTCTGCTGAAAGGTCATGTCTAAACGCTGTATGCCGCGATCCTTGTAATTGCGGTATCAATGCAGAGTGTCGCATTAAAGACCATAAACCTGTTTGTACTTGCCGTCAAGGCTTCGAAGGTAATCCTGAATTTGAATGCTCGAAAATAGAATGTTCCATCAACTCTGAGTGTCCCTCCAGTCACACCTGCCGCAACCAACTATGCGTGCCAGCATGTCAAGGCAAACAGTGTGGCGTAAATGCTCAATGTTTGGCTGTCGATCATCGGGCTATATGCGAATGTATATCTGGCTTTATAGGAAATGCACGTGTATCTTGCACACCTTTAGGTTGTCGCGTCGACAATGATTGTCCCATGGAAAAAGCCTGCATTAATGGCAAATGTGAAAATCCTTGTGATACTACTGCACTGTGTGCAATTGATGAAGTTTGTAAAGTTTATCAACATAAACCACAATGTGCTTGTCCACCTGGAACGATAGCTAGACACAATGGTTGCGAGCCTTTAAGAAATATCCCAATATGTCAATATGATGGCGATTGCCCCACCCAAACAGCTTGTATTCGCGGAGAATGTATCAACCCTTGCAATGCAACTCAGCCTTGTGGCGTTAATTCTGAATGTAGAGTTTTAGATACGGTACCGATAAGAACCATGATTTGCGAATGTTTGGAAGGATATACAGGTAATGCTGCTGTACAATGCGATAAACGTTCATTGTGCGTTATTGAAAAGGGCTTTGTCCGCGATATAGATGGACAGTGCGTTTGTCCTCCGGGCACCGCCTTAGATGTTTATGAATACTGTACTCCCTGTTTGCCAGCACAAGGCTACAAGATTGATGAGACTGGTCACTGTGTTTGTGCTTTGGAAAGAGGTTTCGTTATAGATGAGAGGGGTCGTTGCATTTGTCCTACAGATCATGGATACCGTCTAACAACTAGCGGTGAATGTATACCCGGAGACAATCCAGAATGCAACACCAATGAGGACTGTGCCGATAACCGTTATTGTCATACAGAAACAAAAACATGTGAAGATCCTTGTTTGCTAAAGACTTGTGGCATTAACGCATTCTGTAATGCTTTCAACAATCGCGCTCAGTGTCAGTGCATTAATGGTTACACAGGCAACGCAGACTCAATTTGTAATCAGAAGAACTTGAGTACAGATTTTCCACGACCTGATATGGTGGTCAGCTGTTTGGCCGATGGTGTCCAAGTGGAAATTCATATAACCGAACCTGGCTTTAATGGAGTGCTTTATGTAAAAGGCCACAGCAAAGATGAAGAATGTCGGCGTGTTGTCAATTTGGCAGGCGAAACTGTACCACGCACTGAAATATTCCGCGTACACTTTGGCAGTTGTGGCATGCAAGCCATTAAGGATGTTGCCAGCTTTGTATTGGTCATACAAAAACATCCTAAGCTGGTAACATACAAGGCTCAAGCCTACAACATTAAATGCGTCTATCAAACGGGTGAAAAGAATGTAACGTTAGGATTTAATGTGTCCATGCTAACAACGGCCGGTACCATAGCTAATACTGGTCCACCACCTATTTGTCAAATGCGAATTATTACACACGAAGGTGAAGAAATTAACTCGGCCGAAATCGGAGATAATCTTAAATTACAAGTTGATGTCGAACCAGCTAGTAAGTATTATTGTATTTTTATTTATTTGTAAGGAAAACATTTTTTTATTTGTGTGTGTGTGTGCGTGTGTGCTTTTAGCCATCTATGGAGGCTTCGCAAGATCCTGTATTGCCAAGACTATGGAAGATAATGTTGAAAACGAATATATAGTCACAGATGAAAATGGTTGTGCAACTGATCCTTCAATTTTTGGTGAATGGGAATATAATCCAGATACTAATAGCCTTCTCGCTAATTTCAATGCTTTTAAATTCCCTTCATCGGATAATATACGCTTCCAGTGTAACATACGTGTTTGCTTTGGCAAATGCCAGCCGGTTAATTGTCGAGGATACAATGCTTTCGGCCGACGCAGACGTCGTGCTATAGCCGGCAATTCCACCGATGATGCTACCGCTATAGCTACAAATACCGGCATAGAAGGACAGTTAAGAGAAGAAATAACAATATCATCGAATGCGATATTAACACTTGAAAAGAGAACTACAACAACGGGAGCTAATGATGGAAATAGTAAGAAAATTTCTCTAAATTAAACAAAAGTGTTTTATTAATTATTGTTTTAATATTTATTTCATTTTTATTTTCTTTTACAGTTAAACCTGCTGCTCAACGAGTAGAAGATATTTGTGTGTCTATGGTGGGTCTTATCATAGCTTTGGTTATAACTGCTCTGTTGGCTTTAGTGGCAGTAGCTGTAGCTGTTTCCTGTTGGCTAATGGCATATCGCCGAAGACCAAAGACATTGGCACCATTACCCCATCCGCCAGAGTTTCCCAATCCGTTGTTTAGCAACCCCGAAGCAGTGCCAGAACCCACACCAGACTATTTATCGTAAGATATAAAACAAAAAACTTTAACTTTAACATAAAATAAAATTGTGTGTTAAAAATAGATAAAATCTAGAAAATTAAGTATATCGCTTTTATTGAATTTTTGTAAAAAATACCAAGTGCAAAATGGTTTTAACTGAGTTATTTAAAAAAGAAGCTTAAAAGGTTTTGCAACCCATTATGCGAATAAAGAAAAGCAAAAGTATGTCAATATAAAAAATAACGAAAAATTTAATGAACCTTAACAAAATTGTTTAGACTTTTGGAAACTAAAACTTACGGCCTATTTCACTATGTCGAAAGAAAATTTCCATATGTTTTCATTCGTATAATTACATTTGAAGCAAAAACAAATTATAAAATTTTGTTTTTGTATCAAATGTATTTGTACGAATGAAAATAAAATTCAAAATTCTTTCGACATCGTGAAATCGGCAGTTAATATAATAATTTAAAAAAATTGTTTAGTATAAACATAAAACTTTTCATATTTAAACCAGAAAAAAAACTAACATGAGAATTTCAAATAGTTTTTGTAAAAAATGCTACAGCCTTTCTTAATTGTATAGTATTTTTTAATTCTAATATTTAATAAAAATAATTTAAAAACAAAACTGCCAAAGTTAAATAATCAACACTGCTTATAAGTTACAAATATATCGAGAGAAAATGGGCACAAAGTTTAAGAAATGCTGAGCACCAAACTGCCTGTTACAAACTTTAGTTAAAAAATTAACAACAAAAACTATTCTGAAATTCTCGTACTAACGACAACTTCTTCATTAGTCAAGTTTTTCTTTAGTTTCTTTTTTTTATTATTAAATAATTAATTAATTAATAAGCACGATTGCCTGCAAAGATTAGGCAATTTTGAATACTATTGTATATAGCACAAACATTAGAAACAAGCATTTACGCACATACACTGCTAGATACTCTATGTATGTACTCGTATGTATGCAAGAAATAAGCTGAAAACAAATGTTCCATTTCGCAACCGCAGCGCTGCACTGCTTGGCCTGATACAAACTGCTTATTATGCAGGTACATTGACATACAATGTTAACCTACAGGTCTTTGAAATGGTCAAAACTTTAAAAGGAAAAACTGCCTCTTATACATACGTTTGGATAATACTCTTTCCTCTCCTTTTACACCGACATAACATTGCAATAGCAAGCGGAGTCATTTTTCATTTGGAAACAAGGGTAAATTTAGCGAGAGTTTTTTTTTTTTTTTTGCTGATGTTTTTTCAAAATTCTTATTCAGGAGAATTTTTTATAAAACCTTATTTCTTGAACTTCTTTAAGTCATCTTCCAAACGAAATTTATGAAGTACTTCACACTCTAAGCTATATAAGATGCCAACATACACACACATACTCACACCGATTCCCGCACACTATATCTAGTTCGATAAAAGTTTCATAAAGAAAAAGCTCTCCTAAATCGACAGGTTGTTCCAAACATGAAAATATACTTTTTATAGATATTTATTTAAAATAATTTTTTAAGGTTATGTATATTACGGTTTTAATTATTTTAGACATGACTAATGGAGGATTTTGACATATTTATATACCATATTTTTTTAATTAACTTAATAAATAATTATTGTTTTTTATTATTATTATTATTATAATTATTTTTTGCTACAAAAGGTAGCAATAATGATTTTTTTCTTAGAAAACAATTTAAAACGTTTTGAACAAAGAAATCAGTTTACGAAAACTATCAGCCCAATTATGAATAATAATTCTCGCGGAATTCCTTCCTTTTTTCCATTTCTCATATTATTAACTGTGATTTCATTAAAAGAAAAAAGTAAATATTCAATATGTGAGGGAGAGGGAAAAATTGGTACCACATCTCTCATTAAGAATATTTACCTCTTTCCTTAGGGAAATTGCAGTTAATACTATGAGAAATGGAAAGAAGCAAAAACATTCCCCCCGGATATTATTATTTATAATTGGACTGTATATAAAAGTTTTTTTTTTTTTCCAAATTATTACCAGACATCTACTCTCACTTTAATTAGAAACAAGCATAAATATTATCCGGGCCACCCTAAGCAATTAATTGAAACAATTACAATGCATCTTGTTGCTGGCAGCAAATATTGCTAATGCTTAAACCCACAAATAGTGATTTTCGTTAGCAACAGAATTTTAATTAAGTTTAATTTGAATGAATATCTTGAAATTTTAGAACATCTGATCCTTTTTAAACGTCTTTAAGCAACAAATTAATTAAATTTACATCATCACCTTCACGTAATTCTTTTACTTGTAGAGTTATTCTTTGTTCTGAATGTTTTAAATAAAATATGTGATTTAAAATGAAAAAAATCGTAATGTTAGAACAAATGAAAGATTTAAATTAGCCTAAAGTTCTTTCGATCGAAAAAACATATAGAATTTTAAAGGGAAAACTATTTTTTAAATAAATAATTTTTCTTAAAGCAGCGAAACTCAAATACAACTAAAAATTATTAAATTTCATTAAATATTATTTCCCTTAAAATGTTTAAAGTTTTTGAACGTTTTAAAAATATACCATAAAAAATCGAATATATATATAAATATATAACAAAAAAAACACAATGTATAGTCACTACTTTAAGTCAATTTCCTATTAAAAATATATTTAGTATATTTTTTCAAGAAATATATAAAATAATTAAGTATAAACTCTCGAACGAATAAAAAGTTTTTAGTTTTTTTTTTCTTCTATTAATTTTTTTTCATTTTAATTTTTCTTTAATTGTAAATACCAATTTATTCTTTTGCAATCAGGAAAAAGTTTTAGTTGAAAACCCCCAGTTATTGGAATTTATTTTTTTTATTAAATAACTTTATTTATCTGTCTATCATATTTTGTATATTTAACCATACTCTCCTATTATGCTCTTAACACCGAATGTTTTAATTATCTTCAAAACTAATAAACATACTCCCTTTTAATTTAACATGCCAGGGCTTTTTTCAAATTTTCAAGTATTTTTTTAACAAAAAAAGTCATAAATTACAATAAATTAAATTAATATTGAAAAATAGTTTTCATGTAGTTTATTTATACTTTTATTTTTCTTTTTTTAATTTTTTTTCAATATAAATTTAAAAGAATCTTATAATTTTCAAACAGACCATACTTTTTGCACTGGCATTTTATTATATTAAAAAAAAATAAAGCCTTTGTATATTAAATAGTTAAATTAAATTTTAAAAAATGACAATAAATAAATAAAACGAAATTATAAAATATTATTAATGAAATATAAATAAATTAAAACGAATATTAAAAAATAAATCAAATAAAAATACAAAATAACGAAATCATGTTCTTATTGCAAATTGAAAATGATCACAATCATGTTCTCAAAGCTTAGAAATCTATTAAAATGCAAGGAAACTTTTGAACGTAACTGTTAAAGGATTAAACTAAAATATAGGAAATTGTCCAAATCAAAGTATCAATAAGTGTGTATTTTTTAGATCTCAGATGTAATTATTAACTCCACCAGTATATATATGTAAATCTAAATTTGCAGTTTATTAAAAAGAAATTATGGCAGCATTTGATGTGGGAGAATTGTTGAATTTTTAATGAAACAAAAGAGAAGAAAACTCAGTAAATTGATTTCGCTCATTCCTATAAGCTTGGCAATATTTTTTTGCCTTTCTAATGTGGGAAAGAATTCTTGGAAAAATTTTGCCAAGCTTATAGGTTGCCTAGAAATGAGATGGAATAGTACATATCAAGAACTTGGTCCTTATTTTGATCTCAGTACTTTTGACGGCCGAAATTTTTTGGATAGGAACTTGGCCTTACTTTCACATTTATGTTTTTGTGCGGATTAAATTTTACCAAAAAAATTTCAGCAAAACCGAATTTATTAAACATTTATGCATCTGACATTTCTTTAAGTGTGCACAATAAACAGCATAAATAGAATGTTTTTGTGCGAATGCTGATGCGAGACTGAATATTTTCTTCCGTAAGTGATTAAGTACGTGTAAATAAGAGCATAATAGGCACCCTTTTGCCTGACTATGATTTAGGTGCTTTTCCCACAAGCCGTACGAATGGTCTGAGTGTAAAAATTGAATGGAAAAAATAACTGAGTGTTTTACACTCATACCACGCCTTAGTGTTGTGGAAACCGCACCATAATGAGAAAGTGAGTGGCTTTGATACAAATTTTCTACTCAAACCAATTGTTAGTATTATAGAGACCGCACATAAGTCCGCTGAAAATTTAAAGGTCGATCTGCAACTCTCTGATAAATCATCTACAACTTTGCATACAATCTTACATTTCAAAAGTAACGAGTAGTATTGCACAAAACGAAAAGTGTTGAGTATAGTATTGAGTAATTAAAAGTAGCGAAAATACTCATCACAAAGGGAAGCACTCAATAAATTGAGTTTTTTTCATTTAATTTATTTAATCAATTCGGTTGCCTTTATTATGGAAACCGCACATTAATTACTCCCCGTTTTATTTTTTTTTTTTTTTTTTATAGCTTTGCTATTTATGGCGCGGTAGGGGTTGAATTTTATTTTTCGTAAGATAAATAATCGACACTATTCCCGTTATGTTTTTCTTTTTTTGTTTTGATTAGCTCATCCTTTAAAAGCGACTTTGTTGTTGTTTTTTAAAATCAAGACGAGAAAATATGTATGTACATATATAGTGTGTTACTCACATTCAACCGCAATAACAAAAACAAAACAATAACAAGTATGTATATATATGTATGTATATGTACATATGTGTGTATGCAAGTAAAAAACCACCACAATTTGGCAAATTTACATCATATTCGCCTTGCAAGAAACGAAATTTCTTTTTTTTATTTTGATTTCAACTTTAACAAAAAACCGAAAATATTATGTGTACATACATATGTATGTACATACTTACTTCTTCTTATTCGCCTTCGTTCCTTATAAAAAAAAAATGAGCAAAGCTATAACCGGGTGTCCTAAGACACCTCTCTTCTTTTTTTTTTGTTTTGTTAGTAATTTAATTACGTATTTTCGTTTGGGATTTTATATTGAAAATAAATACAAATTAAGTTATAAACACATAGACCACAGCAGACTTCACAACAGCAGTCTTCAAATCACAGGTAACCAGATATGAAGAAAACAAAAAAAATTGGACTTGGATCATATTTTATTTGTCATAACGAGACACCGTGAAAAAGAGACAACATTAGTGTGTTTGTTATGAAGATAAACAAAACGAAAAGCAAAATATACATACGTACATATATGCTGGAAATTTGCCAAATGGTGGTGGTTTTTAACTTACATACACACATGCATACATACATACTTGATAAATTCTGATATTTTGCAGATATTATAGTGATAAAATACAAACGATCAGTGAAAACCAACTTAAATTAATTAATTAATAATATTTTTAATGTGAATTAGAGAAATATATGGATATTTAATTAGTTTTGCGATTTATAATTTTAATTTGGATAGAAATAAAGCACAAAGAAAAAAACGAAAACTTGAGACTGTATGAGTGTATACAAACTAGTATGCAAAATCTTCCGTCTCGAGTCACTTCTATGTATTCTATGCTTCAAATGCAGTAGGCTTCAATTGCTGCCATGTAGTTAGCTACTGAATTATTTTGAGAACGACAGCAGCTGACAAATGAACTTGAAGTTTCGATATTATTTTTCAATATTTCACAAGAATAAAAATGAAATTACCAGCTCAAAACGTTATAATATTGAGTAAAAATATAAAAGCACATCAATATATTTATTTATTTTAATTTTGTTATGTTATTTTCGGTTAAATAACACAAAATATTTTTAGCTCTCATTGCTGTAACATTTATATTATATTGGTAGCTTTGTATCAGCTTATTGCTGCTTATGGAAATAGAAATTAGTCTAATTTGGCAGCAACAGCAAAAGTAGCATAGACTACAACCTGCTTCGCTGTCGTCAAAATAATCATTTTCATATAAACTCTTGTATTTTATTTTTGACACATTGCTGCTTGCTGCTCGCTGTGGTCTATGTGTTTATAGCTTTAAACAACAAATGATTTGAGTATAAAATTTGTATGAAAAGCACTAATTTTTTACACTCAAAATACTTGTTCGTCATGTGAAAGCAGCACATTAGTACATGTATTTCAAATTCAAAACAAGTTTCTTTCTGTCTTGATTTGGCATCTTAAGCTTATTGGATTCTTTAAGATCACCCTTCGGTAAATTAAATGTAGAAAGATAACAAATGTTACCTATTAGAGGAATTTTCTCTCAGGAATGGTTACTAAATGGAACTCAAAAATATTACTACAACTGCATACATTTTTATACCCTTTACCAAAAATAGTAAGGGTATTTATAGGTTTGTCATTACGTGTGTAATTTCCACAATATTTATATGAGGTCCATATAGTATATATATATTCTGAACCCTTATAGAGAGGAAAGTTGATTGAGCCATGTCGGTCTATCCGTCTGTATGTCTGTCTGTACGTGAAATCGATTATCCGAAGACACTAGAAGAGCTAGATACTTGGGTGTTGGACTGCAAAGTAAGAATTTTTCTTAAGATAATTCGTATTGAAAATCAGCAAAAATAAAATGTGGGTTCTGATATTGAATTATATACAAATAAATGAAGATATACTTATATACCCGTATAACCCTTTCAGAAATAAATTTATAAATACATGAGTATTAATTATGGAATCTTTCGATTATAATTCAACGCACGATTCATCGTGCTCTGAGGCTTGTTAGTATTATGTATATATTAACTTAATAATAACTTTCTGTATTTTTTCGTACAAACCCCCTTTTTGTTCACTAGTGGATGGAAAATTGTAAAATATTTTAAACAGTCTGTATTTTTTGTAGATATATGTACTATTCCATCTCATTTCTAGGCAACCCATAAGATTGGCAATATATTTTTGCCTTTCTAATGTGGGAAAGAATTCTTGGAAAAATATTGCCAAGCTTATGGGTTGCCTAGAAATGAGATGGTATTGCACCTATCAAGAACTTGGTCCTTACTATTTTTTACGGCCGAAATTTTTTGGATAGGAACTTGGCCTTATTTTCACATTTATCTTTTTGTGCTGATCTCATTTCTTTTTTTTAAGTTGTTTTGTATAAACATTTATATGCATTGTTTATCAGGACCTAACTGTGTACCAAATTTCAGCTATACTGGAAGTGCCCCATACGAAGAAGGGGCAAGCTAGTTCCCCCGGGTGTAAAGTGTCCGTTTTCAGATTTTTCTGGTTAATTTCTCACCAAGATATATCTGTGTACCGAGTTTCAGCTCTCTAGCTATACTGGAAGTGCCCAATAATATTGATGAGTCAGTGCGTCAGTTAATATGTACTAAAATATGGAATTTTCACACCTTAATATCTCGGGAAGCAAATTGAACCTTTGAGGTCACCTCTGTAGGGAGGCCTTATGTTTCAAGTTTCATTATATTATGATCAAGAGGAGCAAAGTTATGAGGGGGGTAAAAACAGCTCGAATGGTTTCGTGTAAATATACACACTGTGTGGCCAAACTTCGCCTGGCGCACTACCGTGCGCCTAGATTATTAAAATTTAAATTTTCAATTTGTAAAAATTTTTAGAATATTTAATTTTTGCTAAATGATTAATTGATTCAATAACGGAATTAATTGAAAATATTTTTGAAATATTTTTTTTCTGTGTTAAGAACAAGAACAAAAATAATTAGTTAGATCTGATACTTCCATCCCTGATGCTTAAAACCCACCAAAAAAAAAATTAACAATGTATGTAGGTGACATTAATGTCGTCACTTAAACAGTAACAACAATAATAGTGATCTGAATGGAGTAGATATTTTATCTTAAGTGTGAGAAAACACACAAAGCCTACAACATAACGCAAGTCTCTCTACAAGTACTGGATTGATGAAAATAAAATTTGTTTTAAATTTGTATACAAAATTAAAATCGTTATCAGTTGAATATAAATTCCAAGCAAAAACAGATAAAAAAAAGTGTTTTGATGCAAATAAAGGAGAATTTTAGCTGATAAAATATTATATACACATTTAATTTATATATAAAATCATCTACCCTTAAAATTTAACTACACCCACCACTGGTACTGGATACAAATACATGCAAGTGTATAAAACAAAAGCTTAGCTTAAGTAAATTGAGCTGGAGGCGCTTTTTCTTGCCTTTTCCATGATCAGATCTCAACAATACAGTGCAGGGTAATTACTTAAGTACTTTGTAACTTAAATTGAATCAGTTAAGGAGAGACTAATTGCAAATTAACTGTTAAATTGTTTCACTTGTTTGATGTGATCACAAGGGATGCCGAAAACCCCGGGAAATTCCGTAATTTATAAATAGCAATCGCAACAATTGAAATTATTTTACAACAGAACAGTAACAATTGTTTATTTAAATATATAGAAAAAACTAGCCTAAAATTATAAATATTGTTACAAGTGTAAATTATGAAAAAACCCGGTTGAGACTTTAACGAAGCCAAGAATCTGGATTCTACTGAAGAGCGTTGTGGTACAGAAAATAAGTATAAGTAAATGCACCGAATTATAGACAGACATAAATTTTAAATCTGTCTTTTTTAAAGTTTTAATTTCATTTAATAATTTTTATTTAACAGTTTAAGCTACGTTCACATTCGTCATTTGTCGAAAAAAACGTAACCACTAGTTTTGTTTAGTGTAATTTAACTTAGTTTTTATATTACAAAATAAAATTAATTATTCTACAAAAAAGTATTTTTTGCAGTTTTTAAAAAAAGCGAACTCAAAATTAAAAAAAATATTGAAATTAAAGGAAATAAATTTTTAGTTTCTTTCTTGGTTACGTTTTTTTCGACAAATATTTGATAAATGTGAACGTAGCTTTAGTACTTTTACATGTTACTCCACAACAACAACTAAAAATAAAATATTTGCAGAATTTCTTTTCAATTGTTTCATTTTAATGATCGAAAAACTGAAATTTTCAAAACATATTTGCTTTTTAAGTGATGGTTAAATTTGATATTTTTAATCAATCGGGCTTAATATTTTTACACTTTCTGATTTGAATAATCCCGTGAGTGTGAAAAATATCAGTGTGCCGAAAAATCCAGGAATTACGGGCTTCACAAAAATCAGTCCAGTTTGGCATCCCTAATAAAGCTAATGAAGCAACTAAACTAAAACTTTTTCAATAAATTAAATAATTTCTATCATAAAAATACAATTGAACGGTTTTTTAGTTTTCCTCCTTGACCTTTTGGAACGAGGGATGCCAAAAAGTGAATACCCATGATCCCCACTAAAGAGCAGCTATGACATACATATATATTCATCATAGACAGTAGTTTTTTACAATTAAGTACCAGCACTGAAGGGAAGACCTCTACTCACAAATAGCACTGTGCTGAAATTAGAAAAATTAGTTATGGGAAGTAGGATAGAAAAAGTATTTCTTTTCAAAAACGACACAACGTTCTGAACAATATTGTATGTCATCAGAAAATAAATTATGAGCAACTAATTACTAGAAATTACAGCAAATATATATAATATTCGTCATCGAATTAAATACAATTTTGCTCAATTCAATTATTGGTAGTAAATATAATTATAATTACGAGTATGCGATATATTATTTAAATTCTATATACATACATACATATATATTACCTACCTGCCCTTAAACTAATTTCCACTACATTAATTTTAAATAAATGTATAGAATTTAATACATTTAAAATAAAACAACAACTACTTAAACAATAAATAAACGTATCTGCACATTTTGTTATAAAAATTATCTTGCACATTTGTGTAGTTGCAAAGTAAAAATGTACTAAAATTTTGTAAACGATATTCTCTTCTAACAGATCAGTTGACATTTGACAGCGCGTGTAAGAACACGCTCCGTAGAAATATACACAGAACAAACGAAAACGAAAAATAATAAATAAATTCTTAAACAGCAAATATTATATGACAACAAAAATGTTGTTCATTTATAAATAAATAAAATAAAAAATATTTAGAATTACATATATTTACTAATAAAAAAAAACATCACTAAAATACAAGTATAGAAAGTGTTTAAATTTTCTCTAAATAAATTGTTACGGCATTGCATTTTCTTATTAAAGATACCAAAGAATGTCCAAAATAGAAAGAAGTAAAAATAATAACAATAATATTGAATATAAAACAAATAATTTTAAACGACAATAAGAAGGTTTTAAATAACACCAGAAAAAAATATTAAAGCTGCAATTGATTTCTTAGTAAACATTTTAGGGAGGTTGTACTGTATTTATTTTGGTTTTCAATTAATTCGTTAAAATGTATTGAAGATTAAATATATGTAGCCATACCTACATTCTTTAAGATTTGTTACAAAATAAAATCAATAAAAAGTCAAGCCTATTGCGAAAATGAAGCAAATTTGCAAGAGCCTCCATATTAAAAAAAAACTTAAAACTTGTTAAAATTGTGGGCTCTGGGAAAAAATCGAAAAAAAGTTTCCAAAAACTTATCAATATTTTAATTTATGTTTGATTAAAAATCCCTAAAGATGTCAGAAAGCCAAAAACTTTGAAAAAATGAGAAAAAATTCGGAAATTTTTGGAAAAATTACACCAACCGCAAAAAAGCGAAATATCGCTATTAATTGCATACATATAATCTAAAAACCATAATTTTGATTAATAAAAACCGATAAAACTTTGAGAAATGCAAAAAAAACATTGAAAATGGCGCAGACGCGCTAAAACTTGTTTAGAATTCAAAGGTTTCAGAACAAATGCAAGAAAGGAAAAAATATTGTAAAAATTACTCCTGTTTCAAAAGAAAGCGAAAATTTGCAGAAATATTCTAGCGGAGGGCAATACACACATATTCCTTCAACAGCCGCAGTTAAAACTTTAGTTTTTGTAAACTTTTTATCAAATATTTATTTAATTTTTAAACAAGAGCAACAACTAAGTTTTGCTTCTTTTTTTCGACACAACTTCTATGTATCACAGCCTTCAGTTTCATTTCAAATCGAATCGATTTCTATCACATACCTTTAATGTAAAAAAATAAAACTATATATACAAAAAGTTCCAAATTGTCCTTAATTTTCCCGCAAGAATTCTTTCCTATATTAGAAAGGCAAAAAAATATTGCCAAGCTTACAGGTTGCCTAAAAATGAGATGGTAATGTGCCTTAAAGGACCTTATTTTGATCTCAGAACTTTTTATGGCCGAAATTTTTTGGATAGGAACTTGGCCTTATTTTAAAATTTATGTTTTTGTGCTGATAGAATACACTAGTGATGTTACGAATACTCGTATTCATATTCGATTATTCGGCTATTTGCCTATTTTAAGATAATCGTATTCGTATTCACCAAATTCAAGCGAATATTTCTCGAATAATTTTTACATACATTTTCCAACAAAAAAAAAATCATACAAAAAGTTTAAAAAGTACATAAAATGTACAAAGATATATTAATTTATAATAATTTCTATATAAAGAAAGAAAGCCTTTTATCTTTGACGCAAGAAAATAAACAAACGAAAATTATATTTCGTAACTATCATTTAAAAGTTAAAGTCTTATATGTAAATTCATATCATGTTAAGTTAGTATTCAATTCTCAGTAGAGGAATGTTGGACTTTAAAAAAGGAAGAACTAAAATTTAATATGTGAAAGTCACCGAGACATGTGGCTGCGCAATCTGCGAAAATATGTACTCCCAAACAGCACTTAATTACTAATTAAAAGCGCAAGCAGAAGAGTAAGCTAAACGAAATCTCAAAGTATGTATGTAAAATAATTTAAAAATCTTCAATAGTGATCTTCAAATTTGGCATCTCAATGTCATAATAATGATAAATACCTAAAGTAGTGTGACAGTTTTTTTCAATTTATTGTTACTGATGCAAAGGGAGGGATTTTTTCCAATTAAATTTGAAATATTAAGTGGCTCTAAACCTTAAAAGTAATATTCGTATTCGGATTCGACGAATATCGTTTCAAATACTCGTATTAGTATTCGCGAATACTAAAAATTCATATTTCTAACACATGAATTCTAAGGAAGTTGGTGAGGACTTAAATACGAAAAAGTCAATTAGAAATTAAGGAATTCTATAACAACGAGTTGAAGCATTTAAATTTATAGAAATGTGTTTAATTATTTGTTTCGAAATTTCCGTACTTTAAAAAAAGTAATTGAGCAGATTCTAAAATCGACAAATCTACACTGAACCAAAAAGGTACATAAAAACAAGAAAAAGTTCATTGTCACAATGAATTTTTTCCTTAATTTTGACCTACAAGTACGTTGAATCAATGAACTTACCGTTGGTTAAAAAATATACAGGCTTAAAAATCAATGTACAAGTTCACTGGCCTAAGGAAACCGTTCATTGTCTCAATACACTTGTATGTTGAGTTTGTGATAAATATTTATTGAACTGATTCATTGATGTCAATGAACTCAGATCTTGACACAATGAACTGATACATTATTTCAATGAACTTTTACATTGAATTTAGTGAAAATATACATATGTATGTATACCACTTAAGTGTTTTAAAAAAAATGTCTTTAAAATAGCAAGATTTAGTTTAATTTACCAATTTTTTATTGCTATTACACTGGCTTTGCTTTCAGGTTACTTTTTTAAAAAAATAAAACACTCCTTGTTCAATTCCAACTACAAACTAAGCATCTTTATGTTCTCTTTTGTCTGATTTTTTTGTTTTTGCTTTAATTCCCGTTAGAATTATGAACGAGTACGTTGAGTCAATAAAAAATTTCATTGAATCAAGATACTCATTCTTTATATTTTTGTGTACTCAGAATTTGATTTTCTGTTACAGAGTACACACACTTTACACACACATATACACACTTTGTTTGGTTTGAGTTTTTATATGTACATATACATATGTATAAAAAAAATTAATGTACTGATACGTTGAATCAAGGAAACGGTTCATTAACATTTTGATATTTATTGTTAATGAATTTCAATGAATATGTTCATTGCCACAATGTATTGTACATTGAATCAACGTATTTTTATAAAAATGTTAATGAATCTGAGTGAATGAGCTTCATTCATTAATTTTATGTAAAATACTTTTTTCAGTGTATAAAAAATCTTAACGACCAGAAAAGTCCAATTCGAGTTTATATTTTACTTACAAAACATTAACGTAACTTATTATACACAGAAATAGAGAATAAATGCGATAACCAATATATGCGGGAGGAAAGGCAAGCAACTTTTACGCTGAGTTTCAAAAAAAAAATAATAATAATAAGACAAATCTGTAGGCAAACGGTTTCAAAGAAAGGAAACACAAATTTGAAAATCGGTCTTAGAATGGAGAAGTTATTCGATAATCAATTTTTCAGGGGGAAATCTTACCTCACAAAAATTTTAAACTCTGTCAATATGAGAAGTTATGTGGCAATCAATATTTTTTGTGGTGGCCGGGACAACTTCCCACCGTTTTTTTAATAGCAACCTCTTCAAAAAAAAAGAACTTTGAAAATCATTGTATAACTGATGGGGCTATAGAGGTTAAAAAATATACAAAAATATCACCCTAATTGATAACCTCTTTCTTTTTTTTAATCCGCTTGAATAAAAATAAACAAAACAATCAAATATATCTAATCCACACAAAAACAAAAATGTGAAAATAAGGCCAAGTTCGTATCCAAAAAGTTTCGGCTGTAAAAAGTACTGAGATCAAAATAAGGACCAAGTTTTTGAAAGGTACAATTCCATCTCATTTCTAGGCAACCTGTATATTGATGAGTGAGTGAGTCAGTGAGTCAGTGAATATGTACTAAAATATGGACTTTTCACACCTTAATATCTCGGCAAGATTTTATGGTGGGGAGACCTTATGTTTCAAGTTTCATTATATTATGATCAGGGGGAGCAAAGTTATGAGGGGGGTAAAAACAGCTCGAATGGTTTCGTGTAAATATACACACTGTGTGGCCGAACTTGGCCTGGCGCACTACCGTGCGCATTGATTAGAGTACAGCGAACGAAAATTTACAACAAAAAAGTCGAAACTCATAAAAATGATTGTTATCCAAGAGATATATCCAAGAGATATATCGCCAAGTTACAACCAGTTTAACAAAAAACTAAAACACTTCACTGAAAGCCAAAAATTAATGATATTTAATTTAAAAAAAAAAAATATATTGTGAATTCACAAAAAAATAAAGTTTTAACACCGATAGTTCATAAAAAATTCACCGAAATTTTACTTATCTATGTATATACCAAGAAAAATTTTACATTTTAAAACATATCTAATGTTGTAGCTGGATTATTTTTTTGTATTACGTAGTGCTACCATATATTTAACACAATTAAATAAGAACAATTCAATACAACTGAAAAACAAAAGTTGCATTTAAATACATCAATTATTGGCTCTAAATAATATACAGATGTCAATTTAAGTTTATTTTGTATGCTAGTTGGAATTTTTGAGAACCGCATAATAGGCACTAATGTATATGAAAAGGTATTTATTAATATCATCCGAAATGCAGATTATATATCTTAAGAAATGTAATTATGTCCAGTCTTTATGTAACTACAATTAAATTAAATTAAAGAAAACTATTAACATTTTTATTGATGAAATAATTAAAAATTTTGTAAAGTGTTTTAATGAAAAAAGTTTGTTTTATTTCGAAAAATTAAAAGCCAAAAAAAAACTATTCTATACCAGATACCAAAAATTTGCAAATTATATCTTGCAAGACCTTTTCCAAATGTGGCAACAATGAAATAATAAAGAAGTAAGCAACATCGAGAAATACAAAATGAATCTTTTGGATTTTATCCCAAAATTTTTAATGCATCAGTTGCGCATTTATCCGATGTTTTTTTTTTAATTCATCAATTGTGCATTTATTAAAAGTTAGACCGATTTTCCGCTTTGCCGATTTTGTTCATTACTGCTTTTTTTCAAGTTTATATTAGTGATTTTTTCGTTTTGAAGCCTTTTTTACACAACATTTTTTATCTGAGCGAATTTATTTACAGTTTAGCGAATTTTTTTTTTTTGTTTTTGCTATTTTTTTTTATTCAGTTTCTTGTAGCATGATAATTCTTATGGTGACTTTTGTTCCTTTGGAAATATCTTTTACATTTTTTAACTTTTTCATTTCCCAGAATTGTTTTCGTTTTAGAAAAAATTTTTAGTTTTAGCGATTTTATTTAATAGCGTTTTATACGTGCTTACCATTTAATTTCTATTTTTTACGGTTCATAAGATGCAGTTGAATTTTAAGATCACATTACCTTATTAAAAAAAAACTGTTCATTTACAACAACAGTATCGAATACTGATCTTTAAAATGCTGTACTAGATGTGACTGCTTCAAGACTTTGTAACTCTTGCGGTTCTCAAGATCGAAACCTATGACAGACGGACTAACCTAATCATACGGTACATTTATTGAATTAGGGAAAAGAACTTTTAAATAAACATTCATATCAATAAAAAAATATAACATTTTATTCGAGCAAATACTCAGGAATTTATGTTTTTAAAAAATTATTATTTGTATTTGGTTAGCTAATACCAACTCATCAGTAGATCTTTACCAGTCATGTTTGAAAAGTTCCAAAACTCATCTATTCATACATGAACTTGCAAGTAATATTTGCGAATTAGTAAAGCACAAGCAAAATAGTTTTTATTTTTACGTGGTCACAACTAAACGTTTAAATTTTTTTCTTGATTTTTGGTGTATTTTCAAACGTTGAGATTCCATAAAATAATTTTAATTGCGAATGTAATTTGTTGATCTATGATGAATTCTATGGATTAAAGTTTGTTCAGTCATATTAAAAAAATAAATAAATAAACACTGTTACTTGTTTCTCGAGAATAAGGAAAAAATCAACATCAATTTTAGATTTCATAAAAACACGCCAGAGCCGCCACAAAACCATATTCAGTGTTCAGCTGTATCATGCTTAGCAGTACTCTAAGTATATATAATTTATTTTCGAAATTTTAATACCAGAACTACTCTACTACTAAATTTACATTAATCTATTATTTATCACATTGAATTTCAGTCTTACCATTTATTTATTTTTAACAATGCCAAAGTTTCTTGTTTTCTTATTTTATTTCAATCAATATTTTTTTGGTTGATTTTTATTTACGTTGGTTGCTCTTTCTGCAAGACGAACGAGCGATTTGAATGTAAATTTTGTATGAAAAGCACTCAGTTTTTTGTGTGGTTTCCATACACATTTTACACTCAAATCATTCGGTCGTATTGAATAAGCAGCTCCTTAGTATTTATGCGTTCATTGAACAGTAATAGAAATACTCTCTCTCTCAGTATTTTTATTATATTTCAGTGTAAAAAACTTTATCAGAAATGCAAAATTTTTTTATTTTACTATATTTTTTTATTGTACTGTAAAAGTATCCAAATTTCAGTAACATATGTTTATGTTTCAGATAACGATATGATAAATAGGGACCAAAAAGTAAATTTTTAAAAATATTTCAGTTTATATGTCGAAATAAAATACTTTAGTTTATAAATGATCAGCAATTATGATCTTGAATCAATCCCATAGTGTGCTAACTTGATCAAATAAAAACAAGATTTAATAAAAAAAAAATATGAAATTAATTATAAAAAATCTTAAATAACTCTTAATTGTATTAATTGTAATTAGTGGTAATTGTTGGTAGCTGAAAAAAAAAATTAGAAAACTTTTAATAAAATTAAAACTGTACAAATATTTGCATATTCATACATGTAAATATGTAAAATGAAATAAAATTTTTTACTAAGAATTTTCGCGGCTGGTGAAATATTAAAATAAAATAAATTAACGGAGAATTCAAATCAGCCGAATGATAAATATGGACCACACATAGGTCAAATTCATGAACCAAACACAAAAAAAAATGTACGGCAATGTGTCATTAAAAAAATAACGTTATAAAGAGCTAAACTCTAGCACAAATAAAAATAAAAAATAAATGACATCTATTTTATAAAAATATTGTAAATCATCAGTTTGCTAAATGCTTATAATAAATTTAATTGAATATTACTAAAATTTTCAGACAAAAAAAGAATGATAGAACAAAAATAATTAACAAGAGTAAAAATAGTAATAGAAATATATAACGGAACCGAAAAATACCATAACTAAGGCAATTTAAAAAATGGAAAATCAAAAAAGTATCGAAACTAGTCCTAGTGACACGCCCAGCACAAGTGAAGCTGCACAAACATCAAACACAGAAAAACCAACTCCACTAACATTAGCCAAAATTATAACATCGCCGAGTCCACTCAATAATATGGGTCCAAAGTCACCTTCTTCGAAAACATCACCATCATCTACTGCCACACCTACTCTCGGTCAAATTGGCAAACAGGGATCGGTGACTTTTCGGCACAGCTACCTTTCCGACAGTGATGCGGATGATCAGACCTTCTTATTGCGTACACCTTCAATACGTTCACATAAATTTATAATAATACCAGCCTCCTCCACAATGGTACAAGACAAAAAATTTCCAACAGCTTTGTCAACAACATCACTAACATCACTGCAAAAGTTACCCCTAAGATCACCAACAAATCAAAATCTATGTGAAATGATCACTAACCCACCAACCCCTGTGACAGCAACACCAACAACAACAGTAAACAAGTTTCAAACACAACGTCAGCCAACAACAGCATCTACATCACCAACACTATTATCACGGTCGGATGTCATTCATCATCAGTATGATGTTTCGGACACAAAGAGAGTAAAACCAACAACGACAGCTTCGTCCAATGTCAACACAAGTGTAAAATTTTCAATTGAAGATTATGAATCTGATAACGCCACTGATGCAGCAACAACAACGACAACTACAACAACAACTGCAAACGCCCCAACAGCAATGACAACATCATCTTCATCTAGATTAGATGCATTGTATTCGTTTAATATGCCTGCAATCACATCAATTTATTCTGCCAGCAACAATAGCAATTTCACACTTCCATCACAATCAACCTCAAGACAGTTATTGTTGTCGTCCTTATCATCAACGTCAGTCTCACCGTCATCAGTATTAGCACTCACTAAATCACCACAATCGCCCAGTGTGCGACCTGTCTCAGCTCTGTTAGCATCATCATATTCATCATTTAATAATAATAATAATAATTTTAATAGTGGCATCGTCAGTGCCAACGGTACTCCATCAATGGGAATAGGTTTGCGTCCACGTAACGATCGTAATAGCAGCATGCGTTCTGTTGTATCAGGTAAGTGTGTGAGTGTAAATAAAATCATTATTTAATTTAATAGATATTTATCAATTGTAACTAACACAACAGTTGAGATATCTACCAAAAAGGAATTAGTATTGAAATAACTTTAATATATTAATTAAATAAGTTGGTGCTCAAACATTCAATTACAAGATTTTAAAAGTTAAGCAAACCAAAAATATGATACAATTATTTTTTTTTTACGTCACATAGTCTTTAAAGAAAACTGAAATCAGAATCACTCTCAGCGTTCCATTACAAACGAATAAAAAAGAATACTTGTGGAAATTTTAAATTTATAGTCTCCCCAGAAATGAGATAGTTTAATAATAAAGTTAAACTGTGAAATACTCGATTACAGATGTGTTACGGATAAACTTTGTGACCTAACCTAATGGTGCACTTAACACCGTATGAATTCATGTTTTTACTTCCCGAAGGCACACAAGTAAGACCCCAAGGATCACATCAGGTGGCAACTTCTTATGCATCAACATACGTCAAAACCTTGCTTAAGTGTTCGAAATATCTAATCTCATGCTTCCGAAGAAGCTTCTGTTGTACAGCAACAGCACCTAAAGGTTAGAAATTGGTTGTCCGATGTCCAACCAGCCACTAGCACTGTGCGAGTATTAGAAATTTAAGCAATACCTCTCCCCGATTTCGGTAGCCTCCAAAGCCACCACGAGTACTTCCAACGGAGACATTACCAAGACCTCCCTAAGCCTCAGTAAAAATCCATCCGTGAGGCTAACCGAGCCTCGAAAGGGAAAGGGAACCACTAAAAATTAACTTTCTATTGACTTTGGTCTGGGGCATAATTCTTAGATGCCTTTTCACATTCTACCAAACTAACATAGGTTACCTTACATTTATGTATATCTTATATGTACGTTGTATACTCGTATTACTCGTCGAAATTTTAGTGAGATAAGATTTAGTTTAATTTACACTATTCAACACACAACAAAAATTTAACAGCTCCAAGTCTGATTCCGGTTAAGGAAACTCTCTTATACATTATTATAATAAAATCGACGTTGGAAATCTATAATTCCGTAATGCGAAAAATTTTTTTTATAAATCTTTTTAGCCCTCCAACTTGACGCAAAAAAAAATTGCTTAATTGAATCAGTCTAAATACTTTCTTAATTCAAACAAAATATGTTCCACATTGAATTTATTAATTTTCTAATTTAATTTAAAAATTTTGTAGGTTTGCAACTTCTGCAATATTGAATCTTGAATCATCGGGATTAGAATTCAACTTACTGTACCAGTGCTACTGAGACTTGTTAATGTGTTGTTCTATAAATTTATTTAATAATAGCATTTTCTGTTTTTTTCGCTTTCCACTTTTTGGAAGTGGAAAGGAATGGAAAATTTTGGTTTAGAATGTTAAATGAAAAATGGAAAAATATTTATATGAAATTGTATACTTGTATTAGAGTTAATTTTTTTGGCCTCGACAAACACCGGCCGCCCAAACTTTGCAACTCATTGTTTTCAATGTTTCGCCATATATATATATAAGTATATCTAAAATTTAAATACATAGATATAGCTTGGTTAAGGGTATATAAGAATCGGCAGAACCGACTATGGCACTCTTACTTGTTTATATAGTAAATGTCAAGTATTCCGACAGAAGCGGTTTTATACATATTTGCTAGAATTTTGCTATTTCGTTGTTTTGGAGTGAGATTTTTACCAAAAAGTATTAAGAGAAAAATTTCATACTGCATCAATGATTTGAAGAAAATTTGATTTGGCTCTATTTTAGACACATGCTGTTATTGCAGAAATCCTCAGAAATAAGGTGAATACCAATTAGACCGTTGTTATATTCTGTACTGTATGATGTGGAGTTAATTGATGTTAAATTTTTTCTCCGGTACTTAGAATTTTGCCTCATTTCCGATTCTTTCCCGCTAAAAATGTTACAAACTTTAGCCTAATAAAAAGTTTTAAAATCAGAGATACGAATTTTAACTTACGAAAACCGCACAAATTAATGGTTATCATTCTGTTTAACACATAAACTTTCGAATTTTGAGGTATAATTTCGTTGACATAAAGTAACGATATGTGATTGCGCCGGTCAACTTCTTGGAGGCAGATGTGACAATATCAGCAAAGTGATTTCATTAAAAATAAAGTGGTCATATTTCATGATAAAAGATTTTATTTGTCTCAATAAGAAAAAAAAATAGCACTGATTACGTGAGACACACATATTATTTTATATTTACAATATGGTGTCAATTCAAATTAAATTAAACTCATTGAATTAGTTTTTTTTTTCAAATGGATTTAGTATATTAAATGCACTTCTAGACGTCGTTGTACATTTTCAATGAAAACAAAACTTAATTGGGGAAAAGATTTTAGTATTATAAAATAATAATCACTTATTTGTTAAATGTAACAATTTAATGAATGACAATAAAATTTTTATTATTGAGTATGAACAACAAACAAACACATATAACATACATCATTTACATTAAGAAAATAGAAATTATTGAATGATATTTGAAGCTTAATGTTTCTTGGGCCTTTTCGCAGACTTCACAGCATACGTCCGTAAAAAGTCTACGCTAGGAAATCAGCACCAACAGTTTTTCCATAAAACACGCAGAGTTGAGAACCGCTAATAGATCTATAATTAAATAATTTGTTTACTTTCTTTCAATAAAAAATTGTATACATAATATAATATTTTTATTGCAGCTTACTTGTCCGATCCGAATGAATCAACAATCAATAGTTTTATTCAGCAAGATGGTGACACAAGCTCTTATTTATATCGGGATAGTGCCGCCAATCAAATATATTCGGATGTAACTTCAGTAAGATCATTAGCATCGATTGGCATCGGTTCAACAGATGGTCGAAGATTGGTGATAAAAAGGGTACCACAAACACCGACGGAATTATTAAATATTGTCAATCCTCCAACACCGCAGTAAGTAATAAAATAGCCTTTGCTGCAACAAATACTTCAGTATTAGTTAAACAACAAAGATGTTAGGCCCAACTTATTGCGTTTCGTTAGACTGGTATTTTTATTTTAATATTTATATCGCAGCGACGGACTCTTCAATGATGTTTGCGTCACTTTGTATTCAGTGCATGCTAGCTTACAAAGTGTACGAAGAAGTGAACAAGACATTTTCTACCATCTCACAAAATAAGCGAGATTTTATATAACTACTACCAGCTTACTGAGAACATACTTTGTGATCATTGGATGAACAGTTCAGCAAATCGCTTACTTTGCGTACACGTGAAAGGCGTTCACTCCACAAATGCGGCATTACATTTAAAAACGCAAACTAGTTGCGTATATGAAATGCATCGGATTATCGCTTCTGTAATCGGAATTTTCGCCGCGAGGAAAACATTTAATTAAAGTTCCGTAAGATCACTGATGCAAATGAAGAATATAGATATTACTCCCAAATTACAAATCTGAGGAAAAATTACCCAACCCGTTTTTATGTCAGTTTAAAAAAGTATAGTGAATTTTAATTTTTCTGAAAATATATTTATTTATTCATCAATTTCCATTTTGTCCCCTTCAAATTAGCCTTCCTCCGATATAATACACTTGTGCCAGCGTTTTTTCGAATTATCGAAGCAGTTCTGATATGTTTGTTTTTTATGACCTTGAGATTTCACAGTGATTCGGGCGTCCAGTACCAGCGTCGTCATTCACATCTTTTCGACTTTCTGTATAAAGCTTGTATCACTTGTAAACATTTATCTGACTCATAGTATGTAAAAGCACCGGATGCCAATGTCAACATTTCAAGTGTTTTTGGGGGCTTAACTCCATTTTTAACACAAAAATTTATGAAAATTATTTGATAAATATTTTTTGCGACACCAGAAATCGACGAACATGCAAAGCACTTTTAACTTGTATATATATAACTATATCAACATAAAATAAATAAAAAAAATTGCCACGCGAATGTATGTAGCCCGCGCAAATTTTAAAATTAACCTTCTTTTTTGAAAACCCGATTTTATTCATTTGAAATTTTCAAAATAATTATTTTTGATACAACCTGGCATTTGAGTTCATTTTATCGTACTTGTGTCAACTTCTTAAAGATTGTAACACAAACAATAGGTGGAGCAGAAGGCTGTTTCAGTAGTATGAACCGATCTCTTATTTTTTAAGCAGTCCAAAGCAAAGAATTCTTATTGGCATCTGCGCGTATATAATGTGCTGATGGAATGATTTATAGTTCATTTACTCCTTGTTTGTAGACATTTTATTGAAGCTCTGAATTGTATCGAATTCTATTAAATGATCTCAGCATTTGTAAAATTTTAATACAAATAAAAATCGAATTTAAAAAATGAAGAAATGACCACACTGTGGTTTATCGAAATTAAGCTGCCCAATGAAAAGTGTGCCACAAGGCAAATAATACTTCAAATTTTGTTTTAAAATCAAAAATTCAAATAATAGAAAACCAAAATTTTGAAAAACAAATTTTTTTTATACTATTTGCAAAAACAAACTTATTGACTATAAAATTTGCGTTTTAAACTGAAAAATAACAATACGCAATAAATTAACACTTTTGTTGAATGACCAATAAAGCACGACTTAATATTGATTTATTAAGAGAAAACAAAAAAATCAAAATAAAAATATTATTAAGCGAAATATGAATATTAAGAACACTACGCTGCTTAAAAATTATGTAGCGAAACTAACTCTTGGTAGCTTTTAAAATGGCTTGCAAAAATTTGCTATATTGACCTAAAACTTCTTTTGTATTGTTTTTAACCGATTGTTATGAAACATTAAAATACTATATTATGATTAAAAAAGTGGGCAGCGTCACGCCCAAATAGAGTAAAAACATATTCCTTTTCAACCATTTCTACTTAACTTCTTATGTAACTTCGCGCACACATTTACTTCTCATGAAAATATGTACAACAATACGATCAACAAAGTGAAGCAGCGCCATGACCAACCATAGTAAATATTCTTTTTTAACTTCTACTGTTTAAAAATAAAACAAATTTAATTTTTCACTCACATTTACTTTTCAATAAAGTTCAACATTATAACTAGAAAAGTGGGAAGTGACCCGCCTATTTTGTAGTCGGTTTTTTTTTTTTGCTTGAATAATTAAATATGTATTTCACGTCGTTTTATCAACATACAGAAAGTCTCACACACGTGGTTTTGCATTGCAAATATGTATTTGCAAGACTAATTTGCTATATTTTTTATCTTGTATATTTGCAATGTTTTTATAACGCTCAACTCTTTTAATGGGGAATGATTGCGCATTATTTAGAAAAATATTTATGACACACATCCCATATCGAAACATCATTGTAGCGCAAAAAATGAAAACTCTTAAATTTTTTAAATACATAACAAGTTGTTGTCAAGTAAAACAGAAGTTTTTAGTAACTAAAACTTATTTTGAAAATTTAGTAGTCGAATAACGATCTTATAAAACGGACGGCATCTCTGCAGTGTGCGAGTGAGTGTGTATGTGAAAATTTACCCACTTGTGGCAAAAACGTTAGGGAAACAATTCCTAGAGGGAATGGCTATTTTTACAGAGTAGTAAATTTTAAAGTAATAAAAATTGTTCAATTGGCCAAAAAACTTTTTTTTGTTTGCAAAATTAATAAAACGTATAAAAAGTTACAAATAAGATGCCACCACGTGTTGATTTGGAACGATTATCATCAAAATATTCTGAACAGTCGTATTCAAGATTTCAAAGGATTGCCAAAGTGTAAGTGTGAACAAATAAATGCTATTTCGCGTATATTTACAAAAAAAAAAAATAAAAGTTACTTGTAACTCTTGAAATTATTTAGAAAAATATGAAAATTAGGCTACAACGTATTATTAATTTGAGCAGCAAAATAATGCGGGCTCTTACAGGCATAATAATGGTCACAATTTTAATACAAAAAATATATTATCCGCTTCATAATACCTTAGAATTCTGTCATATCCTGTGATTATTTTCGATCAGTTAAAATAAATTCTAATCATTTTCACTTTACGAAACTTTTTACGGTTTTAACTTTAAAGCTAATAAAATTTATAATACGTGTAATTGAATTATAAAAGTAAAACAATAAAAAAATCTAGTGGTATTTGCTGAATCGAAACGATCAACTTGTCTAGAAAATTTTTGTAAAAAGAAGATCTTTTTTTTTATACTTTCTGAACGACTTGATCATTTGGATTCTGTAAACTAAATTTGACAAGAAAATTTTTGTTCAAAGCTCTTACTTTTTCAGGGAATTCATTTTGCCTTTTTTTAGAGGGAGCTAAAACAAAACTATAAACTTTTAAATTTCCCTCTCAAGGCTATTTATACCCTTTACCAAAAATGGTATGTGTGTAGTGTGTAATTTTCACACACACAAAGTCTATACATTCTTAATCCTTATAGATAGGGAAATTGAATGAGGCATGTCCGTCTGTATGTTTGTCCTTCTAACTTGGCTTGAAATCAGTTTTCCGAAGCAACCAGAAGAGTTGGAGACTTGAGTAGTTGTAATTTCCGTCCAAGTTTTCGTCCACTTTAATGTCGAACACCGCAAATGCCAGACGCCCACAATTTGCGGCTTATAATTTCATTCGTGCCCCATATTATATGTACATATGTATGTATGTATGTATATAAAAAATTCATATATTCGTACATATTCACCCAAACAGAATGTTTGGCGGCGTCAATGTAACACAACACCGTTTTTTATCCCTTGTGTTAAATCGGTATTTCCAATGTCAACATTGAAAGTAATCGATTACTGTCAACATATTTTTTGTATTGTATAAAAAAATGTGACGGCGAAGTTCCATTATATTGACTCTGATTTTGTCGTCGGTGATTTTGATTTTGACAAAAATTTGTTTTCTGTTATTTTTACTTACATAAATATTTTAAATATTGAAATAAAATAAAAAAAGATAAATTATCTGCCCTTGCAATTTTTATATGGGATCCAATTACATCCGGGAAATCCGTTTTTTCAATAAAACTTAATTTGGCTTCGGTTTTTTTCAGTATTCGTTATTTGAAATTTGATCCATTGTGGGGAAACTTTCATTTTCAAAACATCTAGAGTTTTTGATAAAATTTTCGACTGGTACGATTCTTGCGATAAATATCGTAAAGTTGCTGCTAGTTCGATGGTGTTCGGAACAAAAGTTGTATTAGTATTAGATATGTGCATCAAAATTATCGATAAACAGTCAATGTCACCTTAACATGGTTACAGAATATAATATTAGTGTTGACGCGTTGTTGGAGTTGAGTAAAAGTGATGTTGACTCAAAATTGATGACGACGTTGACGCCGCCAAGTAGAATAAGGCTGATTACTTGGTGAATAGCTGAACATAGGACTCTTACTTGCTTTTTGTTATTTTTGTTGGCCTTTACCATAATCATTCAATGGAATTTTGTAATTTTGACTTTGGGTGGGTGTACACTAGTGATGTTACGAATACTCGTATTCATATTCGATTATTCGACTATTCGCCTATTTCAAGATATTCGTATACGTATTCGCCATAAGTATTTTCCAAAGAAAAAAAATACATTAAGTTTAAAAAAGTACATAAAATGTACAAAAATATATTAATTTTTAATAAATTTTATATATAGAAAAGGTGGCACGAAATAAGCCCCAATGAAATAAGCCCCAAATCGAAAAATGAAATAAGCCCCAAAAAATTTTCAAATTTTTTGTTTGGGGTTTATTTCATTTTTTTTTTGGGCTTATTTCATTTTTTAAAAATTTGGGGCTTATTTCATAAAATTTTTTGGGGCTTATTTCATTTTATTTGGGGCTTATTTCATATTCAGTAGTGGTCCTCTAATTCTGCATCGCAATGTCATAATAATGTTAAATACCTAAAGTAGTCTGAAAGTTTTTTTCTTTCAATTTATTGTTACTGACGTAAAGGGAGGGTTTTTTTCCAAATAAATTTGAAATATTAAGTGGCTCTTAACTTTAAAAGTAATATTCGTATTCGGCGAACATTGTTTCATATATTCGTATTCGTATTCACGAATACTAAAAATTGATATTCGTAACATCACTAGTGCAATCACTCATTCGTTTAGAGAAAAGTTAGGCTCGATATTCTGTTTGATTTGCATACCACCAGCCCTAATTTACATAAATATGAATTTTATTTTCTTGCATTAAAGTGATATGATAAATTATTTCATTTGATAAATTTACTTAATTATTCTCACGTGATGTGTTTGAGAAAGGAGATGAGAAAATTGAAGAAATAAATAAAACCGCAGTTGTTTGCAGTTACAATTGTGGGGTTATTTTTAGTTCCCCTCAATTTAAATTCATAATTTGCTTAAAATGCTAAATAAATAAGTATAGTTTTTTTTACTAGTTATCAGACAGTTTATAGTATTTATTTAAATTATTAGAATGAATTTATTTATTAAGTTAATATATGTATTCATTTATGATATTTTCAATTCAAAATTATCAAATTGGTAACTATTTATCAAAGTGTTTATACTTTATGTGTATTTAGTATTATTACGATCGAATCATACTCCACAATGACACACTAATTGAAGCATCACATGGGTTTTAAGCCTCTATATGTAATTTATAATAAATTAAATTTGAAAAAATCATTTTATGCATGTTTTAAAGTAGATATCACATATTAGGTTGTTCATAATAATGTTTAGAAGTCAGACAGAGAGAGTTTATCTAGCAGATAGATGACTGTAAAAGATGTCTTGAAGGCGTGCATAAGATATTTCCTTTGTTTCAAACGCAGTCACAATAGTAACATGACGATGATGATATACTGTAAAGTAATTTTTATTTTTATAGGTTCCATATAAGATTTTCACAAACTGTACAAGTTAAAAAATATATATATATATATATATATATATATATATATATATATATATATATATATATCTAAGAGTTTAGAAAGTAAACTTTGCGATTGTAAAAGGGGTGTTTGTTTTGTTTCACAAGATTTCACAACAGCATTGTATTCCTTGCAAAGTCTAATTCAGCTGATGAATTAAGCTTCGCCAAATAAGCTTTTCGTTTGTAAAAAAAGGGCAAATATTTAAAACACAACTATAGTGTACGTTGTATAGTTGTACGTTGATTGTTAACTAATTTATTATGGCAGAAATACCACTTAAAATATTGCCAATATTTATTGGGTCACAAATAAGAGCGAACATTTTGCCGAAACTACCGGTACCGGTTGAAACTAATTGCAATTATTTCATCAATATTAATATTATAACTATATTGTCACGTTCTAAAAATAGCAGCTGTGTTCGCTACAAACTTCACTCGCTGTAAGCAAACAAGTGGGATTATAAATTTTGTATTAATTGAGATAAAGCAACTGTAATCTTTTATTCAATCTCATCATCCATCGGCTACAATAATTAAAAATTAACAATTGAAATTTTAACGATATTTTTCGCCAAAATTCAGCTAACATTTTTTGGTCAAAAATAACGTTTTCAAACTGCCGATATGTTTTCAGTCAAATATAATATAATAACATTTACTAAAATTTTATGGTTTTTTTTCGCTGAAAAAACAACAATTTCAAAGTTTTTGCGGATATTCCATAATTAGAAATTACCAATCATTAACAGATGTGCGGTATGCGTTTAAGACGACTTTGCATTGGCAGTATTCAGTGTTTGGTGCAAGCAGTCTTGCGGAAGAGCAAATATTGTAGCTTTTCTATTAAATGTAACAGCAATTCTAAGTGTTTTGTGCTGGATTTGATTAAAAACCTACGAAGTTTAGGAAGTTGGCACTTCTTTCTTAGAATTTTGTTTAAAATCATTATTAATTATAATAAATTGGTATAATATCGATAAATATGTTTCAAACGAAACGGGTCATTAAGTATTAAAATCATTCTGCACCGCTTAATTTTAGTCAAAATAATATAAGGGAACTCAATTCCTAAATAAATATCACGACTCCGTACTATCGATAAAACTAACTATATTCATGGATTAACACCCCGTATTTACGAGACATACTTAAGTTTCTAAATCTGTATGTTAGCAATTGTCAAATTTCAGTCCTAACACTAGAAATTAACGTGTGGACCGCAAATATCCGTGTTCTAGCAGATGCAATTCTGTTATACGCTGTCAAATACGATTTGTATGTAGTTTAAAAAGATAAAAAAAATAAATATGTATGTATGTATGTACATTAGGGCTATAACCAATTTTTTGGCATAGTACCATGAGGTCAACCATGTCCTAGTAACCACGAAAATCATAATCTTTTGTAATTTTTCTCAAAAAAGTTCACGCATCAATTGGGTTTTCTAAACTAAATGCAATATTGAATATTCATAATTTTATACGGAGTTTTTTATTCAATTTTTATTTTTTTGTTAAAAAAGGTTAACGATACGTTTTGGTTTGCGGAAAAATCTCTTACCATCTCTAAATATTAATGAAATTTCATACTTGAGCTAGTTTTTGTTTTAAATAAACATATTATTAATTTTTCTTAAATAAAACGAAAATTAAACATTTTCAAAACTTTATCGCGGTTGGTGTGTGAACTTTTTTGAACTTAGCTGAAAAATAAATATACGTTCCCTTATAGTTTTTTTGCTCTATCGGGCTGTGCTATGCCAATTTTGATATTTTAAAAAATTGTTAAAAAGTCATATCCCTAATGTACATATGTAAGTTTATTGATGTGTTGCATGGTTTTTTTAATTATTTTACAATTATTTAAGTATTTTTTTTTATAAAAATAAATATTATAAAGTGAAATACACACAATGTATGTATGTATGTATGTACGCATATAATATATGTATGTATGTATAAAATGCCGTGCATATTTACTAAACGAATACATAAAAATTGTGTCCAAACATCAGATTGTTTACTCCACCATTAACATAAGTTTGAACACAGGAATTTTTCTGTGACGTCATTCTGCCGACGTTATTTCTTAATAAATAAGAAATTTCTCGTGAAGAATGCAATGATTTTATTGTAAACTTTTGATCAAAAGCACTTTGGTTTTTTAGTGCTTTCCATACAAATTTTACACTTAAATCACTCGTCCGTCATGTTTTTTTAGGACCAGCACTCACGGGTAACCCCTTCTTATGCAATGCATTGTGGCTGAACTAAAGAGAGAAACGGTTGGGGTAGAGAATATAGATGCTGGAAATGTAGAAGAAAGCTTCATCCTTCAACTCTGCTATTGAGCGTTTTTGTTAATTTTTAGAGTAATGTTGCAGCGCCTCTGGTGTTAATTAGATGCATTAACTTTCTTAAGTTGAATGAGCAGGAATTTTATTATTTGTTTTACTTCGCCAACGGTTCTGCTAACCGATGAAGGAGGGCGATGTTGTGTACATTAGCTTAATGTCTTATAGCTTTTTTTTATTAGTCGTCGTTTCGTTTCTTTTACACAAAATTGTTTTTTAGTTCTAGACTTATGGCTCAATTATTAATTCTAACCAAACTTCAGTAGCTAAAAATTTGTGTTGCAACTTAAACTGATGGACCTCAGTTGTAATGTAATTTTTAGCAACTGGCAACCTATTTGAGTTCGGTTCGGTATCCATAATCGACCCAATAATAAATTATAAATAAAATTTTCTGCAACATTCTGGTGGTATTCAAAATCAATCAAATATGTAGTATATTCCTAGCTTTATACATCGACGCTCGCTTAGTTTTATCTTAGATGTATAAATTGGGTAATATACATACATAAATATGTATATCAAATTTTTTTTTCCGCTAATATAGTTGATAATATTTAGTTTTAACCGAAGCTTACAGTTGTCAGAAAAGAAGTCAAATTATTTCCCAAAACTAAATAAAAAAAATCATATAAGCTGTAACACTGTGATAGAGATTGTCAACAAAAGAACAATTCTGTAGATATATTTGCGGCTTTTTTTTTTGTCCAATTAAAAATTGCCGCCAAAATTTCACAATAATTTGTTTCAACTTAAATTACGCATACGTACGAGTATGTATGTTTACACACAATTTAACACACACTTATATACATAAATACATAAAAACAAGTCCCATGTGTTATAATTAATTTACACATTTTTATCATGACATAAATCATGTAATTAATTTAATTATGAAAAACAAAAAGTACATACGATTATGAACATGTTACATTAGATAATATTGAATGAAGTATTATTTATTCTCAATATGCATATAAGTTCATACGTTGCAGAGTTGTAAAAGATTGCAATCGATTTAATTGCAATCCCATGATTTCACCTTAACGATTGCTAATATTTTCATTGCATTCAAAATCGCAAATTCTTATATTAATTGACAACAACCAACAAATTTGAATATAATTATATTCAGTAATTGCAATCAAAATTAAATCAGAATCAAAATTTTCGTACTCTTCAAATGAAACTCTTTCTTTTAGAAATTAAGCTGATTTGCATTGACAAAAATCAAAAATTTTGCTCACATGTTTCTTAAAGTTGGTACATATAATGGTTAATTGCAATCAAGGTACAAAACCTTAAGAATGGTGATCTTCGTGATCTTCGAAAGAAACTTCTTCTTTTAGAAATGAAGCTGACTCTGTTAACTCGGATATACCAACAACGTAAATTTTGTTTACAAATGGTAGCAGTGCCATTCAGGCCAAGTGCAGAATATGCAAGGTATGTTTACAGGAATCAATGTAAATAACGTATAATTTCATTTGAAATTTGAGACATCACCATACAGAAGAATATGATGCATACAAAAAGAATACAAATAATAGCTTTAATGAAGTGACGTATTGCTTTGTAATAGATAACATGTTGCCAATCTCGATAGTGGAATCACAATCTTTTCTAAAGTATGTAAAGTTGACTAATCCAAAATGGAACTTAATTAATAGACCAACTAGCTGTGAAAACTATTGGCATTATGTATGATTCAACCGCCACCTGGTTAACTATCTTGTCGCGATGTGGTGGCTTAAGTGTCGGCTGTGTTTTCTATTCCATTCCAGGCTCTGTCCATGCTCCTGCACAAACAGGACCTGTCTTGGAATATGGAAATAAAAAGGCCTTCATAACTAAAGGTTAACCACTCCTCCTTCCCATTTCCCATTTCCTGATAATCTCCTTCATCAACCTCTATCCCTCTCCCAATTATCCCTTCACTCCCCCACTTGTAAGGTCAAGGTGGTAGGTAGCTGTGCCGAGGACCTGAATGGCTAGTTAGTGGTTAAAGAGGACTAGTCCCTAACAACTCCCCTCCGGTGCCAGGACACGGACCGGTTGTAATTATTTTGTCTAGTTCACGCACGCCGTCACTGCGTGGATGGTCTCTCCCCTTACTGGCCTACTCGTGGGACCAACATATGTATTCAACAACACTAAACAACAACAACAACAAGAACAAAAAACAACAGAGAAGGGAAGACATCTCTTCAGAGGACGACCTTCTTGCCTCCAGCCAGGAGACAGTAGTCGGCCTCTCGGATGGTGAGGGTAAAATCCAAAGTACCCCTCTATCTGCACAAGAAAACACAAAAACCCTCAAAAGCCCAACACCGATAGTCGAGCCTGACAACCGGCCAAAGGGCAAACCTAAGAAAAGGAGTCAGAAAGACCTCCTTAAGTCCCGTTACTCCAAAGCCGTCTTCATTCTAGACAAGATTGCCAAGAATGAAGCGAATGGAGTTACGCATGAGCTTGATGCTGGGGACAAGGTGAGGTACCAGGCCGTGGTAGACGAATACCATAAGTTTATGGATTCGCTACCAAGTACGTCCAAAAAGGCACCGCTCTCCCAGCAAGAAGTAAAAAGCTCCAAAAGAAACCGCTCTCAGACAGAAAGCGGTCAGTCACCCAAAAAAAGGAAGGTCGCACCAAAGGGGTCCCCTCCTCAACAACTTACGTCGTCATCCATCCGAAGACCCTTTAACGAGGTAGTTAAGGATCATCTTCTGATGGCTCTGGCAAACCATAAAAACGGCAGATTAATCCCTGTAACAACGGAGTGGGGTGCCGTCGAATCCAAATTGGCTGAGCTCGTAATGGACTACGTCCTCACCAATAAGGATAAGCCGGCACCTCGCTTCGACTCCGGTGAGATACACCGGGGTTACAGGGTAATCAAGTGCTTGGACGCGTTCTCAAAGGAGTTCCTCAGCGTTAGTATCGCTAAGATTAGTGACACTTGGGATGGGCTAAGCCTTAAGCTTATCCCTGCGGAGGAAATTCCGATGAGACCGCGAGCAAGAGTTTGGTTACCTCAATTGGGCAAGAACGGTGGCAGAATGCTGGAGTGTCTGAAGCTTCAGAACCCCAGCATTCCAATGGATGACTGGTCAGTTATCCGCACCGAGGACCACGGCAGCAGTGGTACTTGCCTAATGCTGTCCATAACGGAGCAAGGAGCAGTGGCGCTAGAGAAAGCGGGCTCCAAATTGTTCTTCGGGGTAAGAGACGCCAAGGTCAAGGTGTTGCGCCCAAGCGGTTCTGATGCCGACGCTGTCGAGGCTGCAAACAACCTTCTGGTTGGAATGCAGCTGTCAGAACCGCAATAAAGATAACGAAGAACACTCCGCAATGGCGATAAAGGTTGTTCAAATAAACCTCAAGCACTCGAAGTGTGCAACAGACAACCTAAAGGTTCTCCTAGCCGAAGAGAACCTCGATATCTGCGCGGTACAGGAGCCGTGGGTAGCAAACTCCGAGGTTAAGGGGTTCCCGAGGTCCCTGTACAACGTACTATATGCTAAAGGAAATGGTAAGCCAAGATCATGTCTAATAGCCAAAAAACATATTAATATTTTTCTTTGTACTCAGTTTAGCTCAGAGGACCTTACAGTTGCGAGGGTCGAGTTGTCAGATGGTAAGAGCTTCCTTATCGCATCATGCTATATGGCACACGACAAAGAAGCACCGCCAGCCGAAGCGAAAGCTGTCGTGTCATCCATTGGCGCCAATGAAGACATCATCCTCTGTTGTGATGCCAATGCCAGGCATACAATATGGGGTAGCAGTGAGATCAATGACAGAGGTGAGCATATCTTAGATTTCATTAACCTTAATAAACTGACTATATGTAATTCCGGCACTTCGCCGACTTTTATCTTTCCGAGTTCGGATCGATTTAGTGGGTGGGAAGAGGTTCTCGACATTACTCTCATTAATGACAAATTCAAGCTTTCAGTTGACAAGTGGAGGGTATCCAATAAGAGATCCTTCTCCGATCACAATTGGATACTCTTTGAGGTCATATTACAAAACAAAGAAAAACAATGCTTTAGAAACCCGAGGAGAACCGATTGGAACAGGTTCAACGGGATTTTGAAACAGAAACTAAAAAGAGTTCCAGAAATCGACAATACGACTGGACTTGAACACAATGTGGAGGTCTTCAACAAGGCTATTAGCAAAGCCTTCGAGATTTCCTGCCCCTTAACGAAAGCTAAGAAGAGTTACCCTCCATGGTGGAGCACGGAACTCTCTAAGCTACGCAAGGAGGTACGTAGAGCCTTCAACACTTGCTACGAGAACAAAATCTGGCAACCATATCGCGAAAGGCTTGCAGCGTATAAAAAAGCTATAAAAATCGCCAAAAGAAAGTCATGGAGGAATTTCTGTGAGTCAATAGATAACACTAGAGACTCTGCAAGGCTTAGTAGGGCTCTGTCCATGAGCCATTCCTGTCCAACCTTCGTCAAAAGGGCGGACGGCTCCTGGTCAGACTCCTCTGCAGAGTCACTAGATATCCTCCTTAACACCCACTTCCCGGGCTGTACGGACACGACTAGGTCAGACAGTTCATCTAGCGGGCAACAATATGCTGTCAATGAGAATATTTTATCCCCGGAGAGAATCTCATGGGCAATCGACAGTTTTTCCCCATTTAAATCGCCGGGTCCTGATGGCATTACGCCAAAGATGTTACAGAGCGCGAAAAGCTCTATCATACCCTGGCTTTTTAGGTTCTACAAACTTTGTCTCTCTCTAAACTACGTTCCAACCAGCTGGAGGAAGGTCAAAGTAGTTTTCATTCCCAAGATTGGCAAGAGAAGTCACGAGAATGCAAAAGACTTCAGGCCAATCAGCCTTTCATCTTTCTTGGTCAAGACGCTGGAAAGATTAATAGACTCTCACATTAGACATCGACTTGTTGGGTCGTCAACTCTCTCAGGAAGTCAGCATGCCTACCTTAAGGGACGCTCTACTGAAACAGCACTACATGAGGTGGTAAGGTTCATAGAGAGATCCCTTGAAAATAAACAATACACTTTGGCTGCCTTCCTAGACATAGAAGGCGCCTTTAACAATGTATCAGTGACAGCCATTCAACAGTCTCTCCAGGATGCCGATGTAGAGGAATACATCAGCATCTGGATTATCACCATGCTGAAGGCAAGAAACGTCACCGCAAAACTAGGAAACAGCGAGAGGTCAAAATGGGCATGCAGAGGAACACCACAGGGCGGGGTGATCTCTCCACTGCTATGGCTTCTCGTTGTTAACACAATTCTTCTCAGACTGGACACTGCGGGAGTGAAAGCTGTGGCTTATGCGGACGATGTAGTAATAATGGTATCAGGGATGTTCACGGACGTGATAAGTGATATCATGTCCAGTGCCTTGGGTACACTCAGCAAATGGGCTACAGGTTGTGGTCTAAGTGTGAACCCTAGCAAGACGGAGCTGGTACTTTTTACTACTAAGACCAAAGTCCAGAGCTTTAGACTCCCTCGGCTACATAATCGGGAACTGTCTCTATCGGACAATGCAAAATATCTAGGAGTCATCCTGGACACAAAACTATTGTGGAAACAAAATGTGCAACACAGGGTCAAAAAGGCCACAGTTGCCTATTACTCCTGTCGGAGGATGTTTGGCTCCAAATGGGGCCTAACCCCTAACATGCTTAAATGGATGTACACAGCAATTGTACGTCCCATATTAACTTACGGATCAGTAGTATGGTGGCCCGCCACAAATAAGAAATATGTGGTGGACCAACTATACAGAATACAGAGATCTGCTTGCATCGGGATTACTGGATGTTTACGTACTAGTCCTTCAGAGGCTCTGAATGCTATGCTAAATCTGATTCCGATCGACCTTCATGTATTGGCGGCATCCTCAAGCAGTGCGGCAAGACTAGCGGCATCTGGGAGGTGGAGATCAAGGACCTATGGCCATGCCAAAATCCTAGATCAGCTACCACCGACACTGAGGAAACCCACCGATTACATGGTACCTCATCTGGACTTTGACAGTACGTTCAAAGTTCTTATTCCATCCAGACGGGAGTGGAAGGGGGGTAACATAGAAAAAGACTTTAACTTCAGGACGTATACTGATGGATCAAGAATGATCTGCGGTGTGGGCTCTGGAGTATTTTCGAGTGACCTTGGAATAAAACTCTCATTCCGACTTCCTGATGAAGCTAGTGTATTTCAGGCGGAAATATTGGCCATAAGGGAGGCGTGTAGGGTTTTGATTGACAGGGGTGTCCAAGGAAGAGTCGGCATCTTTGTCGATAGCCAAGCGGCACTTCTGTCTCTAAGGTCACACACTACTTTTTCTACCTTAGTTAGCCAGTGCAAGGACGCGTTATCCAGACTAGGTAGTCAGACTGACGTTACCCTCATCTGGGTTCCCGCACATAGCAACTTCCAAGGCAACGAACAGGCGGATGAACTGGCCAGGGCTGGATCTGCCATGGACGTCTCCATTGCTGAATCGGTAGACATGCCATTTGGCAGTATTAGAAATCTCATTCTCAACCATTTCAGGCAGAAAGCTGAAGACAGGTGGCGTAGGTTGAGCACGTGCAAGGTGGCTAAGAAAATGTGGCCTTACTACAACGTTAAGCGCACAACACAACTAACTAACAGAAACCGTAGGGACATCTCGAGGCTCGTCGCAGTATTGACGGGGCACTGGGTTATCGGGAGACACGCTAACAGGATGGGCCTTTCCTACAATGCGTTCTGCCGTAGTTGCCGGGATCAAAGCAAAGAGGAAACAGTCTTCCACTTTCTTTGCGAATGCCCGGCCTTACACCATTCGAGACTCAAATTTCTAGGCAACAGCATAATAGACGATCTCTCGGAGGTATCAGGGATAGGTCTAGGTGACCTCATTAGATACCTTAATTCGACGGGATGGATCTAGAATCTTACTCCGAATCTGAGGCCTGGATTCGGACCTAAATCAGGTTGACACTGACGAGTGGAGTGGTCTGTCAAAACGGAATCTCATTGATTCTACTTGAATGCTTGCGCGTAGCAGGCAGCCACGTAAACCAACCAACCAACCATGTATGATTCAATGGTGTTGCCTGAAGTAGTTAGCGCGTTGACTACAAAGCAAAATATGACTCAGGAACTGGGTTCAAACCCTGGTCAGGGCAAGTCAACCAACATCCTAAATTTCTCTGATGTGCATTAGTGTGACATTGTATTAATTGTTGTAAGACTGTTTAAGAGATGAAGGCATAGACTGGTCACTAAAAACTATTCCGGCAGCGATTGATACTTTCCAACCTAATGTACAGAACAGCGCCCTCCTTCGCCGATTATTAGAATCGTCGGCAAAGAAAAACAATTAATAAAATGACTGCTCAAACAGATTAAAATCTAATACGTCTTTACCACCAGAGGCGCTGCAATACAGCTCTAAAAATTAATAAAAACGCGCAATAGCAGAGTTGTAAAAACATTAAGCCTATTCTTCACCATCTAACCTTTCTACCCTATCCGTTACTCCACAGTTCAGCCACAATGCGTGGCATAAGTAGGGGTCATCCTTTGAGTGTTGGTCCTATAAAAAAATTTTATAAAATGTTATCCACAGCAGCTGACGTGTGGTCGTTGCTTTCAAGACTATACATGTCCTTGGTTAAATTATGGTTTCACTAGAAAGTTAGTAGCTTTAGCTAGCAGACGTATCAAGATTTGATGGTAGAGATAAATATGCAATTTTCTGGTCAAATATATGAAAGCATAGATTTTCACTAGAATCTGATAGTTTTCACCAAAAATTTTGTCGTTTCCACTTAATTCTCAGGGTTTCCACCAAAAATTTTGTAGGTTTCATTTAGCTTCTAGTGAAAACTGCTCCACTCCGAGTGTATATTATTTTGTTGGACTTTCACTATAGTTGTGATTTCAGAGCAAGATATTAAATCGCTTCCGTTTAAATTAGTTGCATTTAGTGATTTCTAAAAAAATTTATTTAAAATGATTGCAATCTCAGAAGATTGAAGTTTTGATATGATTTAATTTTGAAATCTAAAATCAAAGAATTAAATCAGCTTGGTTGAACTAAATTTGTTTTCAATACCAATTGATCGCAGTATTTTATAGCTCTGATACTTTTTCACGTATCTGGTTTAAATAAAAACATGTGGAACAAATTAAATATACAGTCAAGGGTATGTAAACAGCACACTTTTCAACAGAACAATTTGGAATATTTCCTGTTTCTTTAATATACGTTGGTCAAATATTTAACATCACATATTCATAAACGAGGTTGGATTCATGTACGAATTTTGTATTAGAAAACCGGACTTTATCAATCTTTTATGAAAATGGAGGTTATAAATTTGATTTCAATTATTGTAACTCATGTAACAATAATGAAGTCCAGTATTTTAATTATATTAAAGATTAAGCTATTTGAGGTTTTTTTTTAAATTTCAAAAATTAAATAAACTTTCGTTACGAAAACATTTGGAAAGTTTCCGTAGAAACAGGGTGATTTATAATTTGTTTTCTCATCTCTCAATATTTATTATAAAATTTTTAAATACAAAATTAGATATGTGGAAATATAGTGATCTAAGATAGTTGATCAGAGGTATACTCCAATAATACCCCATTTAGATCTGGATCAGGTTACTTGGAACGCAGGTACTTTTAAGTTTACGAAGAATTCTTTCTGTAAAGCTCTAAACTGTTTCAGGAATGTGCTGACCTTTTGTGTTTTGAAAAAAAAATGGTCAATGTTTCACAAATTCCATAATTTTAAATGAAAATTCTATTATTGTATCTATGATAAGCAGTTACAGCCGTGACACTACAATTTAAGGTTGATTTCTAATTGAATTGATTAAAATTCAAATTAAGAGTTTTAGGAAGAATATCCAATCAGTACAGCATAACGTATCAGCATATCCATTTCAAGGCCGATACACCTCTCATCAGCGATCGCTTTTACGATGTTACCACATATAAAGGTGAATAGTAATTTTAGAATTGATATCAACAAACAAACGATTTTTGAAAGAGAGTTATAATTTCAACTGAATGTGACCCTGTTACAACGAAATGGCTGGTGGCGAAGCTGATTAACAACCAGCTCGTTGTATGGTATCAAAAATCACCAACCTGACATCGGTATCTATGATAAGTAAACGATCATGTTGCCATCACAGCGTTTCTAAGTATTATATATGTCTTAATATTTTTTTTTGTAATTAGGACCAGAACTCAGGGGATGACACCTACGTATGCGATGCATTGTGTCGGAACCCACGGAGAGGGATAGGGTAGAGAAGACGTTGAAAATTTAAAAGGCTTAACTCTTTTACAACTCTGCTTTGAGCGTTATATTGATTTTTATTTTTTTTTTAGCAGTGTTGAGGCGCCCCTGGTGTTAAGTAGACGCATTAACTTTGTTAAGCTTGTGTTGGCAGGCATTTTTATTGATTCTTTGACTTCGCCGATGTTTCTGCTAACCGACGAAGGAGGGTGATGTTGTGTACATTAGCTTGGATAGCAGCAATCGCTGTCGGAACAGTTTTTTAGTGACCAGTGCTATGCCTTCATCACTTAATTGGTCCGACAGCAATTAATACAATGTCTCACTAATGTACATTAGAGAAATTAATGATGTTGATTGACTTGTTCTGGCCAGGGTTTGAACCCAGGCGCCAAGACATTGTTTGCTTAGTATTCAACGCGCTAACCACTTCAGCCAACACCACCCTCAATATTATATTTATCTGTATTAATAAGCATCTAAAGATATGAAATGCGGTTTTGCTTTACAAGTTATTTATACGTTTTTCTGTGTTTAAATCAAAATTTTATTATGAATCAGATAAGACAATTCTATGTTTAATTGCTGATCGCAACTGATTAATTTGATTAAACATATATTTAATTCAACGATGCTCATTTAATTGTTGTCACCACATGATTAACTATAAAGATGTGTAAAATATAATCGTGTGTAAATTTACAATTATTTTAATTTAATTGTTGTTTAAAACTTGATAACAATTTCATTCTAAAATTCTATATTGTCTGCGAGTATTTTTTTATTCAATTATTATGATTATTTAATAGTAAAAACTGAGATACGTAATTGTATTAATAACATGTGGTTATTAAATAATGACAATTTTAATTTACGTACTTACAAGTTAAAATAACTAAAATAGAACTAGAAAAAATAAATATTTTAAAAATAGAAAGAAATGAAAGAAAAGATTAGTGAAGTAACAGTTTGGATGAAAAAAACAAAAATACTTTATTTGGTTGTGCCCAATTTTATATATCCTTCAACAAGTTTAATTTATGTATATAATTTTCATTTATACATATTATGGGGACGCGTAAAAAATAATGAGTCATAAACTTTGGGCATCCGGTGTTTTGGGTAGCTGCCATTTTGAGTTTAAATTAATTATTTTTGGTTATCAGCTGCCTTCTTAAAAAACCTTTTCGTTTGATACCCATATCGTGGGGACAAATAGAAAATAAACAGCTGCAAAGTTTGGGGCTAAAAGTCGCCGAAAAATAGTAATTTTCACTTTCATTCATGAACAAAAAGGAGACAACAGTAACAAAATTGTAAGTAAATATACACGACATATAAACAGTAGCAATGCTGTAGTGTGTTGAATTCTAATCTCGATGATTCACGATTCAGTACTGGGACACCGTCATATAATAATAAATTTATTTCTGGAATGGTTTTATATGTGTATTCATAGTTACATATCGAAATTGAAATAAAATTTTTGCTGATGGCGTTGACTGCTAAGCAAACAATGACTTGGGGCCTGGGTTCAAACCCTGGCCAGAGAACGTCAATCAACATCATTCATTTCTCTAATGTACATTAGTGAGACATTTTATTAATTTTTGTCGAACTATTTAAGTGATGAAGGCATAGATAGCACTGGTCACTAAAAACTGTTGCGACAGCGATTGCTGCTGTTTCAAGCTAATGGACACAACATCGCCCTCCTTCAATTAATAAAAATGTCTCCTAATACTGCTTAACAAAGTTAATGCGTCTACTTTGCTTTAAAAAATTAACATAACGCGCAAAGCAGAGTTGTAAAAGAGTTAAGCCTCCTAAATTTTCAACATCCATCTTCTCCACACTATACCTCTCCATGACTTCCGGCACAATGCTCTGCATACGTAGGGATCATCTCATTAGTGCTGGTCCTAATTAAAAAAAAAAAAATACTTACCTCCAATGACATCGTAGTGTTAAAATAATTTAGTTAATGTGTCAAAGTAGAATTAATGAAGGGGATGTTTATTAGAATTTTTTCTCATTACTTTTTCATTGAAGTATTTTCGAGCTAATGTACAAAAGTCAGGGCAGGGGGAAGAAAATTTTGTATAATATGTGAAGTACAAGTGAAAACTCTGTATGCAAGTATAAAAAACAATTAACTAGCATTTCCGTCTGGCCTTGTAACACAATACTTTATCAAAGCAAGCAATTAATTATAAAAGAGAATGTTTTTAACACACATTTACAAATCTAGAGACTAACCAATTAAATAAACCATTTCATAGACAATTAAAATTACGTTGAAACGTACAGAATAATAAGATCAGTTTGTGTGTATGTACACTTTTTTGAGGCTCTAGCATTATCACGACTCTAAAGCCAATAAGTTTCATTTGTATTAAACAAATTTTAAGAGATATTATTAAATATATTTTTTTTTCTATACTAATTTTATTGTAATATTTGTTTTAATAGACTACCCGGTGCCGAAGATGATGACGATGACAGTTTAATGGCAATGTCAGATGAAACATCCAATTTAAAACCGAGAAATCAACATTGGGGAAATAAAATGCAATTTGTATTGGCATGTATTGGCTATTCAGTGGGTTTGGGCAATGTTTGGCGTTTTCCCTACATGTGCTACAAAAGTGGAGGTGGTAAGTGTTTAAATAAAAATGCTAATTCCCACGATACTAATTTATTCTAATTTATATCAACCAAGTGTATTTAGACTATATAAAATATAGTATAAAATTTTATGTATTTAAATACTAATTTCCTTTTTACGTAAAATTTTGCAACAACAACAACAACAAAAAAGATTAAATAATATCTAGATCATATGAGTACACGAGTGTTATTATTTTGTATATACGTTTCTATTAAAAACACATTTAGGCAACAAAAAAAAAAAAGATCTTAAAATTATCTACAATTTCCGCTAATTTTTCTTAAGTGAAAATCTCATAAAATAAAACGTATCACATCTTATGTTTTTGAAAGCAAGTTTATTTGTGTCAAGTATAATAATTCATTTGATTTTGCTAATTTTTTTGCTTTAGAATGCCGCATAAGATCCGTTTTATTAACGAAATGATTGCGAATGCTATAAAAATAATATACGAGTATTTAATTTGTTGCAAATTTGTCGCAGTTATGACACTTGACTTATGTAGGCTTAAGTTCAGTTTTTATATTATTAAGCTGAATTTTCATTAATTTAAAAAAAAACTGAACATAATCGTAAATAATATTAATTTTGTAAAGTAAAAAGTTTACAGTACAATTAAGAAATTTATGACATTTGACGAGATCGAAACCATGGAGTTGTATTGCGTAGGGCTACACTATCCTGATCAAAATAGCCTGACCGGGCTTGAAGGACATGTATACTTTTAAAAGCAATAAAATTAGTAGATTTAATTCTTAGTAATAACAGATTTTTTCGTCAAGTTTTCTGAAAACTCAAACTCAAAGACTGCAAAATAAAACAAAAAATTTAATTTCAATTTCAGGTGTTTTTCTGGTTCCGTATTGTATTATAATGATCGTCTGCAGCATTCCCTTGTTATTTATGGAATTATCAATAGGCCAATACACAGGCAGAGGGCCTATAGGTGCTTTAGGACAATTGTGTCCATTATTTAAGGGTAAGTATTGTTCAAGTCAAGATCAAAGTTTAAGACGCTTCTGAAATGTCTCATACATTTCAAATTTCTTGTCTCACTTTCTTACTGAAATATTGGAATTGCATGCAACAAAGTTATATATGTATTTGGAAAATTGTACTTAATTATATTGTTGCCAATTTTTTTTCCTTTTTTTTTTTTGCAGCAATTGTTAAAAATTTTCCTTGATGTTAGGAAATATAAATTTCGTCTTTTACAGGAACTGTTTAATATTCTTAAGAAAATATTTACTAAAAATAATTAAGTGATTATCCAAATATTAATAAAAATTGCGTTATGGGTCGCCATCTTCCGTGCCTAGCTAGGAATAATGTATTCATATAAATGTGATTTGCGAGCAAGAAGCACTTCTGATTGCCATTTTCCCCCTTTATAGGGCTCTTCCTGAACAAATTTTTCCACAACAGGTAGCACTCAAAAAACTACTTTTCATACAAATTTTACTTGTTCGTCATGTGAAAACAGCACTTTAATCTACTAAATGACAAATACGTACATTGTTAATTAGTTTTTGGTGTTTTGAGATATAATTGAGTTTGTTATTTCAAAATATAGACTAAGAACGAATAAGTGCTCACGCTTTTTTAAAACACATGTGTGTCCGCCGGGAAGGTATACTACTTTGTTTGTTTATAATTTTTGATTAAATGAAAGAGAATGGATCTTATATTGATAATTTTTTTATTTAATGTCGGCAATTATGTATGGAATACAATACCAGATAAATGTCCGCCACTGTTAGCCTCACAAATGCGAGCCCTTTTGAGCACAGTTTTCATTACATTCTTCACACATTTCACGTCGTATTTCATTAATTTCATCACAAATATTTTGTTTGAGTTGCTCAAGCGTTTCAGGTTTGTTTGCATAAACCTTGCTATTCAGATATCCCCACAAAAATAAGTCCGGAGACGTCAATTCAGGCGACCGTGGAGGCCAATCAACATCTCCATTTCTTGAAATAACTTGTTGTGGAAAGAGGTCTCGCAGTAATTCCATTGTAATCCTTGCTGTATGCGATGTGGCACCGTCTTGTTGATACCACATGTTAATCAAGCCCAAAGCATGCAGTTGTGGCGTTAAAAAGTTTTCAATCATATCACGATATCGCTCCCCATTCACAGTTACCGTTACGCCGTTTTCATTTTCAAAGAAGTAAGGTCCAATGATTCCTTCTGACGAAATTGCACACCAGACAATCACTTTTAATGGATACAAAGGTGACCCTCTTTCTTCGAAATCATTCACTACACGATAAATAGTGCGTTTTGTTGGCACGTTGTTTCTCCCAAAAATTTCACGTAACTTTCTCATCGTCACAGTAATCGATGATTGATTTTGATAAAATGTTTTAACGATTAAAACACGTTGGTTTATCGAATATTTTTCCATAATAAATTTGCCACGTGTCTACTTCACAGCTGCCAAATATGAACTGTCAAGACTAATGTTTAGCAAAATGGCGGCAAAACAAAGTAGTATACCTTTCCGGCAGACTACTAATATTTGTTCCATTATCCAGTACCCATTTCCTGAAACTAATGTAAAACTTTTTAATACGAGTAAATTGTTATGATCCTGTAGAGCAAAGCACGAGTACATAAAACATATGTTTTGTTTTTATTTTAAAGATCAGCCTACGAAAAGTACCCTTTTAATGTACCTGATAAGAAGTAGGAGAAACGGACTGACTAGCGAGGAAAAATCTTTTTATAGTTCCCGAAAAAACATGATTAAAAACTAACCTTTAAACTTTAACGAAAGAGCTGTCCAAAGATGGTAAATCTGTTTCTTTGCTGCCAACCCATCATTATCCAAAATTCATATTTGGGGTTTGTTCTTAATTGTTGTGGAAACATACTCCGCGAAACTTTCAGATTTTAGAAAAATAATAAAGGTCAGGTCGTCGCGGCTCTTACGCTATTAATTGTGTTGAAGCAAAATTACCATTACCTTAACAAATTGCCCCTTAAAAATTTTTGTTTTCTAAGGATTGCTTCTTAATAAAAATTCAAGTATAATTAATAGAGTAAGAAAAGTTCGCTATATTTCCCTATCAAAGTTCTTGTATAATTTAGTTTTGAGTTCTCAATAATTATTTCTATAAAAGATTAATGTTTACATACTTATCAATCTTTTCCAACAATAATTATTGAAATTTCATATGTTTTTATTAGAATGTATGTATGTATATGATTTTATAGAAAATATGTATTAAAACATATTACATTACGTACACTCTGCAGCAGAAATAGTTATAAAAAATTTACATTTAAATGCGATTGCGTGGTTTAAAACGTTATTTTTTTTAACAATTAAAATCCAGTAAATAGCAATTATTTGCAAAAAAATATATACAGATTTTTAAAAATGTGTAAATGGACCTACGTGGTTACCAATGCTGCCTGCGTATTACCATGATCTAATTAACTATAAATTTATGTACATAAATAAATATACACAGCATGTACATATTTTCGTATAATATAGTTTCCCGCTAATATTTATCTAAATATGTACATATATTATTCATGTATATCAGAGATGGTAAGCACAGTACTACAGTTCATTTATGAAAATTTTCTTTATTGAATGAAACTGTAATCGTATTGGGTCTGTAAATGAAATATTTATTTATGCTACCGTAGGATGTAAAAGATTTACAGTTCGCATATTTACAAACATATACTCGTATATAAGAAATGTCACACTTTTTTAGGCAGTTCTTAATACTTTTTCTTTAGAAACAATATAGAAAGGCTATTACCACATAATTTTAAGCTTTTAGCTGCATTGGTTCCAAAATACAATAAAAATTAAAATAAAAATTAATTAATTTCATAATTAAATATGAAGTAAAAAACTGGCCATTATATTGACAATAAATTGTTATCATTTAAAATAAACAACATATTTGACAGATGTAAGCTTTTTATGGCGCCAGGCAATAACCCCCCAGGAAATAACCCCCAAAAAAAATATGAATTAATACCCCGAAAAATGGGGGTTTATTTCATATGTAATAAAGCCCCAATTTTTAAAATGAAACAATACCCCAACGAAATGAAATAATACCCCAAACAGAAACGAAATAATACCCCATTTTTTGGGGTATTATTTCATATGAAATAACACCCCAATTTTTAAAATGAAATAATCCCCCAAAATACATTTTGAATTAAAGGTGAGCTTTTAATGTAAATGTTTATGAAAAAATTGCATGAAGATGATTAATGAAATACTTGAATAGTATCTTTAACTATAGCGCGGCAACATGGACAGCTGTAATTACAAAGATTCTTCGAAAGAGCATCTGCCATTAGCTTGGCATTGCATTCACCACATATTTTGAGGTGTTTGCATGGAATAAAAACAATATTTGGCGCGTGGTTCCTGCAAATAACGCATTCGTTTTCATTCGACAAAAGTGGCAGTTCAAAATACTTATAATCTGATTCGTCTTCAGAAAGTGCTTCTTCTTCAAAAATATTTTCGCGCGGAATCATATCTGCACATATTTCATTTTCTTTGAAAACCATTCGTGAAAGAAATTCTGAAATTGTTAAGTTTCCATCTTCCAATAAAACTAAAGCTTCTTCCATTTTGTTCCATTTGGCGAGTTTGCCTCTTTTTCTCCTTTTTTTTATCTGTGCTCCTCCACTTTCACATAACATGCAAAAACTTCTACTTTTGAAATATTCTTCGTTCCGAATAATTTGTACGAACTTAAAAAAGTCACCGTTTTTGTCAACAAAGCGTCCTAAAACACCATTATAGGCCTCAACAGCAGAAGGTGGTCTGGTTTTTTGTTTATATACGCTGAAATTTTTACATCCAACCTATAATGATTTTGAAATTAAAGTTTTTATCATTATCTTTATACAAAAAACTTGTTATGTTAGTCAATTCACCTTATTCAACCATTGCGTTTCAAAATATTTAAGGAATACTGAAAAGCGACCTTCACTATCCGTTAAAGAAATTTTAGATTTTAACTCAAGAAACGCGGGTCGTATTAGATCTGGTGGAAGTAGAGCCAGTGCCATAATTTTATGAAAATATGTATTTGCGATTTTTGAAGTTCTTATATATTGAAGCAGTAATTTTCGTTTACACAAATTTGTCCTTAAAGCTTGACAAAACTGAAACCTTAAACATACAATATACATATGAAAATTAAATTTTGCTACCACAGTGCAAGAAAATATACGGATTTCGTTAGTACTAAAGTGTTTGTGACGAATTTTGTAATATTTGTAATGTAACTTACTTTTATATATATGTTTATATTAATTATTATACTTGAGAATTGAATATGTTATGTGAAAAGGAGTTTAGTTGAAATATTAAAATATGTGCAGGTAAAAATGTTTGGAGTTAAGTCATATTTGAGACTTATGTTACAAAGTATAAAAAATCGCGCGATTTTTTATACTTTGCAAGGGATCTATAGTAAGCAACTCAATTTTTTGAAAATAATCCAATAGTTTAAAATATTTGAATTTTATTAATAAAGTTTTTTCGCGTAGCCGGCCTCCGGCCGGGCTTAGAGATTTTCTCCACCATGGTATTTCCCGACACGGCGATATTTAGTAAAGATTTTCTGCATTGCATTGGGGTGCTAGGTCAAAATAAAAATAAGGTACGTATGTAATGCAGTGCAGAAAATCTTTACTAAATATCGCCGTGTCGGGAAATACCATGGTGGAGAAAATCCCTAAGCCCGGCCATAGGCCGGCTATGCAAAGGATCTTTAGTAAGTAACTCAATTTTTTGAAAATAATCCAATATTTTAAAATATTTGAATTTTATTACTAAAGTTTTTCCGCGTAGCCGGCCTCCGGCCGGGCTTAGGGATTTTCTCCACCATGGTATTTCCCGACACGGCGATACTTAGTAAAGATTTTCTGCATTGCATTACATACGTACCTAATTTTAATAATAGTATTAGTATTTATGCAAGGGATCTTTAGTAAGCAACTAAATTTTTTGAAAATAATCCAATATTTTAAAATATTTGAATTTTATTACTAAAGTTTTTCCGCGTAGCCGGCCTCCGGCCGGGCTTAGGGTTTTTCTCCACCATGGTATTTCCCGACACGGCGATATTTAGTAAAGATTTTCTGCATTGCATTACATACGTACCTTATTTTTATTTTGACCTAGCACCCCAATGCAATGCAGAAAATCTTTAGTAAATATCGCCGTGTCGGGAAATACCATGGTAAAGAAAATTCCTAAGCCCGGCCGGAGGCCGGCTACGCGGAAAAACTTTAGTAATAAAATTCAAATATTTTAAAATATTGGATTATTTTCAAAAAATTTAGTTGCTTACTATAGATCCCTTGCATAGCAGGCCTACGGCCGGGCTTATACTTTACCTTTTCGTTTTTAATTAATTAATAATTAATATAAACATACATAACTTCAACATTTGTATACAAATACACTTTAATAGTACGTTTGTTGACTTAGTCGATAGTTTTTTAATCTTCGGTAGCAAAAATAAAAGAATAACAATAAAGTTTTGAAAATTACCAGCATCCAACTGTTTTTGTTTGTGGAAAAATAGTAGAAATTGCCATTCTCATCGCCTGTTCGTAATCAGTAATAAATGTGGCTGGTTCCAAATCAAAGATGTTATTCTTAATGTACCGGAGCAACGCACTATATATTTCCTCAGTTTTTTTGTCCATAAGAACAAAAAACAGAGGAAAAATCTAACAGAAAGTTTAATAATAAAAGCGATTTAGCAAAACTGTGTAAAATTTTCTTACCTCTTCAAAGTATTCTATATATATAATTAAAAGCTGTTTAAAACAACCTTTCGGAACAATTTTAAAAGTTGCGTCCATTAAGTATTTTCTTTGTGACGGTTGTATATTCTCCTTTACCAAATTGATGCTCTTGAGAGACGAAAACAGACAAAATGTGTATGTTTCTTCAATAATGCACGAGGTGAAAAAGTGCTTTGGATTGTCAATATCCTTGCTTATTCCGAAGTCCGCCCAAATATTTTCCAAATTAAATGCTTCAATAACTTGAACCGCATTTTCAGGCGACGTCACTAAATTATTTTTAGCAATGTTCTGCAAACCTCTCCGAATTTTGGGAAACGAAATATTTTTAGTATCATCTTGATAACTAAAATAGAATCAAGATATATACATAGTAAGATAAAACGATTTCTCAAATATGTGATCTTACCTTTCACATATCTTACGAAATGAGGATCTGATTGCACTTATCGCTGTCTTCTCGCTTCCTAACGTTCCACAGCGGTTTCGACATTCGTCTTTAATTCTATTAAGCGCCATCAGCTCCTTGTACGCCTCTTCTTCGTCCTCATGGTTATGGTCACTATAGTTTTTCGCAAGTAAGCATTTACCATCCGGGTGCACACTTACTCTTGCTTTACATGTTTTGTTACGACGCTCATATTTAGTTATATTATTATAGCTTGATTTTTTAATATAAATCATTTTTTGATCTATAACATATAATAATTCACTATTTTTTCTCAATCCCGCTATAATTTCAAAATTCATTATTAATTACTACGATCTGAATTGTAAGAAGTTGTCACTTAAACTAATTCTACAAAGATTTTGTTTTGAGATTTATGCCTATTTTTTATTTTTATTGACGTTTTAATCACAAGTATTTTGTTAAATTATATTTTTTCATACGTACCTAATTTTATTTTGACCTAGCAACACATACATATATCTGTTTTTCAAATTTTAATAGTTTTTTACGACTACTTCAATCGACTGTTTACTTAGAGTTAAATAATAAAATTAACGATATATAAAATGTTTTATATTTTACGTTTTCGTTTTTAATTAAAAATGAATTAAACCCCCAAATATATTTTTGGGGCTTTATTTCATTATTGATTATTGGGGGATTATTTCATAATACCCCAAAACAATTAAAGGAAATAATACCCCAAAGTGTGAAATAAACCCCCAAAAATCGTTGTTGTTGGCTTCAGTACATATTTTTGGGGTATTAATTCATATTTTTTTTGGGGGGTTATTTCCTGGGGGGTTATTGCCTGCCGCCCTTTTTATGCATTAAACACATAGACCACAGCGAGCAGCAGACTGCAAAATGCCAAAAATAAAATATACGCGTAGGCTGCTTTTGCTGTTGCTACCAACTTAACCCAAGTACATACAAAGCTGCCGATATAATATAAATATTGCAGCAATGAAAACTAAAATGTTTATTGCTTTAAAATAATATGTATTTATTTTTCCAAATGGCGTCATACAAACTTTTGGTTGAGGATTGACAAAAGCACTATTAATCCTTGATCTAACAAGTGGTATCAAAGTGTTTTTCCGACATAAATTGATGGGATTTTATATTTTTACTTGATATTACAACATTTTTAGCGGTTAATTAAATTTTTTAATCCTGTGAAATATTTATGTGGCACCATGGAAATACGTAGTAAACATAAAATATTAATATGTATGTGTATGTACATATAAGTATGTATAATAGTGATTTTACCAATATAATATAATTCATAAAGTTTAAAAAAGTAAATAAAGTGTACAAATATATATTTATTTTTAATAATTTTTATTGAAAGTAAACCCTATCTTTGACGCAAGTTAATAAGGGGCTGTGCACATATTACGTAACGCTCCAAAGGGGGGGGGGGTTAAAGATTTGTTACGGATTGGAAATTTTGCACTGAAAAATTATTATAAAGCATTATGGTGTGGGGGGGGGGGTTTATAAAATCTCTGAAAACAGCGTTACGTAATATGTGCACAGCCCCTAACCTTCTTTAAAAACAGACGCAAATATATATTTTGCAACTAGCATTATAAGTTAAAGTCTTATATGCATATTCATATCATGTTAAGTTAGTAATCAATTCTCAGCGGAGAAATGTTGAACTTAAAAAATGGAAGTACTAGAATTTAATATGTGAAAGTCCACTGACACAAGTGGCTGCGCGAAAATATGTTCATCCAAACAGCACTGAATTACTAATTAGAACCGCAAACAGAGTAAGAAAAACGAAATCTAAAAGTAAAATAATTTAAAAATGTTCAGTAGCGGTCTTCAAATTCGGCATCACAAAATAATGTTAAATATCTAAAGTAGTGTGGCAGTTTTTTTTTTTTTTAATTTATTGTTAGTGACACAAAGGAAAGGATTTTTTCCAATTACATTTGAAATATTAAGTGGCTCTAAACCTTAAAAGTAATATTCGTATTCGTGTTCAGCGAATATTATTTTAAATATTCGTATTGTAGGATACTAAAAATTGATATTCGTAACATCACTAATGTATACGTATTAGTGATGTTACGAATATCAATTTTTAGTATTCGCGAATACGAATACGAATACGAATATTTAAAACAGTATTCGCCGAATACGAATACGAATATTTCTTTTGAGGTTTATATTTCAAATTTAATTGGAAAAAATCCCTGCCTTTGCGTTAGTAACTATAAATGAAAAAAAAAATTTTGTGATTTAACATTATTATTGCATTAAGATGCCGAATTTGAAAACCTCTACAGAACATTTTGTAATTATTTTACTTATATACTTTAAGATTTCGTTTTTCTTACTCTGCGTGAAATACAATGGGTTTTTTTTAATAAAAATTAATATTTTTTTTTACATTTTATGTACTTTTTTTAAACTTTTGTAAGATTTTTTTTTTTGAAAATGTATGGGCAAATTATTCGAAAAATATTCGCTTGAATTTGGCGAATACGAATACGAATACGAATATCTTAAAACAGGCGAATAGTCGAATACGAATACGAGTATTCGTAACATCACTAATACGTATATCCAAACTTCATTTATCAGCCGCTTATGGTGCTGCTGTCGTTTTCGAGCAAGTTCAGTATCTAACTTCACGGCAGCAATTGAAGGTAACTACTAGAGTTGTCAATTATTCGCCTTTCCACTTTGTTCGAATATTTAAAATAATTGTTTTTGTTCGTTCGATCAAACGATTAAAGCTCAAAAATTATTCGATTAATCGATGAGAATAACGAATAAAAAATATGATTAAAAAAAATTTATTGACAAAAAGTAAACATTTCTTACAAAAAACTTAAAAATAAAATAGTTAATATTTTTATTAAGAAACAAATACATAAAAAAACTTTTTCGCTAATTGTCGAAGTAGGTGATATTGTGAGAAGAGCATAAAATAGTTTATCTAATTTTTCTGTTCTTTTTTTAGATATTTCCAAATATACTATATCGTCTAATATATCGCTGAAGTCTTTTTTATATTTTGAATTTTTAATACTTTTAATGTAATTATTTAATTCGCATAAAAGATTGTTATTTTCATTACTAGTAACATCTTCTATATCATTACCTTCATCTGAATTATTGTGGTTAATTTCAACATAAAATAATCTGGAGAATAATTCATTTGGATATTCTTTAGTTTAATTTTTTGAATAATATTTAAAAAAACTTTCATTGATCGGAAAATTTCCAGAATGTAAAAAATATTATTAACGTATTTACAAATTTTATACGTCTCATTTATTATTATTTTAATACGTTTTAGTAAATCTGTTGCAAAAGAATTATTAATTTATTTGTTGTTGATTTAACAATTTTTTATACTTTAGGATACTTGTTACATGTGACTTTGATTTTTTTTTCATTTTTGTTCTTGGTAAAATACTTCCAATCCGAGCTCAATTTTTTGGCTTTAGTGTATTTCTAACTTATTCACCTGAGAGTGAAAAAACCCCATTCTTTAAAATTTTTTAACGTTTCAATCAAAACATAACACGACTACTAGGTATGCGCAATTCGACAACAACTACAAACATTCAAAATAACAAATTTAAAAAAATTTTACGTGTGCATTTCAAACTGAAAACATTTGTTCGATTAATTTACATTAATTAATCGATTTATTCGTTATTCGAAAATCGGCATTTGAAAATTATTCGAACAAGAGTTTCGTTTTGTTTGATCGATTAATCGAATTATTCTTAATCGGTTGACAACTCTAGTAACTACATTTGAAATCGTACTGCTGTGAAGACTGCTGTGGTCTATGTGCTTAAAGGCTTAGGCTCTTAAAACATCAACTCTTCACATTTGAGGCAGCAGAATTAGGAAATCTATATTTAATATCCATGCCTGGTAAAAAAAATTAAAAAAAATATATACAAAATAATTTTACTCTGTACTACATTTGATTTATAGTGGAGAAGGTGTATAACAACAATTCTTTCAACTATATGCTAATTAGCAAATTGTAACAAAGCGAATAATGAGGCTGAAGTATTTCTTTGTAAAATGGTCATAATAAAACAAACAATAATAAATACTCGTAAATGTACAATCAACCAGGAAATAAATAAATATTAAAATAAAGTAATTATTACGATTATACATATGTAGATACAAGCATACACAGATACATTCAGCCTTATCCACAATTCTGTGTATGTATGTATGTATTTAGGTGTCACAATTGATATTCAATCTAAGGGACTCGAAAACAGATACATATTTGCATATGAAAATTCAAATATTGAAGCAAATTAATTTTATTCGTTTAAAAATCCAAAAAAAAACAGAACATTACATCAATCATCCACACCTTATTATCTCAATATTAATTTCATCCTCCCTTTTAAATGCCATACAATTCCTAAGATCAAGCCCAATACAAATCTTCATACGAAAATAATTATCATTTTACACACAATTCTACGAAGGCAGTTTGATAATTCCTTGACTTTAGGGATACAAATAAATATTTTCCGAAAAAAAGTTATATTTCTCAACATAAATCAGGTTTTTTTTAATATTTTTGATCCCTCCAAAAAATAAGATTTGTGACGGCCCCAAAAATAGGCGATGCCTCAACGGTAACCTCTTTCTCTTGATTGCAGTTCTCTTAGCAGTAAACAGCAACAAGAAATAGTCGCAAGGGGTCAAAAACATCACAATTCAAACATACACGGACAAACCACAAACACGTGCAACATATGTATGAATGTGCCTTGTTTGTAATATCAATAATTCGGGCAAAAACAAAAACGATTTGTATATGTATAATAAAATTAAAGATCGATCCATAAATAGCAAGCTGATTTATTAAACCATACTTCAGGGCCAAAAAACCCCTTCCATTAAAACCAAAAGAATTTTGTAAATCGGTCTATAAATTGTGGAGATACATGGAAATCAAAAAAATAAAGTGTTGGGGGGGATGGAACAGCTTGACCGGATTTAAAAAAATATATGTTACCAATAAAAGAAGGAGTTATTCGAAAATCAATATTAAAAGGAAACAAAATTTCCCCCGATCTTAGAATAAATATTTTATGTGACCGAATATAATAATTTTACAAATTTATGGAAAGTTATGGAGGTTCAAACATTAAAATACAAAGCTAAGTAACCGTTGAATTGTTTTTCTTTTTTTTTTAAATCGGATAAAACGTGTACTGCAAAGTGTGTCTACAGAGTATTTAGCTTCCCAACTAGATCGCAAATATCAGGGGTCGCAAATATGCAAAAACCACCTGTTATGTATTTCCCTTGAGTACTAAGAAAATAAATGTTTAAAGGGGGGCGAATTCATGCAAGGTAGTCTCGAGAGTTCAGGTAAATTTATTCGCCCACTTTTGGAGTTTATATTTTCGATCTGAGGAAGGCCAAAATAAATTTTCTTAGTACATTTTTTGGCATCCCAGTATGTCAATTTTTGAGGCAAATTGTATAAATTTGTATGCCTTGGTTTAACGTTAAAAACATTCATCGTTACTGGAAATAAGAGGAGAACATTTTGTTCATGTAAAATAGTTCCCATGAACAAATAAATGATGAACAAAATTCGAAAATGGTACACTCACACAACATTTCACGTGAACTTTTAATCCCAATAAGCGAATTAGCCCAAGTGCTTAAATAATTCGCGATAACAACTTTTGTTCTTTATATCCAACAAATCCAAAAACCAAAAATAAAAGCCTAAAAAACCAATTAAATATCGTCAGAACGAAATGAAGATACATATGAAATTGTTTGTAGAATGTAAAATAATAATGCAAAATGTATGTACATATATAAAATTTCTCACAGATATTCTTTTATGAATAGATCAAAAAGTTCTCATTCGATTGTTACGCTGACTGACATCAATCCATAAATACTCGTGCATACATCCATACAACACGTGTAACAATCAAATGTTTATTTTTCATTCTCCACTCATTAGAATTTAAGTACATATTTTCAATGATGAACAGAATGTTGCAATAAATATTTCTATGTACGACTGTCATTTTAATTTGGCTAATGACACTACTCGACAAAATGTTTATTTTTTTTAGAATCAATTCAGATCCGGCATATTATATTATATAATATATTAATATAATATATTGTTTCCTCATTAACGATTTATTATTACTAGCTTCGCTTTAGATATCAGCGATTTATTAATGTTGGTCACGATAAAGGGGCTGTGCACATACTACGTAACACTCCAGGGGGGTTTAAGATTTGTTACAGATTAGAAATTTTGCACTGAAAAATTAGTAAAAAGCGTTACGAAGAGGGGGGTGTCTAAAATCTCTGAAAACGGCGTTACGTAATATGTGCACAGCCCCAAAGTTTGAAAACGCGCTTGATTACAATTGAATTTAAGCCTAATAAATCATAACAGCAAAAAAGGCTATTAAAAAATAGTTATTATTAGACCTGTCCATCTATTACAGGTCCATTTATTATCAGATCGCTTATAGAGTTTTAAGCTGGCATAGTGTGTAGTAGGTATGACGTCAGAACATAAAAATAGTATACCATGGCACGTTACAATTATGTGCGAACACGACTTGCATTTTAGATTTTATTACTTTGCTGTCGAGTATTGCACTTTTAATAAATGTGTTGTGTGTATACTACGGATGCCAATCGGGACTGGATTTTCGGAATTTTTGAAATCCCGAATCCCGGGATTTTTCGGGATCCCGGAATAAAATGTTAGTTAACCATAACAAATATATACAAATTTTCAAAAATAAATTCTTGACTACATTTATTTGAATAAAATAATATACATATATATAAGATATATATATATTATAATTCATTTTATATTGCATTGTTAAATATAATAACATATGTTTTTTATATTATTTTAACATATAACAAAATTATAAAGTACTATTCGTTAAAAAGCAAAGTTACAAAATAAAATTATTTAAATAAAGTATTTAACGACCTATTTTTTTTATAATTGCTAAACGCGCTTAAAAAGCAATAATAATATTAAATTTGTTTCTTTTAGTTTCATTGACAATTTTAACAGGGTGAAAAAAAATATAAAATAAAAACAATATTGTGGCCACACGGTGACAATAAACAGCAAAACTGTGTATTTTGTTGCTGGATTAGGAAAAGGCTAGAGGAAAGTTATGATGAATTTGTTTTAATAATATATAAGTAGATATGAATAAAAACATATAAAAGAAAAAAAAATAGTAAACAATTTCGGAATTGATTTATCCCGAATATTCCGGGATTTTCGGGATCGGGATTGGCATCCCTAGTTTATACTCGTATGTACATACTAGTGATGTTACGAATATCAATTTTTAGCATTCGCGATTACGAATATTTGAAACAATATTCACCTTCCCTTTGTGACAGTAAAAACAAATTGAAAAAAACTGTTACACTCCTTTAGATATTTAACATTATTATGACATTGTGATGTCGAATTTGAAGAACTCTACTGAACATTTTTAAATTATATTACTTTCGATTTTGTTTTTGTTACTCTGTTTGCGCTTTTAGTTAATGTGTCCAGTGATGCGTTTCAGTAACTTTTATTGCGATAATATCGCTGTATAGTATCGCTGAAATTAATATAACGAAAATTTATTAAATTTGGTATTCAGTAACACTTTCAGCAATATTTGCTGTCGGTAAGGTAACGACCATGATACAATGAAGAGAAGGTACATGCAGAAATACAAAAACAACCAACTCTGTATATTTTGTTGGTAGAAATTTTAAATTTCGGAAGTCTAAAGTATAAATATGTATGTGTATAAATTATAGTTTGAAAACGGTGTTGAATTAGAAAATTGTCTAAATTTGATTTCTGATAGCGTGGGGTCCAACTCGTTACTTTCTAACGTTTTATTTACTTTTCGAAGATCAGAAAGTAATGGCTTCAAAAATTTTATATAGGGTAAAATTTTTTCACTATACAGATTGTTATTATTATTTTTTAACTACTTTATATATTTACGGCACATAAATTTGTTCCGATAAACTGTTTTAATTATTTTGAAATTCAAATTAATTACACGAAATTAAAATTAAAGAAAAAGTTAAATGCATTATTGAAAAAAGCTACAAAAAAGCAAATAGCTAAATGAATTATTTCGAGCTAAACTGGAAAAAAATAAAGCTACATTTTGCTTCAAAAGAGCTAATATGATCACACTGGTTAGTAAATCAGTGCTGTTTGGGAGAACATATTTTCGCAGATGGCTCAGGTGGACTTCCAAATATTAAATTTTAGTTCTTTCATTGTTGAAGTTCAACATTCCTCTACTGAGAATTGATTACTAACTTAACATGATATGAATACACATATTAGACTTTAACTTTTAAATGGCAGTTGGACAATATATATTTGTGATTAAAAATTACAGTCGAATAATCGAATACGAGTATTCGTAACATCACTAGTATATATGTACATAAATACATGCATATGTATGTACTAATTTTTTTCACTTCGTACATGAAATATATTTCATAAATGTAAGTAGATGTTAAAAGTCATAATTTCTAAAACAATCAGACTAATTATGGTTGCAAATAAATCATTATTATAACCGTCATTTATTTCGAACATCTTTATTTTTTTTGCAATGGAACTTAGAAACTTTGTCTAGACTTTTTAAATTTAGACTTTCTAGAATATATTAAGTTTAAATAGTGTGTATAATTATTGAGATAAATACATAAGAGGTTTGTTCAAAAGAAAATGTGAAGTTTGAATTTTTTCGAAAAGTATTTATTTATTCATCAATATTCATTTTGTCCCCTTCAAAGTAATCCCCTTCAGATATAATGCACTCTTCTGATTCGGTATGGCCATCAGCTCGTTCTTGGATTCTGACTTTATCTCATCAATTGTGGCAAAACGGGATAATTGGGCCTTGGTTTCGACGTCATAACCATACACCAACGTTTCGTCACCAGTTATGACCCTTCTGAGCAAACCTGGATCGTCATTGATGTCATTCAACAGCTCCTGAGCGATACTAATGCGACGTTGGTTTTGCTCATAATTTAGCAATTTTAGAATAAACTTCGCTGCCACACGTTTTATGCCCAAAAAAATGGAGAAAATTGCATGTCATGAGCCGATTGATATGCCAACATCCTCTGCATTTTCCTTAATAGTGATTCAAGGATTTTCCAGAACAATTTTTTTCACTGTTTCAATGTTTCGTCATCAACATCTTCTCGGCCTTCTGCAGAGCGCTTGTTGAAGTGTTGACGTGGTTGCAACTCCAGGACGCTTATCGTCATCAACATCTTATCGGCCTTCTGTAAAGCGCTTGTACCACTTATAAACACTTTTTTGAGACAAAGTGGACTCGCCGAATGCCACAGTCAACATTTCAAGTGCCTTGGAGCACTTTATTCAATTTTTAACGCAAAATTTAATGCATATTCTTTGATCCAGTTTTTTCTTTAAAACTCAAAAATCGAAGAACACACAAACGTGAATAACCTTTTCACTTGTCAACAACAAACTACTAATCCGAATGGGCCGATAATGCCCACATATGACTAAGGCATGTGTACCAACATAACAAAAAAATTTCGATAAACGAATGTACACATCCCGCGAAAATTCAAAATTCAACTTTTCTTTTGAACAAACCTCGTATGTGCAATGTACATATCAAGCCTTTACTGCAATGGAGTCATAACCCGAAAAATGTGATTTTTAAATAATTAATGCAGCATTGTTAGATCGTTCTTCGAAAAGTCAAAATTTCATCCAAATAACTATTTAATATACTAAACTATTGAGATCCATAAAAAATTTCCTTTAACAATTCATTTAGTTGTTAGCGAATTCAAAATCATAAACTTGTTTTCTGCAAAACTATTTTTTTTTAGTAAAAAAGTTTTAAACTACTGCATCGATCAAATTCAAACTGTGATCAACTGTTGAACTTAAAAAACAAAGTCGAATGCAACAAATTTTATTAAAATTGATCGATTCGTTCAAAAATGTTCGAAAAACAAAACGCTTTAAATTCATAACTGATTGAGAGCTTGTCAAATCGATTTTTAAAATTTAATTAGGCTTTTGGGCTGCAAAAATTTTATTATATTATGTTAAATTGATCAAAATTGGTTCAGCAGTTTCAGAGATAACGCAAATAAAATATTTATTTAATTTGAGAGCGCATTTTCTAAAGATAAAAAATGTTTCTACTAATTTGAGGGACATTTTGTCAGACGAATGAAATTATTCTATTTTACCTTTCAAAAGTTATTTAGGAAATGACTTTATTTGTAAGTGACGGTGGAGTGCTCCATTTCATTAAGAAGGAATCATAGTCTTATTTAATATTGCTAGCATCCCCCTCCACTGATCGAAATTCGACGACTTCTTTATATTTTTCGATTTAAAATGTTGTTAGTTTCTAATTATTTTTTCATAATGTTTATTTTTATTTTTCAAAAATTATTATTTGTTATGGGTTAGCTAATCTATATGCATTTCGTTGTTAGCTAAATACCAACTCATCAGTAGATCTTTACCATTTATGTTTGAAAAGTGCCAAAACTCATCTACTCAGACATGAACTGGCAAATAATATTTGCGAGTTACTAGTTAAGATTAGGTTACAAGGGCCGTCACATCTGAGAAGTGACGCACGTGGGTCCGGTAGTTACGGGCCCTTTGTGTTACCCTATAGCAGACAAAGTGTTTATTGCGAATTACTAAAGCACAAGCAAAATAGTTAATAGTTGGCAAAATTTGTGTGCCTTTCTAATATGAGAAAGAATTCTTCGAAAAATATTGCCAAGCTTATAGGTTGCCTAGAAATGAGATGGAATTGTACCTATCAAGAACTTGGTTCTTATTTTGATCTCACTACTGTTTACGGCCGGAACTTTTTGGATACGAACTTAGCCTTATTTTCACATTTATGTTTTTGTGTGGATCTCATTTTTTTTTCTAAGTTGTTTTTGTATAAATATTTATATGTATTGCTTATCTGGGCCTACCTGTGTAGAAAATTTCAGCTTTCTAGCTATACTAGAAGTGCCCTATACAAAGAAGGGGCACCATAGTCGCACTAGATGAAAAGTGCAGGTTTAAAAATCATTTTCGTTAGTTTCTTATCAGGACCTACCTGTGTACCAAATTTCAGCTTTCTAGCTATTCTGGAAGTGTCCCATACAAAGAAGGGGAACCCTAGTCGCCCCGGGTGGAAAGTGCCCGTTTTCAGATTTTTCTGGTTTGTTTCTCACCAAGACCTACCTGTGTACCAAGTTTCAACTCTCTAGCTTTACTGGAAGTGCCCAATAATATTGATGAGTCAGTGAGTCAGTGAATATGTACTAAAATATGGAATTTCACACCTTAATATCTCGGGAAGCTTTTATGGTAGAACTTTCAAATTTAACCTGTAAGGTCAGCTCTGTGGGTAGATCTAATGTTTCAAGTTTCATTATATTATGATCAGGGGGAGCAAAGTTATGAGGGGGGTAAAAACAGCTCGAATGGTTTCGTGTAAATATACACACTGTGTTGGCGAACTTGGCCTGGCGCACTACCGTGCGCCTAGATATTATGAGTCGATTAGCGGGAATTTAAAACCGTACTTTCTTTACTTTTTATATGCGAAATTTTCATGATATTACTTTTCGATATAATAATTAAACAGGGCTATAATTTAGCAAAATTTCCAAGAAAAATTATTAATAATAAAAAACTAAATAATTTCGTTGTAGGTGCTGGCTTGGCAAGTGTTGTAGTATCATTTTTAATGTCTACCTACTACAGTGTGATAATCGGTTATTCCATTTACTATTTTTTCACTGCTTTTAAAACAGATCAACCTTGGATAGACTGTAATAATCGGTAAATAAAACTAAAGAAAAATCTAAAAAGATAAATATTAACTTGAGTTTAATTATTTAGTTGGAATACCCCTGATTGTTGGGTACCGCAACGTTTGTCTAACAATGTTACTGCACCCGCAACATCGAGAACTCCTTCAGAAGAGTTTTTCCAGTGAGTCGAATGATGAAACAATTGTTATGAACAAACATTTAATAAACAAACATAATTTTAAATTATTTTGCTTAGAAACAAAGTGTTACAGATAAGTCCTGGCATAGAATATCCTGGTGAAATGCGATGGGATTTATTTGCTTGCTTAATATGTGCCTGGTTGATGGTCTACTTCGCCACTTGGAAATCGATTAAATCATCAGCAAAGGTAAGTGAAATTTATAATTTTTCAAATTCATATGCACTACATGACTTCATAATTAATATGATTTATTGCAGGTGCGTTATTTCACCGCTACATTTCCTTTCGTTATGATTATAATCCTAATGGGTCGTGCTGTCACTTTGGAAGGAGCAGATGATGGTTTGACTTATTTTTTTAGACCGAATTGGTCTGAATTGAAAAATGCAAATGTTTGGATTAATGCGGCCTCACAAAATTTCAACTCATTGGGTATCACTTTCGGTTCCATGATTTCATTTGCCAGCTACAATAAATACAATAACAACATTTTACGCGATACGGTAGCTGTCAGTTTTGTGAATATTGTGACAAGTTTTCTGGTGGGTGTTTTTGCTTTTGCCACTTTAGGCAATTTAGCTTTGGAACAGAATACAAATGTCAAAGATGTTATCAGCGATGGCCCGGGATTAATATTTGTTGTATATCCACAGGCACTTGCAAAGATGCCTTATGCCCAATTGTGGGCGGTAATGTTTTTCTTTATGTTGTTGTGTTTGGGTTTAAATTCACAGGTGGGTCAAATGATATAAGTTTTTTTTAAACACAATTTTCTTGGGTTTTCCTGAAAAGCTCCCTTTTGATAAAAAAAAAGTGCAGAACTAAAAAGTTCACGTTTTGCGACAGTCGAAAAAATTGTTTTAACAACCAGTCTAACACTCGTCATAAAGTAGGGTGGCAATAATATGAGATTTTGTAATTTTTTTAGTGTCACTCATGTCACTGTTGTAGACGTGTATTTTTGTTTTACAAATGTCAAATTGCATGTATCAGAGCAACAAGATCATTAAAAATTTGTTGCGGCGTCTAAGCAAAAATAAATTTATTTCAGCCCGCCGCACAGTGGCACATTTGAAGAGATGGCGGTCAAAACTCTTCAAGTATACAATTTCATTTGGAAATTTTATATACATCAAATATAAAAATATCTACTGTAAAGAAAAATTGTATATCACATTAAGAAACCTAAAACTAACAATGAATTTTTAACAGCCGAACTACCTGTAAAGGCAGTAAAAACCGATGGATTTGGCAGCGCCTCGAATTTACGAAATCGGCGGTGATAGCCGGCTTCGACTCGAACGGCTTTTTTCTCTGTTTTTGACACACAGAAAACATTTTACACAAACAAAATTGCCTGTTGTTTTTGTGCTGTTGTATTTGTTTTAGGGAAAATACTAATTAATTTATTATACCATGGTATCTCTTAAAGGAGTATCCGTAATTATGCCGAAATATTTTTTTTCGATCGCACGCAGTGAAAATAGTTATAGCGGAGCTTAACAAAAATAAGTCTCCTTGGTTGGATGTTATTCCAGCACCGCTCTTCGACGCTAAGTAGTGTGGTGGCTCTAGATATCTCCAAGGCATTTGGTAGGGTGTGGTATGGAGCACTTTTGTCAAAACTAGTTGCTTTTGGTGTGAATGATAACTTCACTCGATTTGCATCGACCTTTCTCATAAATCGCACTTTACGAATAGTTGTAGATGAGATCTCATCAAACGGGTTCAATATTGTTTGATAGTTACCACAATTCTATATTCTTTCACCTAACCTTCTTCAACTTTTTAATGATCTTGTATGTCAAACTTTGTAGATGACAGCAGCATCGTCCATTCATTTTCATTCAATAATAGGCCAAGCTTGACGGGGATGTAGCATCGACGCAATATTTTTTTGGCGTTCAGTAATATTTTTTCTTCAATCCAAGAATATTTTGCGTAATTTTTTGGGTTGCTAGTTGTTGATGCAAAGAGAAAAATTTTTAAATATTACTCATTTTAAGATCGGCATGTTTGTCATAATAGTCGAAGCTGTGTTTGGTTGGAATGGCATATATTTTATTGTTTGGTATTTTTTATAGCCTCATATTGTTTGAAAAAAAATTTTGTGTATGTGTGTCTTTGCATTTTTGTGTGGATAGCTAGTTTTCATTGACAAGAAATTTTTGCTGAACAATATATTACAAAGAATTTATTTTAATTTTGTGTTTTAGTAAAAAATTTTACTATGCAGATATTGCTGGCGTGTGAGAAACTTAATATTTTATTTAGTTGTCATTTTTTTGAAAAAACTGGAAATTTATTTGTTATCAGGAAAATATTTTTCTAGTTTTCACATAAAATTATGGAATATGAGGGGAATTTTTAGTAAATATATTAGTTTTTTTAAACCCTGCTTGACAATCCTGATCTAGGGTTCAGGCGTTTTAGTTCTCGAGATTGGTCAAAAATTTTACCTATACTTAAAGAAAGATACATTTTTGCCAATTAAGCTAAATGTTGATGCAGTTTAATAAATTTTAACATTGGACTCAATTGTATACACCTAAGAGTTATTGAATATGGCTTAAATTATTTTTACAATTAAGTACCACAATAATTCGCAGAAGTAAATGTTTTTATTGCCACCCTAATATGGACATACATTTGTATTAACTTGTACATACATTCACACATATGCATATATATTTTTTTTAGTTTGCCATTGTTGAAGTAGTAGTCACATCGGTACAAGACGGTTTCCCCAATTGGATTAAAAAAAATTTGGGTTATCACGAAATTGTAGTTTTAATAGTTTGTGTCATATCATTTTTATTTGGACTGCCAAACCTAATTCAGGTTAGTAAACTTTTGCATTTTCCAAATTTACACAATGCAGTAAAATACAGGAATCTAAAAAATTTACCAACCAATATTTAAATACTTATTTTCCTTTGAATATTTTTTCTTTTATTTTTAGGGAGGCATATACTTCTTCCAACTAATGGATCATTATGCAGCATCGGTTACGATTATGTTTTTAGCATTTTGTCAAATGATAGCAATTGCTTGGTTCTACGGCATAGGAAGGTTATCGAAAAATGTTAAACAAATGACAGGCAAAGCACCATCATTATATTTAAAATCATGTTGGATTCTATTTGGACCATGTTTGTTATTTGTAAGTGAAATAAACGATCTTTGGTAAGAGTTTATAAATATTTTCACTACCTGCAGGCTATTTGGGTATTAAGTTTAATCAATTACAAAGAGCCCACCTATCACAATGGTCACTATAAATACCCCGCCTGGGCTTATGGCATTGGATGGATGTTTGCTTCTTTCTCTTTAGTTTGTATTCCATATTATGCTTTAATTAATCTGTGGAAAGCCGATGGAAATAGTTTACAAGAGGTAAGTTTGGGTTACAGTAAACATAATTCTATATTTAAGTTTTATTATATTTAATGGTATTTATTTCCTCATAGCGTTTTCAAATCACTTTACGTCCAAATATTTATGAATGTAAAATCTGTGGAGAACATCATTGTGAACATGATTATCCGGAACAGGAACAATATATGTTATCACAAGAATTGTCTGGTGTATATAAAGTTACAACACCTATTCATGCTTTACCACAGCCCGCGTTTCCCATTAATATGGGACAAAAAGCCGGATACAATCCGATGCATTTACATCAACAAGACCCAACGTTGACCAGACAGGAAGCTCTCTATGAAAAACCCTCTACTTCAGTTGAGGTAGAGCCTACAACATCAGGTAGATGATTAAAATCATCGCAGAAGTTAAGGCTTTGTATTTGTTTGCATAATTTCTAGTATATTTTTAGAATGAATATTTGAGAACAAGTTTTGTTAATTTTTCCTGTTTTTGTTATGCAAAAATTGTTGTTGATATCAAATTGTTTATTTTTAATAGTTAAATTGTAATTTTCAGTTTCGTAAGCAAAGATAAACACTGTATGTATTTGACTTGATGATCAAATGAAAATAAACATATATAATTTATGTGATTTATCGAACTTTTTGATATAAATATATTGTTGTTTTTAAGAAATTACTTCTAGACAGGCTTCCAAGGTCATTCAAAATAATTTAAATGCAAATAAAATAAAATGTTATTTCATTTATTTATCCGACGTTTCGTTTCTATTTTCCAACATCTTCAGGGACAATAATTTTATTTAAATACTTATATTTTATCTTTTAATGTAACTTGGACTTAAATTTTGGATATATTATATTGCGTAAAATAACAGCATACGACATAAAACACATAACAAATAATAAAAATAATTGCAAAAATTATCAAATAAATAAAATATCACAGAAAATTGATCTTAATATTCTAATATCACAGTTGGAGTTACACTAAAAAACTTTTAAACTAATATAATATTGCAAATAGCATTGGTGTTGTCTTTGTCTGTCTAACTATTCATTGTCATATTCATTTTTTTCTGTATATTTAAACTTTCCAGATTATCAGCCGTATTCATAAAAAAAAGTCTTATTTCATGTTTAAAACCCATAATAGTTATTAAAGGGAACTTGTTATTATGTTATTATGAATTTGCCTTGATTTTTGTTTTTAAATTTGTAAATAGTGTATTTGTTGTTTTATCTCTTTAATTTTAGTGCTCTCAGAAAGTTTTGGAATATATGTATGACAAAGTTACATATTTATTGTTGCCAGATGTGTTTTTGTGTCATTTTTCTTGTTGTAGGGTTTATAGATTGATATATTAAATTATTTATTAAATATTTTGGATGTAGATTTTTTTGTTATAATTATTAAACTAATTTTATATAGTATTAGTTATGAGATTTGGCCTAAATCTCCTGGATCTTGTTTTTGGAAACTTTTTTGAATTGTGGATAAGTTTTTAGTGAGCGCAGTCTGGAATCTTTGCCGAAGGTTCGTTATATTAACACCACATAAGTCGCACCTTGGTGGATCTTTCCTTTCGTAATAATACTTAGTATAAAAAGCGGCCTCTCAACATAGCTAGTCTGGGTCTAGTTGGTGATGGGTTTTGTTGAATTAAAATTGCGTTAAAATGATTAGATATAGCTTTTGGAAAACTTGATGTTTCATTGAAATCATGCAAGCTTTGTAGCCTTGTCTTCATATTCATTCCCCTGAATCCCGATGTGTGATGGAATCCAGAGTAATATTATATTACTAAATCAATTGTGGTGAAGCATTTGGTTATAAGCACCATTTCTATTATTTTTGAAAGCCCTTGTGGCGCTAAGACTGTCTGTACAGATTAAAGTTTTACCTCCATTCTGTGCCGCGTATTTTATTGCTGCAATCTCTGCAATTAAAATTCCGGTGTGATCTGAGAGTCGTGCTTGATGAACATTTACATAAACAGAAGGGGATGTTTCTCTAACTATCGCGTACGAAGTCCTGCCATTACTATTAGATCCTTCTGTATAAAGAATTGCGTTGCCAAAAATTTTCTCAGCCAACATCATTTTGAAACATATTGGGTTAATAGTGTTGTTGTTATGGGTTCTGAGGCTGTCATCAACCAAAACCAATGCGCCATAGCAGTTTCTGGTTATTTGCTTAGTTGGTGCGGAAATATTGCTTTTTCTTAACAAAAAAATTATATTTACCGGAACCACCAGAGGGATTGCTTAAGTGTGACCAAAACAATTCATGAAGTCCATCTAAAGGTATGTTAATTGATGTAGAGGCCATTCCTACAGATTTTTTTTTCCAAAATTTTCTTGAAGTCTATAAATTTTGCTTCAGCATGTAAAGATTTGATAGGTGTTGCACGGAGAAGGCCTGATGCAGATCGGTACTACTTGTTGAGTGAAGTGTTAATTTTTGCAATATTTCTTTTTGATGCCCATCCATAAACAGTAATGCCATGTTGAAGTACACGGGAAGTTAAATACCGGCAGATGTTGATAGCGGTTTCAATATGTGGACTTTTACTACGCGACAAATAAGCCTTAATAAATTATTAGTCTTAGCTAATTTGGCAGCTAAGTATTTAACGTGGTTCCAAAGCATGTTTTTAGTAAATATTAAGCCTCATAAAATGCTTAGATACCTGTAGATTTACATTTCTTATGCAAAGTGTTGTAGGGGTACAATATTTTTTCTGCAAACATGTATGTAGAAGCTCAGTTTTTTCAGCAGGAATAACTGCTCCCCGAATTTTCGCCCAATTGTGAGCTAAGGAGTCTAGCTTTCTCAGATTTGAGGTTTACCGGATGCACCAGCAAAAATGTTATGTTATTATATACGAGTAGTCTATCGCCGGCAGATTTTCAACTGCTTTTGCGAAAGAGTTGACGTAAATAGTGTAGATAACCACCTACTCAGGGTACCCCTGAGGAATTCTATTATCCAGCGATAGAGATGAGGAGTGATGCCTATAAAACTATGATCCTACGATTTTCAAGAAAAGCCAATATAATATTCAAAATTTGTTTGTTGATGTCCCATTCATTAAGATCGAGAATTACGTTGATACAACTTTATCGAAAGCCTTTTCAATGTCCTCAGAGAAAACCAGACTATGTTTTCTATTATTTAGGTTATGGCACAATGTCTGCTCTAGGTGGTGACACACACAATGTACTCCATTTCTTGGCAAGAATGCGTGCTGCGTTTTAGATATATTTTCCCTCGTATGTTTTCAGAAAAGTTTTGCCAAAATCTTTTCAAAAATTTTCGAAAGCAGCGGTAACAGTGATATAGGGCGGTATCTTTCTATATTATTTGGATTCTTTCCAGGTTTTGGTATTGGTGTTAAAATAGCGGTTTTCCAATCATGTGTGAATACACCACATTCTAAAATATTGTTATACAATTTACATTGGTGAAATTTTAGTGAATCTGTTGCGTGTTTTACCATAGAATATATAATTTGGTCACTTACACTCGTCGAACTCTTCAACGACCGCATGATATCATTTAGTTCGTCAATAGAAGTTTTGCTCTTCATTTCTGTATAATGGTGGCAAAGATTTGGCAAGGAGTCAATTTTAAGGTTTTTCTTTGCATTTATAATATCAGTTTCAAAGGCTTCATCTGAGCTGAGAGAACTCCAAAAGACGGAAAAGTGTTGACCAATTTCCTTAGGATGTGATACGCTAGCGTTATTGGTGTAAATAGTCGGAAAATTGCTAACTCTTTCAGATCTTAAATTGTTAACTTTTCTCCACAAAAAAGAAGCATCCATTAATGGATTCAAGGAATTGAGAAAATTATCCCAAGTTTGTCTTTTTGCGATTTTACTACTTCTTTTGAGTTTGGAACATGCCCTTTTATATTCTAGATAGTTGACTTGATTGCGATGTCTCTTGAATAGCTTCCAAACTTGATGTTTAAACTCCCGCTTGTTCGGCAAAACTGCTATTGACGTTTTTTCTGTAATAAATTCGTCACTCACAATTGCCAGTACCTAGTTGGTTACCAATATATTATATGAGTTCGTTGATCGTATATAAGCAAGCGAGCAAAATTCTTTTTCTGTCATATTCTATTGTTTACGTTGATTATCCAACGTTAACGAAACCGCTCATTATTTAACTCCGGCTTCAGTGTTCTTTTCAACATAATATTTTTGTGAATGAAAACTATGATGAATATTCGTCACTGTTTTCGTCAACGGAATGTATGCGAGAGGGTGGCGATTGTATACTTCCAATGACATCCCAATGTTAAATTCGTCACTCAAACGCACTGCGTAGGTATTGCCGAGCAAGTACAGGTCATTGCTTTGTGCATAAAGGATTTTCAATATATATAATTTTGAAGTGACGTTTCGGCCATTTGTGATATGCCATGATCTGTCATTTGTTTTTCATTGTATTCAGTAGTGTTTACAATTTCATCATGGAGAGATATACGCAACAACAACGTTTACAAATTATTTAGTTTTATTATCAAAATAATCGTTCTCAAATTGCAATTTTCGTGCGCTTTTGCCATTTTATGATCGTAATAATCGTCTCATTTTTATCTAAGTGGTGCGGTAAATAAACAAAACTGCCGATTCTGGTGCGAAGAAAATCTCCAAATTATTCATGAAAAACCATTACATTCACTTAAATTGACAGTTTGGTGTGGTTTTTGGTCTGGTGGAATAATCGGTCCGTACTTCTTTCGAAATAAAGCTGGTAACACCGTCACTGTCAATGGAGAGCGGTATAGATCGATAACAAACTTTTTATGGCCGAAATTGGAGGAAATTGACTTTGATAACATTTGGCTGCAACAAGACGGGGCTACGTGCCACACAGCAAATACAACAATTGAATTATTGCGAGAAAAGTTTGGAGATTCGATTATTTCAAGAAATTGTGATATTGAATGACATCCAAGAAGTTGTGATTTAACACCATTAGACAATTTCTTGTGGGGTTATTTAAAGTAATTGGTCTTTCAATATTTACACGTCAATATTGAACAAGTCGTAGAGACCATTTGAATAACGTTTTATTTAGATCTTAATTGTATCGATTGTACTTCACATTAAATCTTTTGAATTTCATTAACGCAGACGAGTATGCTAAAGATGTTACAAGAGTTTTTGCTTGCGCAAATGGTACTGATTATTGAAGTTGCTTTGTTATGGATTTTAATGTGTATGTTGGTTTAGAATATTTATACTTGTTGAAATTTAGATGATTTTTTGAAGTTTTAACAGATTATTTTGTTTTGTTTTGTTTTGAGCGCCGATAGGTTTTGTTATCGTTTGTTCAGGGGTTGAAGTAGATATCGGCATTGTAACTGTTTCTCGCTATTTAAAATTTGGGCACATGTTTGTATTTTTTTTTTTATTTATTGGAGCAGGTTTAAGTGTATGAAATTCTGGATTATCGAAGCCTTCCCATGCTTCTCGAGTAATGCATTTTTTTTATTCGCAAGTAATTAACTGATTTGTGTTTCCAAAAAGTTGGACATAGTCATATGAAGTGTGGTCTTCTGTTTGGCAATTTACACAAAACTTACGGGAACACAAATCATGTGGTGTTGGAAACCCACAGTCCTTGCAATGTTCCACATTTCTGCATCAATTTTTTGTGTGACCCAATCTGTGGCAATTTGCACACTTCATAGGCTTAAGCTACGTTCACATTTATCAAATATTTGCCCAAAAAAACGTAACCAATAGTTATGCTTAGGGATAGTGTCATTTAACACGATTTTTATATTACAAAATAAAATTAATTCTTCTCCAAAAGAGTATTTTTTGTACAGTTTTTAAAAAATTCGAACCCAAAATTAAAAAAATATTGGAATTAAAGGAAATAAATTATTAGTTTTTTTCTTGGTTACGTTTTTTTTTCGACAAATATTTGATAAATGTGAACGTAGCTTTAGGAATGTGTTCATCAAATCAACGGTTACTCTTTCCCAGCCGAGCTTGAAAATATCTGGACGATAGTAGAGAACAAAGGTTTCTATTGCAGCACCTGAACCTAATACTTTGTCACCATCTTTGCGTGTGATTTTACGACCTTTGATGATACGACCTTTTGATCTCTTAAAGATTCCAGCAATTCTTCTTCTGTAATTTCTATAATTTTCCTTTGAAAAAGTACGGCCTTGAATTGTGTTTAATGTTTCATGAAGTGTTATTTTTACTGGGATGTTGTCTATATATGGAGCCTTTAAAAATTTGTCAGCAGTTTTGCTGTCTGTAACTTTGATTAAAAGATCCCCACTTTTCAATTCATTAACTTCCAAACGGTCTTTTGCTGTATAATTTAGATCTCTTTATACTTGACACAAATTGTATCAGGATAGGCCTGGAGTTTCTTTGTCTTCATTTAATGATCAGCTGGAAGCTACTAAGTAACGTGGGTAGTATTGTTCATTGATCGATGTTTCTGTTAAAGGAACAATTTCTTCAGGACGTGGTCTCTTATTTTTGTTGTTTCTGTTTCAATCAGGCTCTGAGGCAAGCTCCTTAAATCGGTTGTGGGTGTTCGAGAATGAACCTTGTTCATGTTTATAAATTTAAAACTGCTTGCAAACTAATTTATTATTTTATAGACACAAAAATAAGTAAACGATCCGGAAAAATAAATTCAAATTTGTTCAACAAGAAAAAACAGCAAAATTATCAATGCTACAAAGCCAAGGATGTTGAATATCAAGTACATGCAACTCGGAAACAAATTAAAAATAAAAAGAAGAGAGGTGTCTTAGGACACCCGGTTATAGCTTTGCTCATTTTTTTTTATAAGGAACGAAGGCGAATAAGAAGAAGTAAGTATGTACAATGTACAATGTACATTGTACATATGTATGTATGTACACATAATATTTTCGGTTTTTTGTTAAAGTTGAAATCAAAATAAAAAAAAGCAATTTCGTTTCTTGCAAGGCGAATACATATGATGTAAATTTGCCAAATTGTGGTGGTTTTTTACTTGCATACACACATACATATGTACATATACATACATATATATACATACTTGATAAATTCTGATATATTGCAGATATTATAGTGATAAAATACAAACGATCACTGAAAACAAACTTTAATTAATTAAATAATAAAATAAATATTTCACATACATACATATGTATTCATATGAGTATATTTATTGTTTTGTTTTTGTTATTGCGGTTGAATGTGAGTAACACACTATATATGTACATATGTACATATTTTCTCGTCTTGATTTTAAAAAACAACAACAAAGTCGCTTTTAAAGGATGAGCTAATCAAAACAAAAAAAGAAAAACATAACGGGAATAGTGTCGATTATTTATCTTACGAAAAATAAAATTCAACCCCTACCGCGCCATAAATAGCAAAGCTATAAAAAAACAGGCTTTTTGTTTGTGTAAAATAATTTACAATTGCCAAAAATAGCTCAGTAGCACACGTATAAAGGAATTATTCCTTTTTGAAAGAATCTACGAATCATAAACGCTTTTGAAATTTTTATTAAAACATTCAAGAGTTTTTTATAAATAGTCCTAATCCTAATCACCAATGAATTCACTCAAACTTTAATTCAATTAATCTTTTTAGTGATGTGAATGCATGCGAGAATTTTTAATCCATGAGGAATGCATTCATGTTTTAATTTAATTCACATTTTGTGTAAAATTAATCAACTAAACTTTTTGTAAATCATTTTGAATTAAAAACCAAATTTTAATCATTCCTTTACATATCTGCTCAGCAGAACTGAAAAAAAATTGTGTAGAAAGAAAATGAAAAATTTTTGACAATAGGCAATGAAAATATGTATTAAAAAACACGGCCAGCTGTGCTCCTGCATATCCTTGTATGAATATACTTTGCCAGCTGGGCTCTTGCACGTACTTGTATAAATATATGTATGTATTTTGCTACAAACAAATGTTGTTAACTCGGCAATTGCCTGACACAGACTGTAGGTTTAATTTTATTTTGTAAAATTTTTAATTTATATCACGGAAGTTACTGAGTCTAAATAAGGGCATGTTCGGAAATGCATCACTGCGCCGCATTTGATGCGCATGTGTGATTATTTTGCTCAGCTGATACAAAACAGCATATGCAGTATTACCAGCCGTTGATTTTCAGAACGTACAACGCATCAGATGCGGCGCAGTGATGCATTTCCAAACAGGCCCGATGTCAACGGATTAGTTCAATTTCATTATGTGTCTTATTACAGACTATAACGATGTTGGCGCTTAATCGATCACAAAATGATCGGGTTTTTTATATGAAAATTGTACTTTATTAGCTAGAGACGGAAGTTGACCTCTACTCGTATGGATAAGTTAATGTGCCAACACGATAAAAGAAAACAAAGTATAAGATAATATTTTTAAATCATTGTACGATAATTAAATAAATTTAAACATCCGACCATGATACACATACAATAGAAGTTATGAATTCGCCTTGATAGATCACATATCATTTGCTTTTAATTGCTTAAATGAATCAGCATTTTGTGTATGATTTTTATTGTATGTATGTAGTCTTAAAATTACAAATAAAATATATAAAAAATCCATTTTGTTTAAAGCATGTAAATATAACGATATATTTTATCCATTTCATCAATGTTTGGTACTACATTAAAATTACGAGGAATTTTGCAATATTCCTTATAAATACGCTGACTCTCCTCACTTACAGTGGGTGGTTTAACCGACAAATAGGAGTCTGTGCCATAATCACTTAATGGTTTCAATTGTATACCCACATTACGTGTACTGGATACGTTGGCAGAGGAGGCTGATAAAGTAGGTGGAGATGTTATCATTTGGGATGTCATACCGGCAACGGTGCTCAATGGTTGAGTGGTTAATTTTGCCATTTCCACATACCGTTTATAAATATCCATATTCTCTTCAGACGGATTACTTACCTTACAACCGTAAACTTTTTCCATGGGTGGCATTAGGGTGGCCAACGTAAAATGTGTCTCTTTTTCTAAAGTTTTGTTCATATTTTGTTCTTTCAATGATAATGAAGCACTAAATTCTTCATCCGATGAACTAACTGATGCTTCGGATGTTGAACTGGAGTCATTGCTGGTAGTAGAACTGGTTGAACTTTGACCGGTGAGTGAGGGATTTTTAGGTTTCTTACGCTCTTGTATTTGTCGTTGGAATGGTGAGTAATTTGTTCGAAATGTTGGCAAATGTCGCATGGCCAATTGGCTTATTTCGAAGGATATATGTTCACTTAAATCTGTCCATTTGAAGGATTGATGATAGTTGGAGTACCCATCAATCATTTCTAGGTCTTTGCTGTGCACTCGAAATAGTTCTTTAACTATTTTATTAGCATCTGAACAGGAATACGGTAAACATTTACGAACTTTCAGGCGAACCCAGTCGGTGATAAGACGGCTCTCATTGCTGGGCGATAACGGCTTGTAGGCATTATGCATGTAGTAATCGGTTTGCAATTCCCAAATAGGTTGATTGTCTAAAAATAATTTAAAATAATTATTTTTTATTTATCTTACAAGTAAAATTAAAAGCAATTTATCTCTATATTTTTAAATATTTTTTTTAACTGACTTCGGGTATATTTTTATAATTTTTTTTTATGTTTGCACCCGCATAATCGGGGGCACGTTTTCCCCTAAAATATTGATTATGGAATAACTCCTCTATGTTTTAGCCCATTATCCAAATTCTTGCTTTGTTTAAACTGATTTACTTGCAGTTAGTTCCGTTTTGTTTAAAAAAGGTTTTGCTTGCTGTTTGATTCCATTTAATCTAAATTCAGGGCAAGTTGATGTCATAGTTTTTTTCAGAAACCGGCGTAGTTTTTTAATGTTAAGACCTGATTAAACTTCGATTCAAAATTTGTGGAAATCTACCACGTCGGTTCATAATAACACAATATGCACCTAAGATAAGTAAAAACCGTGCATATCCAAACATACATCATCTTGAGGAATTTAAATTATACAAAATAAAATCGTCGCCCGTAATGCATTGTGTTCTAAGTATATGTCAAAAATGTGTTTTTAGTAAATCGCAGTTAAAGTTAAATTGTTAATAACAAAAAACTGAACCCTAAAAATTGTTCCGAGATCTTCTTACCACAGAAACTTTTATACTTTTGTTTTATTGTGTCAAAATATATTTCGAAGGTTTAAAAAATGGTACTATATGTTCTATATGCACTTATGTATATACGAAACTACACTGTCGGAATTGGAGCTATCTTAACGTTAAATCATGGCTAATTAGAATTGAGTAGGACGTGGCTGAAAAACTGACTTATTTACCTCCTTAAAATATATTCAGTTTTACACACATAATGTCAACAGCACGAGTCAGTACTCACTCATTCTGCATGCATCAGTTTCAGCTAACCACAACCTAGCTCATTTTGAGTTAGTCATTATATGTTTAAAATAAAATAAATAATTAAAAAAAATCACAACACATTGTCTTTGCTGGAATCGGACCGACACCCGCGGGCTATCAGCCTAGTATTCCAACCTGTCTGACACACCAATGTTAATTCTTACGTTCATTTTTTGTTTAGTATTCTTATAGACACTATAAAAAGTTCGTATTTGAAAGTATTGAACTTATACACAGATTGGTCAGGTCCTGTACAAAAACAACTATTCCGCTTTGAGTTAGCTAAAAGCTATTTCAACACTTTTCGAGAAGTTATTTTTGCAAATCATTCTGACTTACATTTATATCATTTACGAGTTAGTTTAGAAGTCTGTTGTAAATCCAAAAGTCAACTATAATTTAAGCCGCTCAGTTCCGAGAGCGTATTCTGGTTTCATTACATATATAACAAAATGTAAGCATGTATTGCATGAAGTATGTAATATTTAAAACTTAATTTTATAATTATTTTTTGCTTCTTGAAGAAATGTAAGTTTCGACTGGATAAAAAAAAAACATCTAGATATAACATTTTATTCAAGCAAGTACTACACAATTTACCTCTGAATTTAGTAACGGCCTGTTTCACACTGTCGACAAGTCGATGTCGTTCTCTTATATATATTGAAAACAAAAACAAAATATTTAAATTTGTTTTTGTTTTTAATATAAATAAGAGAACGACATCGACTTGTCGACAGTGTGAAACAGGCCGTAAATTTAAAATTGTGGAGTCATTAACTTTGTTTGCATTTGTTTCGGTGAAATTTTTATGAAAAAAAAAATAAAATTAGTTTTAATAAATACGTTATCGATTTTGTATAACAATGTTTTAAATTACATATGTTGGTATGTACTCGTATATGCATATTTTTGCATAAACGCATATTTTAAGTGCATATTCTGTAAATAAATTTTATTTTAATAATTACTAGCTTCTAGATCTTTTTTTATTAAAAATATATGTATTTAAAAAAATTAATTTTAAAAATGTAATAAAAATATATTATCTTATATAACATTTTATTTGAGAAAATACTCAAGAAATTTCGTTGGTAGATAAATACCAACTCATCAGTAGATCTTTACCATTCACGTTTGAAAAGTTCCAAAACTCATCTACTCTACATGAAGTCGCAAACATGAATGTTAAAGATCTACTGATGAGTTGGTATTTATCTACCAACGAAATGCATATACATTAGCTAAGCCGTAATAAATAATAATTTTTTAAAAAACATATATGTAAATATTATCTAATAAAAAATATTTACTTACGTTTCAAATTACTTTTGCTTGGCTTATAATAGCCTAAAAATAAATTAATACTGTGCTGCTTTTCGGTATCGTTAAATGTGTTACTGTAATAACGACTCAGTGTTTGCATAATATCGTTGCCTTGTGAGGCCCAAGCAGCTGTCTTGCGGTAAGTTTTTATGCGATGAACCAACTGTGAACCACCATATTGCAAAGCTAACGTATCGCCGTGCTCCTCATACAAATTCTCCAACATAGTAACACAATCCGAATCGAATTCCAATTTGGCAGACTTTAGAACACCTAAACGTTCCAACTGATGACCCAGAGCACATTTGCCAATTGCGAATTGTGCCGTGTTTGTACGATCCAAGCAATCAACACAGTTTGTTCGCACTAGACCAGTTTGAAATGTTAACGGATAGTCACGTGTTTTAAAAAACATTCCAGTCTGCTGCACCACCGATTCGGCAATGTCTGCTAACATTTCCATAACATTACCTCCACCTCGACTTTTGCGAGCCATATCAAAATGGATGTATTTCATACGATACTGTGGAGGCAAAAATTGATTTAGGTATCGTATGCTATTGACCAATTCTTTAGCTATTATGTTTTCATGTTGTCTTTTCTCTCGTTTCTTAACCAAATTCAATATAATAATAGGTGAGCCATAATGGAAAAGCAATCTTTCAAAATGTCTTGCAGGAGTTTGGGCATAAGGATCTGATATGTCCAACTGTATCGGCGGTTTTGGTACCATTTTGCTTATATCCTGAGACCAATGCGATGGCACAGAACCACGCATTTGAGTAAAAGAACACATATTATGATCATCTGTTACTATCTGTTCCGTTTCAACTTCGTTGGCCACATCACCACGAAAATTTGCGCCACGCTTAAGAAACCGGGTACCGGCAAACCTTGTGCTTCGACGAGCTATTAAGCAAACGTTAACTCTTCGCCCAAATACACTGATACAAGATTGGCTTATGTAGCCATGAGTAACTTCTAAAAGCCAATCCCTCAACATAATACCACACGACAACATTGGTTCCAAAAGAAATGCATTCCAAACAAATCGTTTACGCGAACAACTTCTGAATGCGTAGTCCACACGTTCATTGGAGTTTACTACATTATTTGTCAAAGAATTCCAGTCAGGCAAGGGTTCGTCAGATTCAATATCTACTTTTGGACCTACATACCTAGGAGCGGAGCAATTATACTGCAAAGTTCTTGTTAAATCGTAGGAGTATGAAAAATAGAAATTACTTCGTAAATCAATATTTTGAAACATTTTCTTATAACGTTCTTCATAGGGATGAGGAGTTTTAAGAGCCGCAGTTGGTTCATTGACCTTAACCATAACAGTATCTTTGATGGTATAAATTAAATGCATACCCAAATGGGCGCAACATTTTCTTTTCGTCACCAATATCAAATAATAACCCTCTAAAAATCTAACAAATCCCAAGACTCCATAGGCTGAAATAACTTTGGGAGAGCTGCCTAAAGAACTCAGAAATCGTCGTATCTCCAAAGCATTGAATTCATTAGGATTTTCATCAATCACCAGGCGATCATGCTGAGTACGGTCAACAGTCAATAGACGGAACCGTGTTTCTCTATTATTGCTGCCCACTAAATACAAACGCTGAATATTGAATTTATTAACAATTTTTTCATATAAAAATTTTGTCAAATTCTTACCGTCCGGGTCTCGTATAACACAACTTTTTGTATTGCACTTATCAGAGGATTAAATATTATATTTGGGTTGTTATTATTCATGTTTGGAAAATTTCTTTTCAAAATAACTATTTATTTATTGCGAAGTTCAAATTATAATTTGTAATGACGAAAAATTACAAACATATCGATAGCTTAATATGAAATATGCATAACTTTCTTTTATTTCTAAAGATTTTTTTGCTTTCTCGGTTATAAAAATATCAAGGCAAATTCAATTGCCTTGGGATTTCTTTCCCAATAAACGGCTATTAGACGGTCATACTTGGTATGTGAACATGGTGTGATGAGAGAAAGTGCTTTTTTATTAAACTATCATACCAAGTATGTCAAACATCATTATTAAGACGTACAAATAAAATCGTGAATCATCATTTTTATTGTGACTTCGCGGCGTTCGTTTGTGAACAAATCATCGGATGATGAATTACTATTAATGGCGTCTTATGCAAATTTGTCAAAAAAAAACAATATAATACATGCGTTGACACTGTTTATACACAAAAATACCAGAGATAAAAATTAACAAGTATCCCTGTGCTGCAATCTTTCTACTCATTACACTTCGATTACAAAAGAACTGACATTTGTTATCGTCAATCACAATTGGAGACCATCAAAATAATTATGTCAAAATAAAATATCAAAAGTTTTTGATTTTCATCAATCAGAGCCGACAACGTATACGTGTACCCGAAAAAGCACGACTGCACGCACACACTTAGAACGTTGATGTGTTTTTTTGATAGTCTCCAGGGCACTTTAAAGCAAACACTGAATTATGATGTTTATGTTTATAATGGCTCGTGAAGCTCCTAACTTCTCGTTTTATTTAATTTTTTTTAAATCACGTCTGTAACAGCAACCCAATTTATTTAATTTTTTTAACAGCTCGTGTTTTGTTGCTTCTGGCTCAACTGTTTTAAAATTTTCTAATAATTTTCATGTCTTAAAAGGGCTATTAGACACGCATACTTGTCTGCAGACATGTTCAATGGTATACTTTGCGTTTTGCTATTACACTGTCCAACGCTGACGGCATACTTCAGTACACACAAGGCGAATTCGCCTTGAGTACACAGGAATTTTTCAAGCGAAAGCATGGTAATGAAGCGAAAAGTTGTAGGAAAGTTATTTGTTATATCAAAGGCGAATTTATTATAAGGTGGGAGCCAGAATAAAACAAATACAACACGAAAAACAACAGGCATTTTGTTTGTGTAAATTTCCAAGCGATTGTCAAATTTGTATAATAATTAAAAATATACAAATTTGTTTGTAAACAAAGAATTTAATAGAAAAGGAAATATTACAATATTCGACATTTGTTCGGAAATGGCGAAGTTTTGAATTCGCCAATGCTCCCACCTTATAATAGATTCGCCCATGTTTACCTGTTGTGAATTTGCCTTGAATTTTTCCTGAAATGAAACATCTGTCCTTGTTTCCTTATGCCTCACAATTTTCAAAAAAATCCCTTAAAAAAGGGAAAGTTCCGTACAGTTGTCACTATTGCCATAAAGTACTATTGTTATATCATCCCACTTTCTTCTTTCAATTCCAGCTGGTTGAGTATTTAGTGTTTTGTGTGAAATTGTTGTGTGTTTTATATTAATTCAACAAATATTTTAAGACTTTCCACATAGTACATATATTATTAATTGATTAGCTAAATATACATACATACGTATAAATTGTGTTAAAAATAATGACGTTTTGGGGTAAAATCTGTCGCATCTGTGCAAGTCCTGGTGATTATGAAATTTACGCAAATATACCAATTTACTTACATGCAAATTGCAAGGAGTATTTAGATTGGCAAAAGCCCATAAATGAAATGATTGAGGAAACTACAGGGTTAAAGGTAATTCTAAAAATATATAGTATATATATTTACATATGTGCGTATACGGGAGCAATGCCCTTATGAGGCTTATAATGTAAAATAACATTTTCAGGAATCCATAAATAAAGGCATATTAACTTATGTACATTCAAATGTATTTAGATACTTATGTATGCATATAAACATATATATAAATGCATACAATAGCTGTATTCGATGTAAATATGGGTAAAATCCAATAAGATGAGAACAAGCCAAAAATTCTCTTAGAAAGCGATAAATCTATCGAAAATTGCTGGACCACAAAAAACAACATTTCATGCCCGAAAATAAACAAAAACAGATACATCTATATCTATAAAAAGAAGTGTATACCGATTTCCACTAAAATTTCAGGGTCTTGGTGTGCAGATGGTTTATGTGATGTTTGCATGAAATCGGCCAAGTGGTTCCGGAGATATGCCATTTAGATTTTCCCGTGCGAAGTTGGGGCGTTCATTGCATCGACTACCAAGCTTATTTAACTGTGCCCTATCCATTCATTTCTTGTAGAAAATACAGCATATTTAAATTTATAATACGCAGAAAAAATTACTTAGAATTATTATTATTAATTAATTAGTTACAGAAAATAATTTACTTCAATGAAAAAGTGTAAAGTACGAAAATTCTCGGAAACGCATATTTTCAAAGTTATAGACCAACAAAATTTTTCAAATGATCAAATGTATTTTTAATGATCTTGTCAAGGCTTAAATTTAGTTAACGGACGCACCTCCAAATGAAAAAAAATATTTTTTATTTTTTTTTTTATTTTATTTTTCCTTTTTATTATTCCTAACGCCGATTTTGTATATGTATGTGTGTGATTTCGTGATTGACTATAATAAATTCCATGAAACTACAAATTTTAACAAAAATAATTTAAAACTGTATACTGTTTACAAATAAGTTTCTCTATTACTGAATTCATTAAGAAAATTTAATTTCTTTTAAGGTTTCTCCTGATGATGGTCTACCAAAAAATATTTGCGCTTTATGTATATCTTACCTAAAACATGCAAAAACTTTTCGTGAACAAGCCATTAATACATGTTTAAATTTTCTAACAGTTAAAGAATATAAAAATATTGTCAATGATAAGGAAGTATTGAATTATGAAAAAATAATTGAAGACGTTGCGTCAGGCACCCAACGTAGTTCCTATGATGACGACAACCTAAAAAACAATCAAAGCAAAGATCAAGATAAAGTTTCAAAAACATTAATGTCCAACACAAACATCAACTCTACACATAATCTATCAAGGCAAGTTCAGCTTTCTTTAAAATATTTAAGTAAATTGTATGATAGCAATGTAAATGCTGAAGCAAGTACATCCAACTTAGAAAAAATGAGTAATGGAACATACAAGTCAATAGTTACGAAACAAAGAAGACAATATAACAAATCATATGATCCAATAAAGTCCAATACAAGCGCTTGCAATAGCAAAAATCATAATTTGGAAGATGATTTACCTAGGACGACATCAAGTGATGAATATGAAACGCCTGAGGAAGTTGGCACAGAACGTATTAAAAATAATATATTTTCATATAAAGAAAAAAACTTTGAAGAAGATGACATTATGGATTTAGATGAACTTAAAGATTCTATAACCATTAATATACCCTCAACATGTAAAGAGCATAAATGTTCATTTTGCTTCAAGCGATTTATGTTCGAAGAATCATTTGGTGATCACATTAAAACCTGTATTGAGTATAAATTTGCAACATTTTTAGAAGGAATGAATAATCTCTTATATATTAGGCGTGCTAAGGAAATTTCACCCCATGAATTTATAAGACGAATGATATTTAGTTTACGCAAAACTTGTGAATGGCTGAAGGAAAATTGTATCGATACTACTTTGCCGGACTTGCTACAAAATAATCCAACAACAGAAGCTGGTTTAAAGCAAAAACAAGAAAGTGAATGCAAATATACAGCTTCATCTACAGAACATATTTCTCAAAAAGTGGAACCAAAATTAAATAAAATTTTATTAGCACCATCACCACTTATATCAGTAAGACCAACAATTGAACGGCACACTCCCATCAATATCAGCAACAATATTTTGTATGAAATTGAGAGATCGGAAAGCAGAAATTCACAAGAAAGGACTTTGAAAAAACCTATACCTATATTGGCTACTTCTGCAATTAATGCTGTAAACAATACACAGCCTGCCAATATGCAAATTAATTCACAAGACTCCGAACGTTTAGCATTTCTAGAAAAATTACAAAATGCCGCCAAGCCCTCGGTGAACACAACACTAACAACAGCATCTATTACCACTTCGACTCCTGCGAAGCAAATAATTAAATTAAAAGTAAATAATCCCACCACCCCACTTATTAGTGTCAGGCAAGACTTATTAGCTTCTAATAATTTGCATAGGAAAACATCAAACAATCATACATCTCCATTGTTAGATTTTTTACAACCTTCATATTCATGTAATTCAACAACTCCTGTTGGAAATACTTGTGCCCGTTGCCCTCAGTGCAATTTATATTTCGAAACGTTAGATGCGTTAGAAATTCATAATGCTATGCAGCACAATTCATTATCAGCTAATTTATGTATACCAAGTACTCAAACACAAGATGAATTGGATTCAGAACACAAACGTATAATTGCGCTTTTTGAAGATGATGATGAAAACTAATTAGGAATATATGTATATGAACCGACTGAAAATTTAAAAAAGCTTCGATTCCTTATAATATTGTATTTATTTTTTGACAAGTTAATTATTTAAAATGTTTGTATCCATTGTCTCACATAAACGAGTTTATTAAATGTCTAACTAAAACTATATCAATAGTTTGAGAATATTGTAAAATGTATTAAAATAACTTTGTGGAACGTTACATATACGCATACTTGAATCTTAAATTATTTTTAATTTATATTATATGATTTAGTTTCTTATTTTTTATTAAACAATAATCTAGTTATTAAAGTGTTTGATATAAGAAAATTAAAAAGATCTTTACGAAAGGTTGTGTGCGTTTCGAATGCTTTTGAGAATAATATTGAACTCAATCTAAAATTTTTTACTTAAACTTAGCTGAAATAACATAAAATACCCGCAATCTTTCGAATGGAAAATTATGCGAATTTTCATGGCAATAATGTAATTTCACATGATTTTTATTTTAAATTAAACACAGAGCGGGCATAAAATTTTTAAAATACTTTTATTAAATTTTTATTATATATTAAATTAAATTCAAATGTATTGAAAACATATTTAAAAAAATATGTATAAATAATCAAGTTTAATCATCAAAAATCATTATAAAAATTTTCATATTTATGCATAATTACGAAATATTCTATTACTTAAATTTAATATTGTTAGTTATATGCAACGTACATTTGTGTATTTTAAATTAAATTTTTATTTTTGACTATAATATGCCTACATATTTATTTTATTATAATTTGTATTTTACTCTGGTTTTTTAATATATTTGATAACAATGATAAATTAGTTAGTAAAAATAGATACGTAAATATTTTTACTCATTGAAACACGATTTGGACGTTAGGTCTGCTTCCTTACGTGCACAACGTTAAAAAAAACTTACCCAAGAATTTTTACAGAAATATTAATTGTATAACCAAATCTACGTTGGGTAAGCTAGTGTAACTTCGTGCACGTAAAGAACACATCTATTATATTTTATTTATTTATCTCGTTTTGTAAATAATTTATTTGTTTTGTCATTAATAAAATAACACGGATAAATCAACTGGTTATTTTCATTTAATAGCAAAAAAAAAAAAAAATAAGTCAAATAGTAAAAGAAAATTGCAAAGTTAGAATGTGGATATTTTAGGATGTATAAATTTTAATTGTTAAATTAAAGTAAGAATGCATCTGATTCACAAATGATAATTGTAACGGTAACTAAATTGTGGTTTTGACAGCCCTGGCCGGAAAAACCTAAATGCATAGCTGCATTATAACTTTCTAAATGGGGTATGATTTTATGTTAGTACTATTTGTCCAACTCTGCAGCGACAACTTGTTGATGAGTGAACTGTTAACATTTTCAGTGTAGTTATTGGTTAGTTAATATTTGTTATTCAAGAAAATTTAAGTGGAATTATACATATGTATATGTACTACATTCTGTTTTAATTTTAAAATAGATGGGATTTTAAAGAAATTTAACGCAATGTTAAATAATTGTTTAAAGTAATAATAATAAAAAAATGAGATTTACTGGAAATTAGATGAATGAATGAACTGCAGCAACACCAAAAAAAATTATAATCCCACATACATGCATACATACATTAGTAAATATATGTATGGAAGTATTATCATGCATATATAAAGCAAAAACAAAAAGAAATTTCAATGCGCAGAAGCACAAGCCAACAATCAGTTATTATTAATTGTTTTGGGGGAGCAGCGTAAAAGGTGGGTGATGTACTGCTCCATATTGTATACGTTGTTCTTGTGTGTGTAGAAGTACTTTTCTAAAAAAACGTATGGACCATCACATAAACAAACTAAAACACTTGTAAGGCTTTCATTCGTTTGTGTTGTGGGAAATTTGTTGAATGAAAATGTACTTAGGTAACAATTAAAAAAAAACATAAATTCTAATTAGAAAACCCGTTGCTGAAGCATAAATTATTTACAGAAAATAGAAAAAATACAAGTGTTTTTTCGCAGCTCAAGGTGAAAATAATGAACTCTTAGAAATACATAAGCTGATCTAAAGTCAACAACAAAAACAACAATATGTTAACTCTATTAAGTGAATGTCATTTTTGGACAACTCGTGAAGATGTTCGCATTAAACATACAGACTTTGGTGCGTTTCGATACATACGTAATCGAGAGTTGCAACATATTCCTGGCGAGTACTACGCAGAGGCTAAACGTGACTATACAAATCGACGCAATGGCTTAACAGTACTAAAGAATTCCCGTAAATCGCGAATGGGTAGACTGAAAGAAAATCTTAAGCGTTTGGAAGAACTTATGCGTACAACCAAAATTGTCCACATACATTGGACTGATGGTTCACAAGTATTATTGCTTTTTGCCAATGGTATTATTGCGCATATTTGCATTGACATGTTTACCGGAGATATATCCCGCATGGTATATGAAAAATATTTGGTAGGCAAATTGGCATCAGACACTATAACCGATGGTAAGTTTTTATACAATGCTTAAAGGTACGGTCAGATTTGTAAAACATTTGACCAAAAACATGAAACTTTTGATTGCCGTAAATCTGACCATAAAATATTTTTGAAGGCAAACAATATTTACAGAAACAAATTTGTTTGACGGCAAAAAAAAAATTTCTCTAATGTGAACATAGTGTGACCACCCTATGTCAAACATTTTTCGTCTGTTTGGTCAAAAATTTATTTAATCTTACAAAATTTTTGTAAGAACAAACATTGGCAAATAACAGCTGTTGCCAATATGCTGTTGTAGATATGTACATATGTATGTATGTACACATAAGGTAAAAATAAGAATAACCGCTTAACCCATTATGCCGTCGTTGAGCTAACAAAACTTTCAGATATCGTTTGAGATGGCACGTTAGTTAAATATGTATCACCCATTTACATTTATTTAAAAATGCATGGAAAACAGAAAATATGATTATTTTTCTACCCCGCTCGCCTACCAAAAAAAATGTCATGATATTTAGTCATGACTAAAAATCACCGTGTAAATTGGGTGTTTTTCTACCCCTCTTTCTTCTCTACGCCGCTCGTCATCCAAACAAAATGTCATGATATTTAGTCATGACTAACAATCACCGTGTAAATCTATCCAATTTACCGGTGATTTAAAATTTTTTTTCCGGTTTTTAATATTTCTGTCGCGGTTGAACTTTTTCTGGAAATGTATGTATATAACAAATAATATTAAACAACATTTATTATTAATAGTATGTATGTATGCATGTATGTATGTATACGGAGTATGTTTGAAAATTCAAAAAATTCAAACCAGAAATCAAAAGTGGTGTACGATATGCACATATTAGCATATAATATACCCAGCGGCGGTCTTTTGGAGGCCTTCATTTATAAGGCCTTCTTAGAGCTTTTTTAAGATCCAGAGCTCATGCTCGCTTGCCTTCTCAGGAAGGCCTACCTACTCCCTTCAAAAAAAGTTGGTTTTTATTATGTGTATTTATCAATAAATAATTAAAAAGAACATGTCATCAAATGTAAAGAAACCCCTTAAATTGAACATAATACAATAATCAGATTTTGTACAGTTGATATATTGGCACTTTCATGGGTTTTTACTACGTTTTTGCATTTATAAGGATAATTTAAAAATAAAGTTGTGACATACATACATATTAGTTCTAATTTCTACTGAAATCAATTTCTAAAATAGTTTCTACTTCCTTAGCTTTCTTTACACGTTCTCACATCGTTTTGGCTTATAATACAAATCAGGTGACTGTTGTTCATCTGCAGAAACCTAATTCGCGATCACAAGGACCTGAAAAAATATCACATATGGAACCGAAAATATTTCATGCCATTATTCCGGGAGCAGTAGAAAGGAAGATAGCACGACGTCTCAATTTCAATACGGCTTTTGACATGTTTGTTATATGGACAAAATCATCACAAAATGAAGTGTTTCCTTGGAGGCCAACAATGAGAGATCAAGACCGTGCCAATATACACGTTTTCAAATTGAAAGGGTATTTTGAAAATTTAATACGGTTTTCAATGTTCTTAACATTTGAATTTTTTTCATATTCGTTAGGAACCAATTGGATTTTTTCGCTTATTGCTGGTCTGAAAATGATCCATTGCATGTAGACTTCTTGCGAACTGCAGAAAATCAAATTTTGACTTTAGAGCAAAAAATTTCCCGTAAAGGCGAAATAACCGCTGAAGTTTGTTCGTATGAAATCGCTGTAGGAAAAATGCAAAGAAGCCCATTATCGTCAATACCTGTAGGAACTCAAATAACCACATATGCATTTAGTCCCGATCAAGAGAAATTGTTTTTAGGTACTGTGGATCGCAATATATGCCTGCATGATTTAGTTATGCAAACAACAAAATGTGTGGCACAAATTGATATTGTAAGTGGGGCAAAAAATTTACATATATGTATGTACATATGTACATATATTTAAAAAAAAAAATATTTAAATTTATAATTTTTGTTTTCTTCCAGGTTCCTACCCAATGTTCCTGGCATAGTGACTCAAGTATGATAATGATAGCTAATACAAGATCACAATTTGAATGTTTTGATCTAGCTTTAACACCAATTGGAAATCAATTACAAAGCGAAGATGTGACACCTACAAATATTTTAGATTTATCTCACTATTTTGCAACTCAGTCTACACTTCTGCAAATTTCCTTTAGTAGTAAACCCGAAATCAGTCACCGTTTAAACAACTATGCCGGCACAGATTGTTTTATATTGTTGCTATATGACCAAGGTCCAATAGGATGTTTGCGTTTCTTTGCTGGTGCTGGAATTCGTGGCGATATACATAATTCTGGTTTAACAGCTGATGTGATACTGGATAAATACCTAGCTCTTAATCAATTGGAAAAGGCTGTTAATCTGTTGAGAGCTTTGAATTGGGAAACATATGGAGCCATGTGTCTTATATCTCTGCATAAAATATCAAATCATGTATTTTACAAGAGTGATCACCGACGCACACGCATTGATTTAATGGCAAAGGCTTTAAAAACATTTTCCGATTCTCTAAGCGAAGAAACAAAAGATGAATTTAGTGATCAAATTTTTGATTTAAAACGAAGATTTTTCTTTTTTTTGCTGAGGTAATAAGCCTTAAATATTTATGTATACATGGATGTATTTGGGGATTTCTACAGAAAAATCTACTTTTTGTCAACTCACTCCATATAGTTTCGGGATCTAAAAAGAATCTTCTTACGGTATTGCCATCATTTGTATTGCCTGATCCTGTTTTGGCTAATCTATAATCAACCCATGTTTGAGAAATTCATCTTGAACATGTTTCGTTTTTAATTTCCTTAGCTCTTTGTTGGTGTCATTATTCTTACTAATCCTGAAGATCCGAAGTCCAAATCTTAGCTGATTTTCAGTATGTGTTCCATAAACCATATTCTTGTATTTAGCAGTGATAATCCAAATACGTATGCATCAGCACTATCTACTGTCTTTCTCGGTTCTTGGTTTAACTGAATTGATGTTGGTTTGCATATAATATTGCTGGATAAAGGATTTGTGTCAAAGGTTGCGTAATTTTCAATCTATCATTGAAAGCACTAATTGGCAGTTAATTTCAATAGTCTGGGGTTACTCTGTATTTCGATTCGAATAGAAAACTGTTCGAACTTGCATGTTATTTACATGGCAGTTCGAAGGAGGAATTTTCTTTCGATTCGAATTACAGAGTAACCTCCCTGTCCATCTATCTCCAATTTGAATGGCTGTAGTATTGGAATTTGAGCTCTAATATTACTTACTTTATTATTAATGGTATCATGAGTTTCCTTTTTAAATTTAGATTTTATTGCTCTGCAGTATTGGATCCAATGGATGGAGTCCTGTTGAAGAGCTTTAAAGAGATGATTCAGCCGATTCTATTTGGAATCGCGCAGATTAGTCTAATCTGCTCGATATTGAGGCTAATATGGGCCCAAACTGATTTCAGGATCTGTAATCCTTGAGGGAAACTTCCTTTTTTAGGTGCGCATGCTAGGAGATTAAATCAACCGAATACCGATTTATGCATAAGATGTCATAAAGCGCAGGAGGTTGAAAGTGAAGAACACATTCTCTGTAGAAAGAGCTGCTTCATTAGGCAGTCCACGGCTGGACCATCTAGAATTTCTATCAGACTACGATATTAAGCTCATAAACTCGTTTATCCGATCGTCGGGTTGGTTTAACACTGAACCGAATGGGTATGTGTAGGTGAAATACACATCATCACAGTTTCCACCTCAGGTAACACAAAGATAACATTAGGATAGCGGTAGAGGACGAATGTTATCTTATGAATGGTTTCATTTTCTGGGAAGTGAATTCAACACGTTCCGAAAACTACTCCTTTAACTGAATTGAATGTGTCGTGTAATTTGCATGAAATTGGACACGCATATGTCAGTTTGGTAATGATTTTTCTTTTAACAATTTGTCGGCGATACGTTTGACTGCGGGCGAGAATCAACAAGTTACCGTATCTAAGTAATTATATGGTATCATTTTTTTCGAAATTTGCTTGTTTGTGTTGGTTGATGATATTAGAAAATATTTTGGAGTGTCATTTTTATTGTTGGTTGGACTTGGCATTTATGAAAATTGGTTTGGTCTGTGTTTCTTGGGGGAATTTTCTAAGAAATCCTCATGAATACTGAATACTGTTGGACGGCTTGTCCGATGAACCCGCAGCCATGTTACAGCAAAAAATTATTTTTAACCGCTTGTCTTTTATTAACTTCATAATCTTAACTTGTCAAGCATAAATTTCTTTTAGGTATAATACATATAAAATATTTTAACGTAAGAATATACCGATGTTTCAAATTTTTCCCAACATATTTTCCAGACGTAATCTATTTGCTGAAGCTTTCGAAGTGGCTCAAGACATTGAAGATTATGATTTGTTTATGGATCTATTTAATATTACTAAGTCTGATCCGAATCTTGCAGAATTTTCAGCAGCATGCTTTAGTCAAGCAGCTACCATACTGCATGAAGAAGATAGATCCAATGGCACAGTCAGCGAGCTTCGACCTGAATCAGCTTGTTCTCAAACTACAACATCAGATAATGCAAGTCGTAGCAGATTGCAGCAACAGCAACTGCAGCATCAAAAATTTGTTAAAAACTACGTTCCACCATTGCCATCATTCAAGTCGAAAGTCTTTAATGCTGAAATGATTAAAATTAGGTTACCGAAACCCGAGTTGCATATTGATAACTCTGCTCAACAGGAAAAAGTTAGACCTCCACCGCCACCAATTCCAAATAAGAAACAGAGTAACCTTAATCCTACCACAATATCTGCATCAACATCGGATGCACTAAGTAGTAATTTGGCTAATCTATCGCTTAAAATTACTGGTGCAACATCGCAACAACAGAAAACAAATGTATTTAATGTAACTCCACAATGGGGAGATGTCAAAAATACTCACTTAAAATCAGCTCCCGTTCAACACTATCCCACCAACAATGTCGCGTCAAAACCAAATCCTATCGTGTCATCCAAACAATCGGTTAATAACAATGTACCACTGGGTCAAAGTTCGATTTCACCTTCATCTTATTCATATCTTGTCTCACCGATTGCAGTGAATGATTATAATTCGGATAATGCAAAACAACGTACATACCAACAGCCACCACCTCCAATAGTACCTATTAATTCCTATCAACCAAAATTCTTCCAGCATCCCCTTGTGTCGGGAAATATTCCATCAACGGGAACAATTTCATTGGCTCCGTATAGTGTATCAAATGTAGAATATCAAAAAGTTTTGTTGAGTAAAAAACCAACCGCGTCCATACTTTCAAACAGTTCGGCTACACAAAATAGTAGCAATACTTCTGTTTTGAGCGGCAATAGTGGCGTTAATGGCAATATTAAAGATGGTAATAAACATTCTAGTGGAGAGAAAAATAAGGTCAAATTTTCAGATACGGTGCAAGTTGCTGTTGTACCGGTAAGTAATAACAATACGATTTGGCTAACCAACCATAAAAATTAAATACACATACAAATTTTCTAATTTTAGGAAATTCCCCGCAAAGAAAGACTTCTTATTAAACGTAATGGTTATGCTAGACCATCACATCGAAATTTCACCAACCCAAAAAAGGAATTACAAGATAGTTTACCACTTTGTCACCCAAACGATGATTATTTAAAGGATTTTAATCCCTTGCCTTCAGGTAGTTAACCATGAGTAATCCACACAACAATTGCTTTATTAATTTAACAAAGAAAATGTTGTACATTTTTTAGCAGAACCACCACAAAGAACAGCAAATAAAAATAATATAAAAGAAGAACATCACCAAACAATTAACTTAACTAACACTACAAATACTATCACTACCACAAAAACTAACTCCTCAACTCCCAACACAACAACTCCATCCATAAAAGTAGTACACTTTGGTATAGTCTAACATATTGCAATGACTAGTTCTTTTACCCTTATTTTTAAATGTCTTCCAACTTTAGTTTAGGTATGTACCCACATACAAATGTCCATTTATTATCAAAAGCTTTAAACAAAAAATATATAATTTCTTATTCTAACTATAATAATTCACATTCTGTGAGTATATATTAAGTCTTAATTTAATATGTTAATTTATTTGTATCCACTTGTTTTAAAGAGATTTTGTTGAAATGAAAATCCTAGCAATATTTAGATAGTACAATCGAGATTTTTTATTATTTTTATTTTTTTTTGAATTTTTTACACATATAAGTATATGTATAATTAATAAAAACGAGAATAAAGTAACATCTCATTTAAATATGAATTCACTTTTTCTTTGCCACCTGCATTTTCTCTAACTCAGATTTGAGTTCCAATAAATCTTTATCTGGTACGTAACGTCTTTCTTCACATTCATCGGTATGTTCATGCACAGCAAGTGTTACCCCTTCTGGTAAAGCTGCTTGGGCAATCCTTAAAAATATGGGGTACATTGGTGCGTCAACATTTTCAAGTTGTAAGTTTCGTTCATAAACACTTAAACGATACTCAGAATCGACTATTGACGAATTAGGTTTAAACTTTTGAACCGACATATTTTGTGGTGGCAGAGCATAGCTGTTAAAAAACAAATAATCAAATAGAATTTATACACATATTTATCTTTTCCAGATTACTTTTTATATAGAAATTTTTCTCAAAAAAAATATGTACATATGTTATCGGTAACTATAAATACTATGAACAAAAAATTTTTTATATTGCAAAATTTTTTTAATTACTAAAATTTTAATTATTTGATGGCAACAAATCTACTTTAGCGAGGCAGCTCTAAATGAAAAAAAAATACATAGGGCGATTTTCCCATTGTTTGGGTATACAAAGTGGAGATAATTCAGATTTTTTTTTAAATATCACTGAAATCTTCTGTATTTTATCAAATCCATTAAAATATAGTCAAAAGCTTTCAATAGAAGCCAAAATTGGTATTATACGTTTTTCATTTGTAGCTGCGTCGCTAAACTATATTCAAGGCCTCTTATCTAAATATCAAGAATGGAACCATAGTACCTATAAGGTCGGTCACTAGAGTGACTACCTACACGATACGTACATAATAGGTGAAAACTGAGAAGTTATTTCGATTAAGCAAACTAAGGTCCCAATATTACACATATTTTTATTTGAGTACTAATTATTTTGCAGACCGGTGCTTTTAAGTTAAAATAAAAAAAAATTGTATTCTTACCAATCAGCGATATCAATTGCTAGGTATTCCGCAATACTGTGCAAATAACGTTGGTAATTTTCCAATATAGGATAATCGTATCCCTTGATTTGAACATTTAAATTTTCATATTGGGGATACTTTGGTTTAAGAGACTAGTAAGAAAAACCATATACTTAGGTATTATTTAACAATTTTTATTCACCATTTAACTTTACCTCTAAATAGTCCGGTTCATAAACACTAGCTGGAAAACACGATGTTGTATTAATTGTGTTTACAAATTTAACATTAGTTCCAGCTACAATTCTCAGCAGTGGATTCAACTTTAAAAAAATCACGAATTAATGTAAAAATATTAAATTTATTTCTTATAAATTCATATGTACCTTTCGCAAAAACATTTTGTATTATTGTTAAAAAACTAATTTGAGGTTGTTAACCGTGCCAGCTGTTACCAGATATGAAAGAGCTGCTACAATGGTACTTTTTTATAACTATTTGTAAGTAAAAAGTACCATCGTTATGAAATGTACGAAAAAGCAAATGAACTGTCTTTTCCGATATATCAAGAATTTTTTAGATAATATTATCCACTCCACATGCATCTGCAAAGCAATAAATTATTCTACATTTTCAAATGTCTATCTTCTCTAACCTATCCCTTTTTCTTTTAAATTTTGTTTGGTATTCGGACACACAAAGTTTTGTTTTAAAAATTCTGTTTCCTTTTTTTTGTTTTCTCTTAATTTCTTCTTGATTTATGACACAATCGTGCGATCTGCCAAATATGGGACAGATTATTTGGCCAGTCGTGCTATTTGTGCAATTCTATGAAATTTTTGATAACATTATAGTTTTAATGCGATGAGAGGAGTATTTATAGTCAACGAGCTGCGAATATTTACTTTCTCTTTGTTCGTAACACTATTCTTTTTGTTTTATACAACGAAAAGGATGTAATTTTTTTCCCATATAAATAAATTAAACAGATGTTTTGGCATCAGATTTCTATGATAGTGTAGCACCACAACGATTTTTTAAAGATTTTCTAGTGAATGTCCTTTCAATTATCTGAAATCGTTAAAAATTCTTGGAATCTGCAAATAAATTTTTTTTGCCTTTAAGAAAATTTTTTTCTTGAATCGAAGAATATTTTTAGGGTTGATATTTGTTGATGCAAAGAGAAAATTGTTTAAATATTACTCAGTATAAGATCGTCATGTTTGTCATAATAGCCGAAAATGTGTGGAATGTGGAGTGGCATATATTTTGTTGTTTGGTATTTTTTATAGCGGCATATTTTTCAATGAATAATTTTGTGTATGTGTTTTTTTGCATTTTTGTATGGATAGCTATTTTTCATTAACAAGAAATTTTTGCTGAGCAATATACATATTACCAGGGCTGTGGAGTCGTGAAAAAATAGTTGCGACTCCGACTCCAGCCGCCGAAATTTTTAAAGTACGACTCCGACTCCACCTCCAACTCCAATGCTAAATGTATATGGACATTCCCGATAATTGAATCGCGAAATGTTCAACAATTTTTCTTTGAGGGTACTTATGGACGCGATTGAAGTTTGGGATTTCGCGAAAAAACATAAAAATAAATATTACAAAATAAAGCTGAATCAAAAGTTGTTTGTTTTTTACAAAATATGGCTGTATTGTTTGGTAAAATAGTGGTCATTAAAAGAAAAATTACAAAAAAATTTTAGTGCACCGATTTTGAATCATAATTGCATTTTTAAAAAAGAATTTTCACAAAAACATATTTTTCATTGATTTTTTTTGCCGTTTTAAGCAAATTTAAAAACATTCTCATAAAATATAATCAAACTATAATATTTTGCAATTAAATGCAATTTTTTGCAAAAATTTTTTTTTTTGTGGAAAAAAGGAGTTTTTATGAATAAATATTAATATGTATTAAAAATGCAATTATGGATCAAAATCGGTGCACTAACGATTGTTTGAAATTTTTACTTTAATGGACACTATTTTACCAAAAAATTCAGCATTAATTTGTAAAAAAACAAACAACTTTTTTTCGCGAAATCTCAAACTTCAATCCCGTTTAGAGGTCCATAAGTACCCTCCAAAAAAAAGTAGTTGAACATTTCGTAATCAGCACAAAATTCCCCTGCTAATGATTAACGCGATTCAATCATCGGGACACCCTAATGTCCATACACATTTAGTCTAAGGTCACACACGACGATTTTAATTGCCCAACTTTTTCAGAATTCTCTTTTGAACTCGCTTTTATGTTAACACACGACGATTTTAGTTGGGCAATTCTTCTGTTTTGTTTAGCTTTTATTTTCTTACAATTTGACATTTGTGCTTTCATAAAATAAACAATTTCAATAAAATAAACAAAATGTAGTAAGCTTTTAATAAAAATTTTTACTCTATATTAATTGTTTTATTTTTACATATTTAAAACGCGTATTTTTTGCGGTTAATTGAAATTATAAATGATTTACACGCCAAGAAGCAAAACACCGAATGAAAAGAAATGTCAAATATTCAAATTTAAAAAAATCGAATGAGAGAATTGCTTGAAATAGCCGGGTACCGGCGATTATTTTTCCCTTTTTATTCCCCTCACCGCAAAGTGAAAAAAACATCTATAAACTCAAGAATTGCCCAACTAAAATCGTCGTGTGTGAACATAGACTTAGCATTGGAGTTGGAGTCGGAGTTTCTTTCAAAAACAACAACGTGTGTTCTAATGTGTGTTGTTATATACGTCGTTAGTGCTGAAAATTATTATAATAATAAACATTTGAAGTTACGTTGTTTTTTTGTAAAAAAAAATTTCAGTGGTCAATATTTAAAAAAAACTTCGGTGGCCAGAGGCTGGTTTGGTCGGCACTGCTTTAGAATGAATATGACAACGCTTGCAGCGAAGTTTTTTCTTTTTAGATTTTAGTCCGGGTTTACACAGTGCAATATTTCTTATGAATTTTTTTTTTTATTCTCTTCGACACTTTCATCCGTGTCTGCACACTGAAATTTTTGTAATGAAATTTAACTCTGTGAACCGTGACTTTTCAAAATTGCTTTTACTTGGGAGAGAACGTTAATGCTTTTGCTTGCTTCGGTTTCTTCTCAATCATGAGAAAATAAAAGCACAAGTTTATGAGTGACAAATAGGGTTAATGTTGAAGTTTTTGAAAAAGGAGCAAAATATGTAGTCGTTTTTTTTAAATTAAAAGTCTCACATTTTTACTTTTTTATTTAGTCAAACACACAACAAAAAATCAACAAAATTAATAATTCAAATTAAATAAACTAAAAAATAATTCATTAAAAAGATTAAGTCAACTTCTGTAGAAAGGCAAATATTTGAAAATATTAAAAAAAAAAAAAAAATCCCAGAATTTTTATTATGGAAAATATTTAAAAATTCTTTGTCGGAGTCGGAGTCGCGACTTTTTTTAGCGACTCCGACTCCGACTCCGGCAAAAACAGTGCAACTCCGACTCTTCGACTCCGACTCCGACTCCACAGCCCTGCATATTACAGTGAATTTATTTTCATTTTGTGTGCTATTAAAAAAATTTACTATGCAGATATTTCTGGCTTGTAAGCTACCTAATAATTTATTTCGTTTACAAGCATAAATATTTTTTAGAAAACTGTAAATTTATTTGTTATCAGGTAAATATTTTTAGTTTCTCTACTATCAAATATGGGAACGGACCATATTTTTGCAGTTCTCTGTAGACTAATTTTAAAGCCTGGTTTTGATACATACACAATGCGAAATAATGTACCAGGTGGTCTTACTAACACAGCTGAGTTACTTTTTTCTAGTTATATTTTGCATATGCAAGCATAGGGTTCGAATTTATATGAATTCGCCTTGGGTTTGATATGTTAAATGTTGTTGTAATATTGTAGTTGTCAAGTCGAATTCGTCTTGGTAGTTGTTTTAATAGTAACACAAAGGCGAATTCACAACCAGGTGTATGCAGTGGCGAATTCGGGCAAATTTATCCATTAACCACACTGTAAAATTTGGTTCATATTTTGTTCGTTTTTTTGATGAATTGTTGTTTTGTATTTTGATATAAAGCGAGTACTTTATACCAACAAAGCACATTTTGTTTTTAGTTTGTTGTACTTGTTGTCGAACTGTGCATTCCTTTTTTTGTCTTGCATTATATCATGCAATTCATTATCATAACAGGTAAAGTCAATACTGCAACCAAGTACAAACAATAAAAGAATATGACATATCGGGCCCAATTTTTGCATGAACAAATTATGACATGTCGGTCTCCATTATGGAAAAAAAAAGTTGATCAGTGTGTTTTCAACTTTACCTAATTTAAATGTGCCTTGATATCATGTACTTTTTCCATTTTTACCAAGGCAGGTGAGCTTACAACCACACCTGACTGAGCTCGATTGATAGCAAATGTTAATACTAACTGATACAGTTTTAAAGGACTACATAAATAATGGTACAGATTAGAATGCAAACATAAGAAAATGTTTTAAATTTGTTTGTGTATTTTGATATAAAACGTGTACTTTATACCAACATAATTCATGTTGTTTTTGGATTGCTGTACTTGTTGTAGAACTGTGCATACCTGGTAGTTTTGCCATGATTTTTACACAACAATTGTCATTTATGACAGCAGAATAATTCTAGTAGTGGCAGAAGTAAAAGAGAAATAATACATATGTTTAAATGTTTGTACGTACTGAAAAATAAAGTTTTTTCCATTAAACTTTTTATGTATTTTCCTAATATGTACATAATTAATTAAAGTTTTAATAATATAAAGAAATTTGGAAGATATATAAAACAATACAAGAATCGTAAAATGATATTTTTAAAAGAAAAGGTTAAATATATTTGGTATTGCGTGGCGTTTTTAGTAACATGGGGAAGACTTCAAATGGTTGTAGGAATAGCGGACCCCGGTATAACAGATTTTGTGCTAACACCGGTAGGAGTACAATTTATATCATATTTAAAGAACTTATTTAATCAGATATGCTTTTAGAACTTAGCAACAGAACGGGAAATGAGGCCTTTGTTGGCCAACACCAAAATTTATGTGAAAGGTAAGTTTATTGGAGATTTTCTGATAAGGGATGTTAAGTAAATATCGATTTAACTTTTATCTTTCACTTCTATTTTTAGTTGAATGTCATACTTATGATAAAAATGGCTTCGATATACTAGTTTCTTGGTCGTTGGTGGAAAGACAATGTTGGTTTGAATCTTTAGAGGTAAGTCAGCAATAACTTAAATTTTGTTTTTAATCGTTTTAAATATTTTATTATTTTAGATGCAAAAAGTTTACAATGAATATGATAATCAACAACGGGCTCTAAATAAATCTTCTCAACTTGAAATAAGGGGACAACTTATAAGTAAATGCCCAAGTGATATTATCGTTTTGGAAATATATAACAACGGCGACGCGCTAACTAGCGCTTTAAAATCAACAACTCCAGTCAGTCTTACCAGCAAAACAAGTAATGTGGCCTTAGTTGCCAAATCTCCTGTTGACAATTTAAAAAATGCTAAGCATCCTCTTTCAGTAAGTGTCATATGTTTTCGAATGTTAAATTTTGAATTATTTTAGTTTTTTGTGTGTGTTGCTCTTAATTCTTTCGAACTTGACCGTGTCGTTGGCTTTCTAAAGTACAACCTCCTAAAAAAAAAAACGAGTAAGGTACAGTTCAAAACTACGGATTTATGACCAGTTAACAATTACATTTTGAATGTGACTGTTTTAGTTATTACTCAGGTTTTTCTTCCAACAAAATGGTAAAAATTCGATGTACACCTTTTCAATATACATGTCATTTAAGCAGGTATGTGATGGAAGCAATTTTCGAATTTGAATCGACACAAAAGCTAAGAAAATTGTGATGCTTACGCCAATTTCGATTTGATGTCGGTGTAACTTGATACCGCATTCTATTTGATTTTTCTAAAAATCGGTTAGCTGTGGAACTTATCCACTGCTCCTGAGAAAGGAGTGAATTTTTGCGTCTACACTAATAAGATGACAATTCACCAGGGTGTTTTTTCGGTTAGCATAAAATCATAAAATTTCGATTTTAATGTTATGATTTATTTTTTCCTTTCAAAGTAGAAATAACGGCTTTGAACATTATCGCGTGCCGCCCACTCTAAGTTTTTCGTATTTTTTTTCTTGGATATTATGAATGCAACCGTTCTGTGAATTAGTATTTTTAATTAGATTTTTATTCAATTTGTATTCTTTATTTCTTAATTTTTTCTTTTTTCACAATTTTAGCCAACAAATAAATTGTTTTATGAAGTTCAACATGATGGTATTTATGAAATATCTATAACTATTAAACCCGAACAGGAACAGGAACAGGCCGCATATACAGCACCAGTACACATCGAAACGTTGGGTCCCTATGGTTATATATCAGCTACAGATTTTCCGTTTTTACCGGTAAATTATTGTATCACATCTAAATACGACTTAGTTAATTTTTCTTAAATCACTTTTTAGTTTTACGGTATTATGTGCGTTGTTTATGTCATTTTTGGTATAATTTGGTTAGTGGTGTCATTTATGCAATGGCGTGATTTATTGCGTATACAATTTTGGATTGGCGGAGTTATATTGTTGGGAATGCTGGAAAAAGCATTCTTTTATGCTGAATATCATTCGGTTAACACTAATGGTCTTTCAGTGCCTGGTGCTGAGCTAACTGCTGAATTCGTTTCATGTGCAAAGAGAACTTTGGCTCGCATGTTAGTGATTATTATGAGTTTAGGCTTTGGTATTGTGAAGTGAGTACAAACATCTAAAATTAAATTTTAAACTTTCTGAAATTTTTTTTTTAAATATAAGACCACGTTTGGGCCCTCTGCTTCACCGTGTAGTTGGTGTCGGAGCATTGTATTTCCTTTTAGCTTGTGTTGAAAGTTATTTGCGTGTTATGCGTAATAAACCAGACATACAAAATGAGCTCTTGGTGGCTAGTATACCACTAGCAGTTTTAGATACAGGAATTTGTTGGTGGATATTTACGTCATTAGTTCAAACAACCAGAACTCTACGCTTGAGAAGGTTTGTCCAAAAATATTTTTGTTTTAAAATACATACTTTTAAAATCGTATAATAATAATAATGGAAAATGTTGTATTTATTTACAGAAACATGGTGAAGCTAACGCTGTACAGACATTTTACTAATACATTAATATTTTCTGTTATTGCTTCTGTTATATTCATGCTGTATGCTTTACGTCTACGTAAAGCTGAAAACTGTACTCCAGTGAGTTAATCAATGCGAAAATTTGTTATGGTTTTTTTGTGAAAACTCTTTCTGCTTACATTACAGGGCTGGCGCAATATTTGGATTGATACAGCATTTTGGCACATTTTGTTTTCGGTTTTACTATTGGTGATTATGATTTTGTGGCGTCCTACGAATAACAACCAACGGTATGCTTTTACTCCTTTACTTGATAATCCAGAAGACGAGGATGACGATGGTAAGAAGAAATTTTTCTCTTCAATTTAATATAAACGTTTAGCAGCTCGAGTTGTCAAACCGTTTTTCGTTTCAATATGGATTATAATTAAATAATAATATTTTTCAACCCAGCACTGTTTCAAGGTAGAATAAAAAATTAATTAAAAATTAATTCTCATATTCTATTTCGATTGAAAACTGGTTAAATAGTTGATATTCTTCTCAATTAGTATCCACTTTACGAAAATTGTAAAGATGGACAATTGAACGCTCATGAGAGGTGTAGCGGCCTTGAAATCAGTACTGATACGTTCTGGTAAAAACTGATTGGATATAAATAATAATATTTTTCAACATTAAAAAACTCTTAGTAATTTTGAATTTTCATTAATTCAATAAAACTGAACTTGAGCCTGATAATATTACTTTTCATATATGTTTTTATATGTTTTTGTTTATAATATTTTGATAACTGGTTTTTTATACATGTTGTTGTGTTACTATATTTCAGTAAGTTTAACCCACCAACATTGACCGCTTAAACCGCAGATTCAAAGCGTTCATAAGAGATCAGCAATTTTTAAAGCTGAAAGTTACACCAAGTCAAATTCAAAATGGATTTTCCATTGTTACCCTAATGTGCACGTATGTACATATGCACATACATATATATTTATTTATATACATACATATATATTTTTACTTTAATTTGATTTCATTTTATTATTTTTTTAAGTTAATTTTTTTTGTGTTGGGAAAAAAACTAAATTTAAAAGTGCAACAAGGTGAAATTGCAATTTATGGAGCGTATGTTTACAAAACTGAAGCTTATTTTTTTCTTGTTTTGATTTAGGCTTAAACAAAATTTTTTTGTTGAAAGTAATTTTTTATATATTAATCATATGAACATTTAGTAGCCTTTATATGGTGATATTAATTGAGTATATGGGGCTTGCAGCTAAATTTTAATGTCAAAAGAATTGCAAATGAAAAAAGAAAATATATGGTAAATTCACATTTTGAAATTGTTGTTCTTATAGTATTCAATGCTTGAATGTGTGTCCCTATTTTTTAATACGCACTTTAGATACAAATAAGCCCAAACGGGCTTTAAACAATTTTTAAAATATTTAGTTTTACATAATTACATTTTTATTCAACTACGTTTTTTTCACGAACAGAGGAAGATCAATTCGTTGCCGATGTCTATGGAGTAAAAATGCGTGGCAGTAGCAACGGAGCAAGAACACCACCTTCAAATCAAAAGACCACAACTAATGAAGAGGATGATTTGCGATGGGTAGAAGAAAATATTCCCGAATCAATGGCTGATGTTACATTACCTGCATTAGATTCCGACGAAGAAATTATTAATACTAAATTCGAAGTTTCAAAAATGCAATAGAATTAAAAAAATAAATAATCACAGTACCCATTGCTTGTATCAGCAGTGACATCGTATGTATGGTTTATGTAGCAATTTGGCTTTATATTTTATTAATTTTTATTTTACTATATCTTTTAAGAAAGATAACAGTTATAAAATTAGGCACATAAGTTAGATTGACTTACATTAACCAATTAACCGGAAGTATTCTATTTTAAATTGTTTATGTTCTTTTTTTCTCATTAACTCTTTTTCAACATTTAGTTTTAATAAATTTTTCTTTATAATGCATAAATTGCTGGTCAATCACACAAAAATTTTTCTTATGAAATTTAATCACATTTACTTCTTTTAATTGTTCCTAAAACCAAGCAACAAATACGAATATCAAATTTAAAAAAAATAATGTAAAATATTTTCATCGAAAGTTTTTAAATAAATCAAAATAATATATTTTCTCCCCAGTCGTATATTAAAATTATTATTTAGTTTCTTAATTATGTAGATAAAATATTAATAAAGAAAATATAATGAATTTTTTTATTAATAATAATCATTAATTATTTATGTATGTAAATATATTTACATTCGTATTTATAAGTTTCATATAAGATTAATAAAATACTTCTTATATTTATGTGTAAAAATCAATAGTTTCGCCTTTAGAGAATTATTGATATAGATATAATTAGTTTCAGACTAGTTTATGAAGCAAAAAGGAAGAAGTAAAAAGAGAAAAAATATAATTTTATATATTACCCAAAAGAAGTTTTTATTTCATGTATTTCAGAGATGAAATATGGAATCATTCCATCTAACATCACAGTGAATTTTCATGTTAAGAACATCAAGATCTTCTGGTTCCCCAACACTTATCCCATTAAAATCGAACATGTTTTCATGACCCCAATTTAATATTGTTAATAGATCGCTATTAAGTGTATCAATTTTGTTTTTTTGTTTTTAATTGACTTGCCTCAAGGGATGACCCCTTCGTATGCAGTGCATTGTGCCACAACTCAGGGAGAGGGCTAGGGTAGAGAAGATAGATGTCGAAAATTTAGAAGGCTTAACTCTTACAACTCTGCTTTGCGCCTTTGGTAATTTTTATAGCACTGTTGATGCGCCTCTCGTGTTAAGTAGACGCATTAACTTTGTAAAGCTGTATTAGTAGGCATTTTATTAATTTTGTTACTTCGCCGACGGTTCAGCTAACCGACACAGGAGGGCGATGTTGCGTACAATAGTTTGTAACAGCATCAATCGCTGTCGGAACAGTGCTATCCCTTTAGCATTTAAATAGTCCGACAACAAATAATACAATGCCTCATTATGACTTGCCAGGGTTTGAAACCAGATCCCAAGCCATAGTTTGCTTAGTAGCCAACCCGCTAACTACTTCAGCCAACACCACCGCAATGCTCCAATCACCGACAGTCTTGGACTAGTATTATATTATTATGAATGGACGATACTGTTATCATCTGCAAAAGAAAAATGAAAAAAGAGTTATGTAAAAGAACGAACCCTTGCGGTACCCCTGATTTAATCTTAAACTCCTTTGAAAAGATCCCGTCTACAACAACTCGTACAGATCTGTGACAGATTAATGTGGGAACCTGCCTTTCGGCTTAAGCCCACAGTAATCTCACCACCGTTCGAATATTTATGTTCACACGCACCCATAAGTCACCCCGAGGGCACACAAGAGTGACCTCGATGGTCACATCAGGTGAAAACATACGTGATCCACCCCCAAGCATAAACACTTTACTTATGTGTTCGAGCTATCTCTTCTATCTGTTGATTAGCAACAGCAAATAGAGGCTTTGCATTGGTAGACCAAAGTCCATCCAATCTAAACCAATACCTCTGCTAGCTTTTAGTAGCAACCTCAGCCACCACGGGTAATCCAGAAGGAGACCTCACCAATAACCGTGTACGGAATCATTCCCCCAACGAGGGTAGCGCAATTGCATATTAATCCCCAAGAGAACAGAAGCATTTCGCAATATCACATCGCATGGTGACTTAAATATAGGAACAACACTCTCTACCCCACTTTCTTGGTTCTCCGTATGACAGACCTTTTGGACTGGTTCTGCAGGGAGGGATGTTCAATAAATTGTCTGCAGAGCATTGTAGCGCTTTTTTTTTTTTGCATCTGAGTGTGCGTTGTTGAAGCCTAAAGCAGCGAGATTTTTCTGATTGCGTGAACCAGATAGACTTTTGATTGTTGACAATAGCTTTTTTGTGTCTATAGAACATTGGTTAAGGTGGGCTAACCATTTACTACGGTGATGTTCGTTAACTTGGGTAGTTATCTGTGCCGAGAGTTGTTCTATGTCATCTACTGGGTTGCAGGCGCGTAGGAGATCGCGTTCTTCTGCCAGGCGCGCTGCACTAGATGGAAAGTGTGGTCGGATGTTTGGTGTTCTTCCTGCCGGGATAAAACGCTTGGCCGCCCTTCTTGGCACAATGGGAAGGGATAGGTGACGAAGTGATTCGTCACAGGCGTTTGTGAAACCAATCCAGTTGGCTTTGTTGTAGTTCATAAATGTGCGTTTATCAGACTCTACGAAGTCGCTAGGCTTCTCTATTTCGACCAAGATCGGAATATGGTCAGAGTTGAAAGTAGTGTGTGTTTGCCAAGTAGTGACGAGCAGACAATAGAGATGTCTGGAAATGTCGAGAATCTAGCTGTTACTTTCGTAGGGAAGTCTTCATTGATGACAGCGAAGTCAGATTCGTCTATCTGGTCGGCAATGAGTGCCGCGGGAGTCGTTGGGGAGCAGTAAAAACCAGCTCTGGTGATGAGCATTGAAGTCGCCAAGTATCAATCTGTTATCCCCATGCAGGAGATGGGATGAGCTTGGGTGATAAACTACACCTATGCTGTGAACGGGAGGGATGTAAACGTTGACGATTGAAATGCTCATGGTTTCCAAGTAAGGGTCGGGTTCAGGGGATGATGTTAGGGCGATTAGTCTATAGCTAACGTTGCGTTCAATTATGAACACAAGACGCCGACCATGATCTCTTTATAACGCAATGGAGAACTTGCAACATCTTCCAAAAAAGAAATAAATGGTTGGGCTATCCTCTAATGGCCACAGTGCTCAGATTAGCTGTGAATGTGAATCACATGTAGAAGATCAAGCTTTATCTGCAGCCTGTCCCAACGTTGCTGAGATCATAGCATCGACCAATAGTCTTAAAACCAATTAGTCACCTGGTGTAGGCGGAATGTCTTCTTAATTGCTAAAAGCAGGCACTTGTACAAGCACCAAAATAATACATCCAATCATCCGCACATTTTGGGAGAATGAAAATCTGCCTGACGTAGTGGTAGAAGGCATAATAATAAACATTCCGAAAAAGGGAGATGTTACAACCCAAATAATTTGCGTGGTATTACCTTGCTTTGTAAGGTCAACAAGGTCATTGCCCAAATAATCACCAGACGAATCTCCGAGAGGGTGTCACCAGCATTGAGACAGGAACAAGCGGCATTCAGACCCCACAAATCTACTATTGACCATATGCGTAGTTAAACGAAAAATTTAACTATTACGATCACAGTGAGTGGTACATCCTACACAAACCAATATTAAACATGTAAGAGTGCTACATAAGTATGTACATATGTATATTCGGCTGTCCCAAATCTTATATACCCTTCACCAAGTTTATAAAAAATAATGAGCTATAAAGTTTGATCGGCCGGTGTTTAGCTCTATAGTCTATCATTTGACATTTTTTTCCATTTTTTACTTCACATTCCTAAACTTAAATTTGTCCATTCCTGTTCACCGGACAAAAAAGAGGTTAGAACGAAATAAAAAGATGCTACTTTTGTTAAGTAAATATACACAAGACATTAGCTGTGTTCATTTACTAAAAATTGTTACAAATTTGTAACAATTGTTACTAGAAAGCGTTCATTAACCCAAAAAATTTGCAACGAGAGAGCGTCGAAAGAGCGTAAAAAATTGAGAGACAGAAAAATTCTTGCAAGTTTTTACAAGTAAAATTTTTACTTGTAATAATTATTCAAACAGCTGTTTTGCGTTTGTGTTTACAAAACAATATTTCTAAATTAAGTTGCAAATAAAAATATTTTGGAAAATTTAAGAAATTGTAAGTAAATGTAAACTTTTAAAACGATAAAAAGTATTAAAAAGATGTATCTTAGGAACAACAGAAGCAAAATAAGATGTCTAATGGAATTGAAATGTTTTTGTTTTCTTTTTTCTTTAATTTTGGTCTGTGAAAATGTTATTTCTAATATTGCTGTTATTTCTAATATTGTAAATATTGTGAGTACCTAGGTACTCGGTACTTTACACTAAGCAGGCAAATAATTCAATTAGTTCATATATATATTTGCAAATAAATTAAATTATTTTTAAAATTAACTTTGAAATAGTAATGTTTTTAACTATCAAATTCTATTTCTACCACCATATGTCCACGTGTGGACCGCCGAGAGATTTATTTTCACTTATATTGCAAAATGATTGTTCGAATTTATGTTTAACAAATTAATTGGTTGCTTTTTCTTTTGCAGTTGTTTTTATTTACCTTAATTACATAAATAAAAGAAACTTGATAAAATTTGAAAAATAGTCTTATTTATAAAAAAATTTAAATGTACTTCCAATCTTCAAATTACCTAATTTATTTTTTGCCTTATTAACAGTTATTAATTATTATTTATAAGCGTAAATAAATTTGCAAATAAATTAAATTATTTTTAAAATTAACTTTGAAATAGTAATGTTTTTAACTATCAAATTCTATTTCTACCACCAGAGATTTATTTTCACTTATATTGCGAAATGATTGTTCGAATTTATGTTTAACAAATTAATTGGTTGCTTTTTCTTTTGCAGTTGTTTTTATTTACCTTAATTACATAAATAAAAGAAACTTGATAAAATTTGAAAAATAGTCTTATTTATAAAAAAATTTAAATGTACTTCCAATCTTCAAATTACCTAATTTATTTTTTGCCTTATTAACAGTTATTAATTATTATTTATAAGCTTTTGGGGTTTAATGCTGGCAGCAACATGATATTTAATTTTGGATAAAGCTTTTTATTACAGTACCTCAGGTAGAAATTTAGAAATTAATCGAAAAAGCTACAATAATCTAACGAATAGCGTTTTTTCTAAGAAATAACGAAATCGGACAAAAAATTTATAATAATTTGTAAAAGTAAATCACGAAAATCATCCATTACAAAAATATATTTCTTAAATATGCCAGATAATATGTTATAGCGTTTAAACTAATTAAAAATAAATATTTTATTCATTATTTTATTCAAAAGTAGCTAATCACCCTTATCGTGTTTAGTGTATTTCGACTACGCCTAGTACTAGATTAAATAAAATTGCAAAACTTTTCATCATTCTATTACAAGCAGTACTCGAAAAACGCCAGTCACATTAATGCTGAATATAAATGACCATAATCACATTATTTTTATAATAATATACATATATGTATAATTTGTCCAAAAAATATAGAGGCAGCTATTAAGTACTCATATATACCTATACATTACAACACTACTTTAACTTGCAAATTTTTACTAGTAAAGTGTTCATTTACTTTTTCACATTTTTGAGAGTAATTTTGGAAAACTTTTTGTTACTCTCTCGTTACTAATTTTTACTAGTAAAGTAAATGAACACACTTATTAAGAAACCTCAGCAGCACTACAGCAGTGTGTTGAACTCATATAATTTATTTTTAATTTTTGCCATTTTCACATGTTTTAAATATGTATAATAAACTTTTATCGATTTTGATCAATATTATTAGCGATACAGTTTTTCAGTTAAAATTGTTAACAACCCGTATACCCTTGAACATTTAATCGAAAAAGAAAAACAAAAAGGAAAACATTTTTTATGACATTATCATAAACATAGCCTGTAGAATTGTATTATTATAGTATACTTTTGTATGAAAAAAATAAAATATATTTTAAACTTGTTTAAATATTTAGGACATTATGACAATATGACTGATTTGAGTACAGTGCGAACACCCCCAAAATATGTATTACTTTCCGACTATAATCAACTAGTTTTATTTTACCATATCCTTGTACATATGTATGTTTGTATGTAATTAACATAGCGTGCGGGATAAATTAACAACTATCAATTATTTTCCAGTCATGAACATCACACTAAATATTGATTTAAATAATTAAATGAATAAATTAGTGTTACTTTTGCTGAGGAATAATAAAGTGCTCTGAAAATGAAGATGCATAGTAAATTAAGCTTATGTCTCAAAGAATTTCAAAATTGGTTTAAAAAGGAACATTTATATTACAGGTAAGATCTTTAAGTCCTCAACATACATACATACATATGTATGTAAGTACATAAAGTTTTTTAATAAAAATCGGCGAAATTTAGATTGTTTTGGGGTATCATAATTACCATTTCAATATGGATTATAATATCGATTTTTCTGCTGACACTGAGACGATTTTCATCAGACTCAATAAGTATTGGAGTTGAAACAACATATCTCCGATGGAATAACACATTCCCAGCGGTTAGTTTCTGTTTGACCAAAAATCGTTCTAGCGGTCGCGTAATGGATTTTATAAACAAGGAAAATATTTCATATAAAGTATCATTTACGAATTATGCTAAAAATCTTCACGATTACATGTTTACGAATCCGAATAATATTCATTTTAAGGAAGAATATTGTGATGGCTTGAATTCTACTTGTGGTGTTGATATTTTAAGAGTACGAAAAGAGGTAATTAAAAATGTGTAATGAAAACATAATACCTACTCTTATTACGAATGTCGTACATATGTATGTATAACGATTTTAATATTTATCTCATATATATCGATACATAAAACGCAAAATGTCATAACTAACATTTTCATTACTTTACGAGGAGGAGAAACGAAAAAATGCTTAAGCTTATTTTGAATTTGCGATATATCCTGTGAGCCGTAAAGGCCAAGTCCTTTTTCAACTGAAATCGACGTAAAAGACGGAGGAGATTGCCAAAATAAGTACTTTGTTGACGGATCAACTTGTTTTTGTTTACCGAATTTAATTGTTTAAACAAAATTTGATTCTATATTCTAAATTTCGTTTTAATAAATTTATTTAATTTAGTATTTGCTGCCACACAAAAAAAAAAAATTCAAAGTACTCAACGCACGTCAGATGTCAGTTGCCGAATTGTAATATAAGACGTATTCTATGTATGTATGTGTCTCGGCATTTGTAGTTAAACACTCTAAATTATTATAGGATGAGTATTATTATGCTGCTCTAACAAAATAAAAGACAGTTAAAAATTAATTGATGTATTGACAAATAATTTTAATGGACAGCTCTACTTCCCTTTTGACATTTTATTAATAAAATCGCAAGGTGTTGTTGGGGGAAAATTCATAAAAAAGTCGATGTCCGATTTTTCGTAAGTTAGGGCGTTTTGTGTTTCAGGTAACGATGTATGTATTAGAGATAGCAGAAAACGTTTATTATTTAACCAAAGTAAATACAATATAACCCTTATACTATGTTCACACGACAAACTGAAACACTAGGTTCGCTCCGTGAACCTCGATGGCGAACCCATGTGTTCTCACGACATATTCTATGTTGGTTCGTACTTCGACATTCTTTTATTGCTTAAAATATAATTGACTATTTATTGCTTTTCCATTTTATTTAATTATTTACATACATATGTAAATATAATTATATGCTTTATATTTGTTCAATGTTTTTATTAAATTTTAGCACTTATCAATTGTTTTTTCTTTGTTAAAATAATTTTGCACAACTAGTTCAGATAAACTAGCGATAATTTGTTATCAAAATTAGAGATGATAGTAAATTATACGGGTTCACAACAACGTTCAAAATGAAACACGTAGGTTCGCTCTCAAAATTTTGTATGGCGAAACATGTAGGTTCAATCAAGGTTGGCCCGCGAACCAAGAATGAGAGCGCGAACCTCTATAATTTCTGTCCGTGTGAACATAGTATAAGGTTAAAATAGCCACATACATACATATTAGTGATGTTACGAATACTCATATTCGTATTCGATCTTGTTGATCAAGTGCGATATCTAAAATATACAAAAATACCTAGGGTAAGTGTACCAGTAGTCGGCAGTTTAAGGCTTTTGCTTTTTTTAAATCTAGCGCCTTTGCACGTGTGAATAAGCTGTTGGATTGGTAGCTATTTAATACAAATCATTAATTTGTATTGTTTTAGATCAATTATGTTAAATTTAAATATTTTTGTACTAAAATTGAGAAATTTACAGATTTTGTAAAAAAGAGCACATTTGCCTATAGTCGGCACCAATTTTCCACTTTTCGGCATGTTATGTTCCTATTGTCGGCATATCATATTTTAGTGAAGAAAACAATACATTGAGATAGAAATCATACTATTATTGTTATAAAATAAATTAACTAAGCTTCTACATTTGTTATGAGATCATGCAGGAACAAAGGATTAATTCATATTCGACCAAAAATTAAAAATATTAATACTAAATAATATTTTTGCTTATTTCAGTCCTTGGAATTCATTGTTTGTACTTAACTGATATATTAAAGGTAAAAGCTAGGTATTTTATACCTATATATTTGTGCATTCGAGGAGTCTAAAGCTACGTTCACATTTATTAAATATTTGTCCAAAAAAACGTAACCACTAGTTTTGCTTATAAATAGTGTCATTTTACTTTGTTTTTATATTGCAAAATAAAATTAATTATTCTTCAAAAAAACTAATTTTGTATAGTTTTTAAAAAATGCGAACCCATTATTAAAAAAAATATTGAAATTAAAAGAAATAAGTTATAAGGTTTTTTGTTGGTTACGTTTTTTTCGACAAATATTTGATAAATGTGAACGTAGCTTAATTCTATTAAAAAATATAGGAAGGTACTTTCTAATTCCGTATTGCATATTTTTGAATTCGGTGCATTTAAGGTGATACCACTGAGTCAGGTATCACACCCAACATTTCTTAGCTGATCATCATCGGTATCCGAATCCAACACTTCAGAACAAGTGCTACATTTTTCCTTTTGCTTTGGTATTTTAAATATGACTGGCTTGATTCTTTTTTCTATTTTTGGCTTCTTTCAGTTTCTTTCATCCGTATATGGATCCTACATGCAAGAGCACTGAGGGCCATAATTTTGCTTTTAATTGTAAGGACGGTGATTGCTTTGGGAAGTAAAGATGATTTTCGAACAATGTTGATATCGATGATTCCGGGTTTTTAATTAGCTTTGTGTAGCTAATACTTTTAATCAAATTACATGATGGAGAAGGGCTAATAGGATCAAATTATAAGGGAGCTACAAATTGAAGAACTAAGTGAGAAGCGTTCTGCTGGCAACTGTAAGGTTGGAGAGGAGCATGAAATGTTTAGCTTTGCTTTGTTTTTGAAGAAGTTGGTGTTGAACAAAAGAGGGCCGGTGATATTGTTTGTATGCTCTCCATTTCCAAAACTCCATCGTAATTCAATATATATGTCCCTGACTGTTCTGTAACGTTGCCTAAAATTTCGATATTTCAAATGTTTTCTCCATTTTTTTAAAGCGCGAATCTCTTCAAAAGCTCCATTTGAATCAATCCCTATTTAAAGTAAGCTACGGCTCATGAGGTTGATAATCTAAATGTCTTTATCATAATCCGTTTCTCTGAACATTTTAACATTTTTAAGACCGTTTGCTAATTCGACTAACGATTAATAACACATTTAGTATAATCCGCACTATCAGGGTTAAATAGGTAAAGGCCACACTTTCGAAACCCGTTCTTAATTGTTTCTTCCATTTTAAGATCCGAAAGAACCGTATGAAGAAGCGGATAAAAAGGATGGTGTAAACTTTGCAGTATCCCTTTGGTGACAGTACTTTTCCAGTTTTGGGACACATGGAAACACTAGTTTCGTCCCTCATAGCTTCCAAAATGTAGTTTATTTTGTTCGCTGAAACAGTTTTTCAATTCAGACAACCATTTTCTAAAAAACCACTTTCTGACCAGACGATCGCTTAAAAATGGTGTGGCTTGTTTGTCTTTTTTAATAATTTCTTGAACGGTGTTCAATAAATCGTCCATTGTAAGTGGAAAACTACATTTCGCCAAATCATTACACCATTTTTCTAAATAATTTTTTTCAGCATTTCATAGAATAGTTTGTGGGCCGAATCTTCGAGGACCCTCAAGAACGCGAACTTGTAACATGTCTTGTAAAGTTGAACGTGGAACACCATATTTACCACTGGACCCTAATATGGAAATGCCGCCTACACTTATTTCAGTCAGTGCATCTTGTAGAGACTGTTCCGAATATTTTTCTTTTGGTATTCATATTTTAATTCAAATTATATCTGAGACTAGTTAGTGTAAAACTCAACATATTTTTGACATTATAGTTAAACAAAACTAGTACAAAAAACCACTGCCGACATTAGGATAGCTATTGTCCTGTAGTCGGCAGGTTGTAAATAACTAATTTGAAACTATGGCGACTACTAGGTAAACTTGTTTTAAACACAATTTTTATATATACAATGGTTTGCAAAATGACGAATAAACAATTTTCTCAAGTTTGAGTTAAATCGGAAGAATTTGCTTGTTTCCCAGTAGTCGAAAACTAACGATTTTTTTTTGTTCCTAATGCCGGCATCCCTTAATATATCGGATAAATTTAATTTTTTTAAAAATTTACACTGTAATACTATTATTTGAGCAGATTTCAGCATTTTAAAACCTTTTCCGATTAAAATTTGCTAAAATTGACGTTTTTACATGCCTTACAAAGTCGGCTTAGCCACTAAATTTTTACTAAGAAATAAGCACTACCACACGTGTTGTAAGAGAGTCACTTACTATTAGTAAGTTACTAAAGCCAACGAACTCAATAAACTATGCAAATATTCTCAGTTTTGTTTTCTCATATATAATTCTGGGAGTATTTGTGAAGCTTATGTGTTCTTACTTTTATATATTATCACTGTTATTCTTAGTTATTTGAGTTTAAATTTGAAAACTGCCGACTACTGGGACATGCCGAACTTAGGAGCACTTACCCTACATATATATATTTTTAATAATTTTTATTTGAAGAAAATTCTTTATCTTTGACGAAAGATAATAACCTTCGTTAAAAACAGACACAAATATATATGTACATATTTTATCATTTAAAAATTAAAGTCTTATTTATATGTATGTATAGTAGGGGATTGGAAGAACTAAAATGTAATATGTGAAAGTCCACCGACACAGGTGGCTGCGTCATCTGCGAAAATATGTTCTCCCAAACAGCACTGAATTACTAAAAAAAATCGCAAACAGAGTAAGAAAAACGAAATCTGAAAGAATGTAAGTAAAATAATTTAAAAATGTTTAGTAGAGGTCTTCAAATTTGGCATCTCACTGTCATAATGATGTTAAATACCTAAAGTTTTTTAAATTTATTGTTACTGAGACAAAGGGAGGAATTTTTTCCAATTAAATTTGAAATATTAAGTGGCTCTAAACCTTAAAAGTAATATTCGTATTCGGCGAATACTGTTTCAAATCAGTGATGGAAAATAAGATTTGCATTTCGGTACCAAAAAATATTTGGTTGAGTACTTTTAGGATCCCAAGAGTACCAAAAAAATTTTTTTTAATAAATTTTTTGTATATATGAAAATAATTACGTTTATTCGTAATAATAATAATATAAAAATATATTTTTTTTTTTATAGAATTTATATAAAATTCATTTAAAACAAATTAATAAGGAATACCAAGCACATACATACATACATATGTAGGAACATACGTATGTAGAAACATACATTTGTGTGTTTGTGTAACAGCTTTTGAATGGACATGGCTGTGTTACATCTAAGTTAAACCGTTGCGGACATGACAGTGTCCCGTTTTGTTCAAGATGCGGTGGAAATGTTGTGGAACATGCCGACATGCGTTTTTCATCTGTCTACAATTTGAAAATTCAAGTTCAAGGACGTGTTTAGAAGACGCATGTGGGTACACTTTTTTAAATTGATTCTATTGGAACTTCATAGTTTGGAAGAGATTCGTAGAAGAATCAATATGGTTTAGGTAGAGCTCAGCACCTCGTTTCACCTCGTGATGTAAAGCCATGCGGCAGTTCCGCTGGTAACGTTTGGGTCAGTATAAAGGTTATTATTTTTAGTGTGCAAAATTTCCGCACTCGATGGTGGTAAATACTAACACTACCTGAATAAGACTTGACACTTTCGCAACATAAAGCCTGTTTCTGTGTTTAGTTCTTCTGAAATTTTCGTAAAATAAAAACCATTGTATATTTGGAAATGTGTGTGTGAGAGCATTAGATGTATTGGGGGAAGTACCACTGTACTTTTCGTTATCAAATAGTGTCAAAAAAAGTACGATCGTACCAACTTTCCTATTACTGTTTCAAATATTCGTATTCGTATTCGCGAATACTAAAAATTGATATTCGTAACATCACTAATACATATAGCGGGTGTTTTTTACTGTAGGAATGAATTTTTTAAAATGTAATTTCCGAAAAAAAGTAAAAAAAACGCTATTCGTAATAAGGCTGATAGGTTATGCTCTTTTTTTATTGAAATTATTTAAGTATTATTACGAAAATACTATTATAATAAACCTTATTTCTTATGCATATACATATATTTTAGCTTTTACCAAGTTCTTGTGATGAGATTATGGCAAACGTTTCTTTCAATGGAGTCTCATATGAAAATTGTTCAGATATTTTTAAATTTCACGAATTGGAGATGGGTTATTGCTTTTTGGCTAATAATATACTTGATTAGTGAGTAGATATGTATCGATAAGAATAATTGTAAGATCATTCCCATTAACTTTAATTTAATCAAGCAACGCAATAACCTAAAAAAAATATTTTATAAGAAACGACTTTAAAGTTACAAATTTTCAAACGATTTAGTTATTTTTATATTATTATTATTACGAATAAACGTAATTATTATTTGAACTTATATTGATTTACATATGAAAAGTAATATTATCAGGCTCAAGTTCAGTTTTATTGAATTAATGAAAATTCAAAATTACTAAGAGTTTTTTTGTGTTGGAAAATATTATTATTTATATCCAATCAGTTTTTAGCAGAACGTATCAGTACTGATTTCAAGGCCGCTACACCTCTCATCAGCGTTCAATTGTCCATCTTTACAATAATCGTAAAGTGGATACTAATTGAGAAGAATATCAACTATTTAACCAGTTTTCAACAGAAATAGAATATGAGAATTAATTTTTAATTCAATTTTTATTCTACAATGAAACAGTGCTGGTTAGTACGAAATTCCCTCATTACTGCTTGGAACTAATAATCAACACAAACTCATAGTCCGTTATCATCAAAGTATTCTACTTTGTATTTTAACGTTTTTGTTGTTTTTACTCTATATTAGGGAAATTCACATATTACTGTGACCCCTGTTATTAGGGTATTTATAGCTCGTGCCCATTATTATTACGAATAAACGTAATTATTATTTGAACTTATATTGATTTACATATGAAAAGTAATATTATCAGGCTCAAGTTCAGTTTTATTGAATTAATGAAAATTCAAAATTACTAAACAGTAATGAGGGAATTTCGTACTAACCAGCACTGTTTCATTGTAGAATAAAAATTGAATTAAAAATTAATTCTCATATTCTATTTCTGTTGAAAACTGGTTAAATAGTTGATATTCTTCTCCATTAGTATCCACTTTACGATTATTGTAAAGATGGACAATTGAACGCTGATGAGAGGTGTAGCGGCCTTGAAATCAGTACTGATACGTTCTGCTAAAAACTGATTGGATATAAATAATAATATTTTCCAAAACAAAAAACTCTTAGTAATTTTGAATTTTCATTAATTCAATAAAACTGAACTTGAGTCTGATAATATTACTTTTCGATTTAATTATTGTTTATGCTTCTCTCAAAACATTAGCGTACAAGATACAAATTCGAAACTTATACACAATATAAAGAACAATTTAATTCTAAATTAACTTTTTTAGGTTATGACGTTGTTTGAGTAAAGAATGTAGGGATGCAATGATAAAAATATCCCATGCTGATTATTGTGGTACTTGATATCTCTCAAGCGTATCCCACTGACATCAAAACTTAAATTTTGTAAAATATGCCAAAAATCTTGTTTAACTTTAAAAGCATAAATATATCGCATATATTTAATTTTTACCCCAATGTGCATAAATACACAAATATTCTAGTTCGATTGAGTTTAATATACATACATACATATGTATGTGCAGCTATTAAAATAACACAGGTCAACTGCGAAAACGAGCTTGAATAACCACTATATAGATTTGATGCATCATGGATACCTAAGTACAAAAATGGTAAAATTTTTCAATTCTATGGATAAGTTTTTTTTTTTTTTTTAAATTTTTATCTAAATTTTGGGATTTTCGAAGGGGCTGATTTACCAATTTTATCATAACTATGGAACGACTTGTTCAATTTTATCACAAAATATATTAAAAAACTTGAAATGAAATTCCTTTTAAGCCATACTAATATAATTTTTTTTATAAACTCGTCGGTTTCGGAATTATTTAGACTGCAATGATTAAAAATAATTTTTTTTTATGCAAAATTGGTAAATTTTTATTCTTAAAAAATATATAAAAAATCGAATTTCATATTTTTATTACATGATTAGAAAGGTATATATATTCCAAATAAAATAAACTTTACTTCATGAAAATCGATGCATAAATGTTGATTTTATTCAGAATACAGAGAAATTACCCGATTTTGAGATATGACTACGTTGCAATAAAGGCTCAATATGTACTCCACCCAAGTCCGAAATATTCCAATCCCTGTTTTGACAAATTATCAAGTTCTCTTCGAAAGTGTTATGTTCGTGCACCTGCTTAGTGCGTCCACGTTTTGCATCCGATTCCTTTCAGTTCGTTTCTGTTCAATGTCATAGTGAGAGCGTTACAGTCGGTCACAATCTTAAATTTCTTACCAAGGAGATAAATACGAAATATTTTCAGTGCATAAATTATTGTCAGCGTCTCTAGCTCAAAACTATGATATTTTGACTCTGCGTCCGTCGTTATCTTAGAGAAATAAAAATTTGGATGGAACTTGCCATCCGCCTTCTTCTGCAGCAGCACTGCTCCAAAGCCTATTGAACTATCATCGCAATGAAGCTCAGTGTAATGTTTGGGTCGTATAAAGCAACCACAGGTGACTCCAGTCACCTGATGTAGGCACATATTCTAAATGGAATATTTTACTTTCACATATTTCCCGAATGAAATGGAACCTTACTTTTATGTGCTTAGTACGTTTGTGAAATTGTGGATTCTTGATAAGTTTTATGGCACTTTGATTATCCAAATGCAGTATAGGAGATTTTAAATTATCACACAATAAATCACTTAACAATCGCTAAATCCAAAGAAGTTCTTTAACACTTTCACATGCAGCCATGTATTCAGCTTCTGTGGTTAATAGGGCCATTGTCTGCTGTTTTCTTGAATACCATGATTAGACATCAGCCAGTCGTCCCTAAAGAGAATTTTGGTCAAAGACCTGCGCATGTTCCCGTACAAAGTCCAGTCCGTGCATCAGCTGCTGCCTGTCGACCGCCAAACGCGTGTAACCTACGCCCAAGCCATCCTTAATCTCGAGAACGAAGTGGACGATTTATCGACCAAAATCATAATGAGCGATGAGGCTCATTTCCACCTCAGCAAGTACGTGAACAAGCAAAAATATCGCTTCTGGGGCACCGAAAATCCACGAGCGATGCACGAGGAGCCATTACAGCTGCTCAAAATGACTGCATGGTGCGCTGTTCACGCTGGAGGAGGCGTCTGACCATTTTTTTTGATGAAGCTGCTGGTCAAACGACAACAGCGGGTTTTTTCTGCCGAAATTGAACGAATTAGGACTGGAGGACATGTGGTTCCAACAGGACGGATCAACGGCACACACTGCCCGAGCCACAACCGATATTCTGAAGGCGGCGTTCCCGGGTCGCCTCATCTCTCGTTTTGGCGATTTACACTGGCCCCTAAGATCGCCCGATTTAACCGATCCAGACTTTTTTTGTGGGGTTTTTTGAAGTCCCGTGTTTACGTGAACAAGCCCGAGACCCTGGAAGCCCTTAAGGACAACATTCGACACGAGTGCGAGAATCTGTCGCCCGAAGTTCTCGCCGAAAAATTCATGAAAAATGCCATAAAACGAGCCCGTATAGCAATCAATTGTGACGGCGCCCATTTGGCCGATATCATCTTCTCGACTTGACCAATAAAATTCTAAAGGTTCAAATAAACATAAACAAAAAACAGAATCGAAATTTTCAATTTAGAAAAAAAAATGAGAGCCAAACAACATCGGATGACTTCTTTTAGCCCAAATTGTATTAATATTATATTTATATTGGGGGTGCCCGTTCCCCTCGTCCTACCGAATCAAAAATTCGCTGGAGGTTGTACCTTGTTCTTAAAGTAACACACGCCGAATTTTGATACATTCCGTGCTTTAGTTGCTCAGATATGGTCACAAAAATCTTACGTTACGGACGTTTTTGGCCGGCTAGAGTACCGCTCCGCAACGCACCATAAGGAACTTCGTTCAAAAAACATTTGCGAAATGCTGAAAGTAGTGGAGTTAAAATTCTAAATTTAAATTTATTAAGTCTTTTCTGCATATTCTAAAATATTAATAATAATATTTAAAATGTGTACTTCGAGCTTTCCGTTTTTAACGAGAAACTTTTCTTAAAAAAAATTATCCACTCTAATGTACATCAATACCGTTAGCTAAAATGCAAAATCACGTAACTATAAATTTTGGAAATTTTATTGGAAAGGAAAAAGACTTTGTGGCTGAAATAAAGTGTTTTGGTTTCCGTTTTTAAGCAATTATCGCGGGCTTTGAGACGACCGAATCAAGAAATTTTGAAACATTTGTTTCTTTTGTTTTTTTACGTATTTAAATCGCCCAATCTATGTTAACCCCTAAAGTATGCTATTGATTTTGATTTCATTAACATAAAGTATTGCCAGAAGAACAACGGAGTTATTAAACAAAACGTAATAATATAATTGCATAAGTTGATAAAAAATGCTATGCAATAACTTTACCGCGGCAGTCCCCGAGTGCCACATGTCTTTTTTTATTTGGCTGATTTTTATGTGGGAGATTTGTAAATTTGTATGGACATGCGATGCAATTCGCACAAATTGATTAAAAATGAGATTTCGAATTTCTTTTATTACCTGCGTGATTTTGCATTTCAGCTAACGATATATACATAAGTACGCATGTATAATTTTATTTATTTTTTTAGTAAAACAGTTAAGGGTTTGCCGCTGAAATACGACATCTCTCATACCGATAAAAACCTTATCATATATTTAAAAGGTGGTTTTTTATGGAAATATGAAGTAAATATTAATGAAAAATTTTAAACTACTCTTAATTATTGTTTAATACTTACATATATTTTCACAAGATGTATGTACACAGTCCCGAAAATTTGCCCTATTTCAATTCAATGACATATGATGCTTTTTCGGATTCTACGGTGTACAGATTTGATATTATGGAATATGAAAATAATATCGATGTTAAAGATGAACCCATCAAAAAACGATCTTGTAAATTTCCCCACGAAAGAGATCCGGGATCGCCGTGGCATTACAGGTATACACACATACATAAGTACACACATTTTTAAATTTATAATAATTTTTTGTTAACATTTTCTTTACAGTTTTTCTACTTGCATGTCTTATATAAGAATACAATTTGAATTGGCTCAATGCAATTGTACACACTTTACTTCACCCAAAGTATGTAAGTTTTAATAGTTTTAAATTTATGGAATTTTTCCGGCTATGGCTGTGTTCACAAATTACATAAGTATCAATTATTAAATGTGGCACTTAAATTTATTTTTTTATTGGCGCGTTGAGAATACAAATAATTCAAACTCATGAAAAATATGTAGGTATGTATATATTTGCCAAAATCTAGATTAGATTGAAAGTAGCCCTAGGAGTTTTCGAAGCTTTCACGGCCTTTATCTTACATTGTACTATTATGTTTGCCAGAGCGACGTCAATACCCAAAATGTTGGGGCAAATAATTCCAAAATGTGCCGAACAATCACAATTCGTCCTGCTGATTCGAAGTATATTAGGTTTGATCCCGTACTTTTTGGGCAAAGTCCGGTAAAATGAGAGCAAACAAGAATTTCTCTCAATTAGAGACAAAAACGCACAAAAGTACGGGAACACTAAAAACCACATTTTTATCCCAAAAGTTTGTTTGAAATTGCTGTGAAAGTAAACAAAAAAAATAAATACTGTTTTTGATTAGTATTTCACTTTTTAAGAGATTTTAGTTAGTACACACATACATATCTATGTTTGTATATCCAAACATACATATTTTGCTTTGCTTTTTGCAAAAGTAACAGTTATTTCATCATTATTCTTGTTAGGTAAAATTCAAATTTTTTATTTGTTATTGTTTATTTCATAAACAGCTGATTGATTACTACTTGCACAAACTAGCCCGAAGAAAAAGTACGGGCAGTTTCGTGCAAGAAGAAGAAGCAGACTTCTCTCTCAAAATCACTCTCATTTGCACGAACTTTGTGTACGGGAACAGTTTTCGTGCAAATTGGGATCCCGCGCATAGCTGCCAGATTTTTTTAGGTAATATCGTCATATTTTTGGGCAAAAATCGTCATTATCGTCAATATAGCTTATTGAAATCGTCATAAAAACGTCAAATAAAAAAACCGCATTTTTTACCAACAAAACATGTTTTTATTAAAGGCAAAACATAACAAAACTCTTAAATCACCAAATCTTATTAAAAAAACAGCATTATTTAAAATACAGAGATTGCATGTTTTTCCAGCTGCAATAAGATTTATACAATAAAAATATAATTTTTTATGAAAATAGACATATGTATAGATAGATATGTATATGTATAATATATATTTTACAAATATATATTGCAATTAAACATATTGATTAATTCAGGTAAACTTTCAGATCATAGCTGGTACATTTGTTTAGCTTTAAATAATCTTTTAAATATATAATATTGCCTCCGACTTTTTCAATTTCTTATTTTAGTCTTATTTAGGTTTAGCAGCCTAAATATTCTGTCCATATTTGCTGAATAATGTGATAAAACTAGGATTTTTGTAATAAATTTAGTAAAAACCGGAAACGAAAGACTAGAATCTCTTGCTTGCATATCTGATATTTTTTTCCAAAAATCCAATAGTTATATGTTTTTATCAGGACAATAATTTTAATTGTCTGAACTCAGTTTCTAGCACTTGGTTTTCACTTTCTTCAACAAACTGAAAAATTCTTTTATAATTTCAGAAAACCAACTTTTTTCTTCATTAATAACTAATATTAAATGGATTAATTTGGCCAAGAGCTTTATATTTATTTTCAAAACCAAATCTTGATAATATCTGATCACAAAAGCTCTATATAAAAATTAGCACAATTATTACTACTATTATATTTTTCTTTTGCATTTATTTGAGCCTCTTTCAATAAGTCTCTGACAAATATTCCTAAATAAATGTCTTCAAAATTTAAAAAATAGTTTTTTTATAATCAGTTAAATAAAAGTTTTCAGTATTAAGCAAACTAGTTTTTAAAAAGTTGCTCATTATAATTTCCAGCAGTTCAAAGTTGCTCTAATAGTGCAAATATATGTTGCAAACTTGAATTATTTAAAATCGTCAAAATTAGGGTATAAATCGTCCCATCGTCAGTATGTCATTTTTAGGACCCAAAATCGTCAAAATGACGATAAATCGTCAAATCTGGCAGCTATGATCCCGCGGGCTCCCAATGTTGAGTACGGGATCACACCTATTTTAAGCTTCCATCTAGTGAAATAAAATCACGAACGATTTTAAAATTACGAAAGTGATATTTAGGTGCTCTGAAAAGCATGAGATTTTTCATTTTTAGTGGTGATTTCATTCTTCTAAATCACGAGCAAAGAGCTGTTTTTTTCTCTTTATGTATAAACGTTTCTTTTGTATCTTTAAGAAATTTATCACAAAAATATAATAAATCTACGAATTGAAGTTAAAGTTTTTGTAAATATGTATATCGTAAAAATGACTGGAGCAATTTCGTTAGCAATAATTAATCTAAAAGCAAAATTTAAAAATAATCCACAAAAAATACAGCGTCCATAAATTTATAAATTTTGTAGGTTCTTGTTCTGTAGTAAAATAATTGATTTTATTGCAATAACAAACAAAAAACAAATCACATTAAGTGAGGGTGGTAATTTTATTGCATAGTTTAAAGAAAAATTATTAAAAAATCTTAAAGATATTTGAAATCGTCATGCTGTTAGCTGACCGGTTTTAAATTCCGAGATTTCAAACATTTGTGTACCCAAAACACTTTTTCAGTGATTTGAAATCACTTTAAGTGATTTTCAGAATATGCTTGATATAAAGTCCAGTAATTGACTTGCAAAGCATGCATGCAAAGTTTAGTATGATAATCGATTGATCACATTTTGCAAATTTTTAAAGCAAACATTTACATAAATGCATCTGTTTCCAAAGACGGTATAACATGTGCATAATTCCTTTTTGGGTGTTATTACGTATTTCTAATGGAATCGGAATATTTTCGACCATTCGTAAGTTACCGGAATTTTGTAATCCTTTTCGGAAAGCTAAAAAACCCTTTCGAAAGTGCAACTATGTAGTACGAAAACAAATGTCAAAAGAGTTATTAACGTATGTACTTACCATGATACAATGAATATGAGCCGTTTATTTTGAAAGTGGCATAAGTCAATTTTCCAAAACAATCGAGTTAATGGCAACACTAAATACAATTGAACGGTATCTTTTCATTTGTAAAAGAATTGCAATAAAAAAGTGACTTATGCCACTTTGAAAAAACGGCTCATATAAGGTATATGCAGATATAAAAAACCATTTTGTTGGTAGAAAATTGGATTTCGGAAGTCAAAAGCACAGACGATCAAGTTCGATATATCTGAGATTCATAGTGTTCGATGTATCTCTTATAAACTTCTTTTGAACGCTCTCTGGTAAGAATCCTATTCATAAATTTCCAGCAACAAAAGCAGTATCCATTTTAGTTCTTTGTGTATTTTTAAATTTGCACTTGAATTTTTTATAACAAATATAGCATTTGTATTAAACAGTGCAAAGTTTTAACATATAAAAATGACATTACTTAAAATTGCTAACCCAATTCTGCAGTAATTTCAAACCAAACCAAAAGTTTCGATTTTGTAACGAATTCGTTACGACTAGTCGGCAAAATATTCCGATTTCAGAACCGAATTCGTAAATATTTCGTAACGAAAATCATATGAAGTGGTTGACATGACTTCGTAAAGATACGTAGTTAAGAAATCGTAAGGAAATGTAGGAAAGATTTCGTAAAGAAATGTCTTAACGATGTCGTAAATATTTCGTAACGAAAATCATATGAAGTGGTTGACATGACTTCGTAAAGATACGTAGTTAAGAAATCGTAAGGAAATGTAGGAAAGATTTCGTAAAGAAATGTCTTAACGATGTCGTTTAGATTATTCGTAATGTTTTCGTAAACAATTTTAGTTGCTAAACACTATTTATCTTAATAATTTTTTCTTGTTATATATGTATATTTATCTATTGAACTAAAAATAATATTAATATTGATTTTCCAAAACTTACTTAATAATTAAATTTTTTAAAAAAATGTTTCCCTGCGCACACTCAAATTAAAAAATTCAACTGTAAACCAAAATGCAAACTTGTAGAGATCAAATATAACTTCAGACATAATACGGAAATTTTGTTTTTAGAAATTCTACAGAAATGTCTTAACAAATTCGTAACACCAAGGCTGACTTCAGACATACCATCGAAATGTCTTAACGAATTCTATACGATAAATCTGACTTCCGAAGAAGTCGAAACCTTTGGTTTGGTGGGTATGTACATAGTACGATTTTCTTTTCGATTTGGAAATTCCTTTCGAAGGCCTTTTCGATTCGAATAGAACTACATAACAACTGTGTTCAACTCGACGGAAGACATCTGGATGACATACTCTTAAAAAAAAAAATCCGCATTTCCATTCTATCGTTCCATTCTCTTAATAAAACTTTGTGTCAATTATTACGTTTTAATTTAAGTTTGAAAATATAAATTTTCAACCAGATACCCTGTACTCTTTATACATATTTATGTATATATGTATATAAAAATGTTTTCATATAGCTCCTTTATTGGAACGTAGTCATATCTCAAAAAAATTTTAACTTTGCAAAATGCATGTAAACATACATATATGTATGTATATGACCGGCTTGATCATTTTAGTGGTTATAAGTTCAGTTTAGATAGAGATATGCTGTTTATGAGAAATATTTAACAAACAAAGAAGCTACATACCTACATATGTATTAAGAAAAACATTTTCTTAAGTTACTGAAAAAATTTGGATTTTTGGAATATGACTACATTGCATCAAAGAAGAGATATATATCGCACCCTAAATACAAAAGGGTCACAACTCAAAATACTAAAATTTTCAGGAGACACAAAAAACTGCTTTCGTGCAGAAGCAATACACTTAACATAAAAATAGATATAACTGTATTTTTCCAGTTAGTGATGTGAAAGAAATTTTTGAAGTAGTTAGAGATGTGTACTCTGAATTAATTTATGGAAAAAAGTCATTTTTGGAAAATTTTGAATTGTGACCCTTTTGTATTTAGGGTGCGATATGTATTTTAAATTTTTCTTTATTTTTTAAAAATATACATACATAATACTATTAAAAATTTAATTACCTACTTAGTTGGACATGAAACTGATTTTTCCGTATACAAATCCCACGTGTGTCACTTTCGACCTCGCGGGACAGATTGTAAAATTTAGGAATAGATACATACATACATAATTAAAATGTGTCTTTTAATTAAATTTTTCTTTTCAACAGACGAATCCCAATACTGTACAATAAAAGGTTTAAAATGCATTCAAGAAGGTAAGAAAATAATTTTAAAATATTTTTAATTAAAATTAAAATATATTTTGATAGTAATTTTGATGAGAGGATCAGTTTCTAAATACCAACTTTGAAAGATAGAAGTCATTATAATTATGTATACTACGTACTTGTAAACTGAAAATACTCCATGCAATTATTTCATAAAAAGTCTCTTATTTTTTGCGTAGAATAAACAAAACTTTCGTACATAAACAGAAAAATATATGTACATACATATGTATGTATTCGTAAATACGAATACGAATATTACTTTCAAAGTTTAGAGCCACTTAATATTTTAAATTTAATTGGAAAACATTTCTATCTTTCTGTCACAATAAATTGAAAAAAAAAAACTATCACAATAAATTGAAAAAAATAAACTATCACATTACTTGAGGTATTTAACATTATCGAGCCACATTTGCGAAAATAACGAAGCGCAAAAAAGCAAATTTTACAGGAGAGTATTTTCTAATTATTTTCGAGATCGTTAGGTGAATTACATTGAAATATAAAATGTAGCCTATTTTAGGTCTCATATAAATAATATATCCGTTTCAAGGTTACATTTGTGCAAATTACACTTTTATTTACGCTGCCACAAAAAAAGCCGTTTGTCGCTTACGTTGTAATTGACAGGCCGATATCTTTGTAAATATATACAATTAACTTTTGATATTTTTGGTGCAGATCGGTTGGTGTTTGTGTACACATTTGCATAAAAAAAATCGAGAAAATGTCGCTTACGTTATTTTCGCAAATACGGCTCGTTTTTATGACATTGAGATGCCGAATTTGGAGACGTTTTTATTTAGTAATTCAGTGCTGTTTGGTAGAACATATTTTGGCAGATTGCGCAGCCACCTTTGCCGGTGGACTTTCACGTTTTAAATTTTAGTTCTCCAATTATTGAAGTTCAATATTGAGGTTTGATTACTAACTTAACATGGTATGAATAAAAATATGTATGTATGACTTTAATTTTGAAATGATTGTTGCAAAATGTATAGTTGTGTTTGTTTTTAAAAAAGGTTATTATCTTGCGTCAAAAAAAAATGTTAAAAATGTTTATATTTTTGTACATTTTATGTAATTTTTTAAACTTAATGTGTTTTTTTTTCTATGGAAATTATGTGAAAATTATGTGAAAATTATTCGAGAAATATTCGCTTGAATTTGGAAAATACGAATATCTTGAAATAGGCGAATAATGGAATACGAGTATTCGTAACATCACTAGTATATACTTATCATCCTCATTACTTCGTTCACATATTAAAAAAGGCATAAACTGTCTGTATACAAAATTTATCGCAGAAAAAACTTCCAAATGATCCTCATTCTGCCCCCCAAATGTAAAAAATTAATTAAAAAAAAAAAAAACAAAGTACCGTCTTCTACTGTTTTTACCCCCAGAAAGTACATTGCATACTAATGTAAGAAAACAAAAAGCACCTAAAGTATCAATTTGTCCCAATTTTACCCCTTAAAAAGTGCCCTATATTTTAATATGGTTCAAATGCTATTCGTCTACCATAGTTCATACAAATCCATTAAGAGAATTTCTCAAGAGAAAAATTACCAAAAGTAAAAAGCATCAAAAGTAAAAATATACATACAATATTAGCAGCGTTGTCAACTTGGTGCGTTTCGCACCTTTTTTTGGTGCTTTTCTAAATGTTTTGTGCGAAAAATATCTGAGTTGGTGCGTGGTGCGCTTTTTTTTTAAATTTTGGTGCGTTTTTTTAATTTTGGGTGGCTCCAAAGCAAATTCAACACAATTTTTTGTTTCAGTATAAGAAAAAAGAATTTTGTACAAAAAAATAAAACTGTTACAAAACCATTTCATTCAATTGTGTACAATTTTTACATTCAATTTTACAGACCATAATAAGAGCAACCATTAATGTTTAACAGGTACCAAAACACATTCACAAAAACTGTTAAACCGTCTTGTTGTTATAGATAATTTGTAACATTTCATTATAAGAAATTTGTTGTCCCTTTAAGATTTTCAGAGTACATAATTGTTTGTTGTCGTAAAAGTTGCTGTCAAGTCTGTTAAAGAGTTTAGCAAAAACAAAGTATTCTCGAGACTAGCGATCATTGTTCGATTTTTATAAAATGAATAAAAAATGCGTTTATATAAAGTGTTGTAACACTAAAATTAATAAAATTTATATTTACTAAAAGAAATATTTAAAGTTAGTGTCAATAACGGCGTCTAAAAAAGATACGCGAAATACAAAAAGATTTGGGAATCACAATGTGAGTTTAATACTATGTTCACACGGACAGAAATTATAGAGGTTCGCGCTCTCATTCTTGGTTCGCGGGCCAACCTTGATTGAACCTACATGTTTCGCCATACAAAATTTTGAGAGCGAACCTACGTGTTTCATTTTGAACCTTGTTGCGAACCAGTATAATTTGATATCATCTCTAATTTTGATAACAAATTATCGGTAGTTTATCTGAACTAGTAGTCCAAAATTATTTTAATAAAGCCAAACAATTGATAAGTGCTAAAATTTAATAAAAACTATCTGAATATTATCTGACTAATCTGTGATAAACAATTGAAACCTATACTGTGATAAATTGTGTTGTACCATATTTATTTACATACATATATATCTATTTATAAAAAATTTTTCTAACTACATATGTAATTATATTGTGATGTCCTGGTTTTTTAATTTTAATAATTTTTAAAGTTAACTTATGTCGTGATGTCCACTTTTAAATTTTATAAACCAAATGCTTTAAAATAATTTTCAAAAATAAAGAAAGCTCCTGAAGAAGTTGGAAAAAAGCCAACGAAACGTCGAGCAAATGTAATGTAACATCAACAATTACAAACAACATTGTTTTATTAGAATCGTAAAACAATAACTGACCAAAAAATCAGCCTGTAGGAAACCCCTAATAATACTAAAACTAATTATTGGTCATAACCAAAAATAACTTATACACATTTAATAAAAACATTGAACAAATATAAAGCATATATTTATATTTATGTAAATAACTAAATAAAATCAAAAAGCAATAAATAGTCAATCGTATTTTAAACAGTAAAAGAATGTCGAGTACGAACCAATATAGAATATGTCGTATGGACACATGGGTTCGCTATCGAGGTTCACGGAGCAAACCTAGTGTTTCAGTTTGTCGTTTGAACATAGTATAAGCAATGGATTCGGCCTTGACCAAATAATAACACAAAAGCAAGATGCTTTTATTGCAAATGCGACATCACTCCTAAATATCCAACCTTGTTGGGCATGCTGGAACTCGGAAACACGCTGCAGCTTTGAGCCCAATTAGCTACAAACGATATCAACAACCCAAATTGTACAAAATGTTTTATCCCATTACAAATGTCATTAACAGTACAATTTGAATCCGATGTCGAAATATTATCTAGTATTGAAAAAAGGTGGAGAATGATTCACTTCATGCAATGGCACAATATTGTATCAACATTAGAATTTTGGACTAAAGTTAAATGTTGTAAAGACGCAAAATTAATTCAATACAAATTTTCAATTAAAAAAATCTGAACTTGGTGCGTTTTTTGTTGAATGGTGCGTTTTGTTGACAACGCTGAATATTAGGGGATAATTTTTCTAGATGTATGACAGTTTTTCATAGTATGACACATACACACATATATATTAGTGATGTTACGAATACTCGTATTCGTATTCGACTATTTTAAGATATTCGTATTCGCCAAATTCAAGCGAATATTTCTCGAATAATTTTCACATACATTTTCACAAAAAAAAAAAAAAATCATATAAACAGTTAAAAAAATTACAAAAATATATTAATTTATAATAATTTTTATTTAAAGAAAGAAAGGCCTTTATCTTTGACGTAAGATAATAATAAAATACAAACGAAAATTATATATCGTAACTGTCATTTAAAAGTCAAAGTCTATGTAAATTCATATCATGTTAAATTAGTAATCAATTCTCAGTAGAGGAATACTGGACTTAAAAAATGGAAGAACTAAAATTTAATGTGGCTGTGCAATCTTCGAAAATATGATCTCCCAAGCAACACTGAATTACTAATTAAAAACGCAAGCAGAGTAAGAACAACGAAATCCCAAAGTATGCATGTAGGTAAAATAATTTAAAAATGTTCAGTAGTGGTCTTCAAATTCGGCATCTCAATGTCATAATAATGATAAATACCTGAAGTAGTGTGACCGTTTATTTCAATTTATTGTAACTGATGCAAAGGGAGAGATTTTTTCAAATAAAATTTCAAATATTACATGGCTCTAAACCTTATAAATAATATTCGTATTCGGCGAATACTGTTTCAAATATTCGTATTCGTATTCGCGAATACTAAAAATTGATATTCGTGACGTCACTAATATGTATGTACATTAGGGGTAGTCTATTTTTTTAACACCTACTTTACATGGCATAACACGATGAGGAATAGTAAAAAAATGATAACCGCGTTCGATTTATTTCAAAAACTTCACGCAGAATTTAAATTGAAAAAATTCATATGTTATATGCGAAGAAGAAGAAGACAAATTTTGATTTAGAAGCAATAAAACTAATTTAAGTACAAGACAAATACATTTTTATAGTAAATATACGTTTTTTCGGTAATTCATTTTTATATTATTTGAGATAAACTTAAGATTTAAACTATATTCAGATTTACAAAAAGGGTAAATTTCCTGAACAACTTTGATGGCTCTTTCAGCGCAAATATTAGATCTTTTTAAATTCAGAATGGCAGAATCTTCCTTTACCCAGTGTTTTAGGAAACACTTATGCGCAGTTTCGAATTGCTTGACGGATTTTTCCAATATTTCAAAATCATTGTTATGAAAACGGTGATCCGAGAACCAAACATCATACCATGCGCTGCATATGAATTGGCAAATTGGGATAAGTTGTATTCTGTGTTCCGGTATTAGTATGAACGTTAAAATCGCTAGAATAGCTCTAGAATTCCATCGAGCGTTGCTGAGCGCTGGTAAAACTCTAAATTTTATGTATGGGAACTTGTTGTTTACTTCATAATATTTAAAATATTGCCCTAGTTCATATAAAAATTGCATGTCATCACGCCATTTAATAGATCTTAAGGTCAACTTTTCTTCGTTTTGTTTGTAGTTTTGTTTTAGGTTTTCGTAGTTCATAATCAATTCGGTAAATATGTCATAACTGATGTTTGGCGATGTCGACTTTCCACTTAGTAACTCATTCATCACATGCTTCAAAATTAAATCTAATACATGATGTTGGCATCCAATATACTGCGGTGGGGACAAATATTTTTCCTTAAAACAATTCTGCAGTAAACGAACAACTCCACTTTTAACCCCTGTATTAACGTTTGTTGTGTCACTAACAATCATTTTTATGGAATTCCAAAGGTTAAATTTATCCAAGACATTCCTTATTCCTTAAAAAAGTTATAGAAAGTTAATTAATGCTCTAAAAATATATTATTAAATAGAAACCTTCAAAAATTGACAAACTTTTCCCGTTTTCAAGAACCATTGCCGCTACTCTTACTTCCTTAGTTTCATTTGTTAACACCACGGCCTGCACTTCTTTCTTCCAAAATTTCTTGCCGTCGAAATGAATACACCAAATGTCATCTCTTAAGGAATTTTTATAATTTTTTTCCAAGTTCAGCGCTGCTTTAATCATCGCTTTGTGAATACCTGCTTGTGTTGGTGTTGCTATATTTATTCCTTCTTTGGACAATTCTTTGCATATTTTAGCGGCATTTTTGGTGCTTACATGGGCTGTTGTTACCATTGTCACTGCTGCTTTTGTTGAACACTTCGCATTTCTTTTTCTTGGAAGAGGAGCTTTATATTCACCAACAGGTGGAGACGTTGACGTGTTGAGCGCCACTTTATTTAAACACGAGGTGCTTTGAACATTTTTTCTTGAAAGGGCAGCTTTGGAGGGATGCACATTAACTGCTTTAGCTGTCGTGTACCCAACTTCTCCATTTTTAGTTGTTTGGAGTTCACACAACTTTTTGTCCTCCAGACACCATTTAAATCAGTTATATCACATAACTTGTTGAACGTCATTGTAACATTTCTGCCATCCGGGAATTTTAAAAATGTTGAATAATCATTTAAAACTTTTGTAATCTTCCGTTCTGCAGCTATACGTGTTATGCTCGGAAAGTTTAGTTTCGACCACAATACAATCATTTCGTTTGTAATAATCTGGCATCTTTTCTTTTTAAATTTCTCCGTTTTTGCTAATTCGTTATACCTTCCTATAATCACGGTCTTTTTTGGAATCTTACACAATTCACTCAAGGGGTTTTTAATGTTATTGATTTCTCTTCTCTTATTCTTAGATTTTTCAAATGTTATTCAATTGTTTTCCCATTTTTTTTGAATTTTTTAAAACTTCAGCACCACTTTTTTTAAAAGACATTTGTTAATTAAAAAAGACACTTTCACTCAAGCCGCCACGCACTGAATGAGAGATCGACAGCTAAATAAAAGCAACTGGCGCGACGCTTATACGAAGTTTCAATCATTCATAAAGCATTTACTCAAATTTACCGTTATGTACTTTTGTCATATGCAAAAATACGATGAATAACAGAAGAAGAGCAAAACAAAACAGACACAAAGAAAAGAACATAATCTCATATGGTGTTTTTTCTTGGCATATGTATGAAATTTGCATACGAATTTTCAATTTAAATTCTGCGTGAAGTTTTTGAAATAAATCAAAAAACTAAAAACGCAGTTATCATTTTTTTACTATTCCTCATCGTGTTATGCCATGTAAATTTTTTTTTTTTCAAAAAATTCAAAGTTGTCCCCCTAATGTACATATCGCTCCTTTATTGCAACGTAGTCATATCTCAAAAAAAAACTTAACCGTGGCAAAATGAATTTGAAGTTTTTAAAACGTAAGCATTTATGTATGTACATATATGGACGGCTTGAGCATATAACTGGTTATAACTTCGGTTTAGATAGAGATACATATATTTATGACAATAAATAAGGTATTGAGAGACTCTTTTTCGTCCATAACTGAAAAATTTTGTTTTTTGAGATATGACTACGTTGCAATAAAGGAGCGATATGTACTAATTACCGAAAAATAGTTTTATTTTGAGTCCACAAATAAAAATGTTTACACTTATCAGCTAAAGAGTGCTAAAGGCCTAAAAGTGGTTGCTAAAAGGTATCAAATTTGTTTCAAACATTAAAAATAGGGAAAGAATGCCGCAACCAGCATTAAAAATAAAATAATAACATCCAATTTATAATTTGAAGTATTTGTTGCATAGAAGAAACATACATACATACATATGTATACATAATGTTGAGCTGCCACATAAAAGAGCTGGACCAATCTGATGGCTGAACTGCCAAGAATATGGGCACATCAAAACTAATTGCAAGTTACCTACCGTTTGCGTTTTATGTGGTGAATTACACAGTACCGCTAAATGTGACAAAAGGAAAGGTAATTCCAATGCGAAAAAATGTGGCAATTGCGGCGGAAACCACACTGCTCTCTATAGGGAATGCCCTCTTTATTCGTTAATTAAAACTCTGGTTTTACTCCCGCTCAGCGTAACACTCTTTTAAAATATTCACACTTAGCTCAACAGTAGGGTATCACAAAGGGACCGAATCAACGGACACAAGTGCGGCACGTCTCAGATGTGGCGGCCCTCGAAACCTAACCTAACCTAACAAAAAACAAAGGGACTATTATATACATATGTACATATTTATAGCTTTCATTTTACAAAGTTTTTTGCTTCTGTCAAATTATATTTTTGTTACTTACGCTTTTTTGCATTTTAGCTAATGATATGTCATACATAGGTATATCTAAATATACTATATTATATCTTAAAAACCATTCTAAATTTTATAAGTATATTATTTTTGAAAAATTTTCTTTGAATTAATTATTAAGCTAAAATATCTAGTAAGACGAAGGAGTATGTGGTTAAAAAGAATGCATGTTATCCTTCATGTTTGGAGCAGCAGGTTGCTTTCGTTGGGTAAGTCAAGAAATTAGTAATGTAATAATTTATTAAAGACAAAATAAAAACGCAATAATTATCTTAAGGTTCACCCTTTACTACCGACTTATTTTGTAATCTCAAACTTTTATAAAAGATCTTGTACAAATAAATAAGTAGGAAAAGAATTGGTTTCGAATTTGAATTGGTCCTAAAATGGAATTGTTTTTGCGAAATGAAATGGGTGGATGAAAACGTAACGAAATTCCATCGTTCGCCACATTTCTCCTTTTTCAGAATCGTTATCAAGTTAAAAAAATTATACAACTAACCTTCTAAAATTTTAAAAAATTAATTGCATTTTACAGTTTGATTTTTTAAATATGATTTTGTTGCATTAAATGCTTGATATGAATTGAAAGTTAGTTAGCTAACCCCCATAACAAATAAAATAAAATTTTTATGAACTTGTTCCCCTCGAATTTACATTGTCACGGAAAAACATAAATACCGACGGAATAATCAGTTCATCTATTATAAACGATTGTTATTTAAAGATATTTACGCCTTAGTAAATAGACGTATTAAATGGTTTAAACATATTCATTCGTATCAAGAATAAAATCTCATGTGAAATTTGTTTACTTTCCCTAAAATTATGATTGATAGCTTTGCAGTGTTATGTTTTTTGTGTGCTATTTTGGGTACTTTTTCACAATTTTTTTGGTTCATGCGAAATATGTAGTTCAAGTGAAAAATACTCGCTCTCAATGCACAATAGGTGTGGGTGAATGTAATCATATTTGGTTACATATACTTTACATGTACTTACATACATATGTACATATTTGGAAATATTTAAAAATGCATCTTAACACTTTTGATTTTTTTCCAGTTCTAGTGAAAAACGTAATGAAATTGATGATATGATTTATGTGGATATACGCATAACAAATTTACCAACTGTGCGTTTAAATCGGGTTGTCACCCAGACTTATTTGGACTTAGTAGGTACAATTTATACAACAAAAGGTTACCATATAACTTTATACAATATTTTATTTTAGTTTCAGTTGGTGGTATTATTGGACTATTTGCCGGTGCTTCAGCATTAAATATTTTTGAAATATTTTATATAATATTGCGTAGAAAATAATTTTGGCAAAAGAGAATTGTATGTTCGATAATTAAAATATACATATGTAAGTACGTGGAAGATACGTATGTAACTAAATGACAATAAAAGCTTCAAAAAGATTAAATTTTTCTTCAACTTAAAAAACAAAACCTCGAACTAGATTAATATATTTATTTATAAAGAAGTAAAATACCTACAGCAAAAGAAAATAACAACATTTACAAATGGTTTACACAAGAACTAAGAGCTGTGAAACGTGAAAAAATAGAAAAATACCAAGCGGCTAAGGGCCAAATTTACAGTAATTAGTTAGCTATTAGTAAACTAAAATAATAACTATTGTTTAACTAATACTTTATATTCACAGTGTATTATTTAACCAACACTCTTAATATGAACAAAAAAATGGTAACCCTATTAAACTATTAACTTTCAGTACTGGCAATTCTGTTATAGCACATGGTTTTTGTTTACATTTCATACATTATTTCTTAAAAAATGGCGTATACATTCAAGAACTTACCACGCCACCTATGTACTTGCTAATAGCCTTTTTCCACTACGCAACATTTAACATCTACCATCAATTTGAGAAGATGTTAACATCTTCCCATAAGAAATACACAGTACTAATACTACGTTCACACGGAACATGCTTCGCTCTCTATTCATGCTTCACACCCCAATCATGAGCGAAGCAACATGCTTCGTCATACAAAATTTTGAGAGCGAAGCATGTAGATTCATATTGAATCTACTTGCGAAGCATGAAAAATTGCTGTCTTCTCTAAATTTTATCGTAATTTATCGGTAGTTTATCTGAACTAGATGCAAAAAACACAACAAAAACTTTAATTAAAAGTGAAAAATTAAATTAAAACTATAAAGATAAAACAACAATGGAAACAAAAAATATGTTTGTGCATTTTTAAAAATGCGTAAAAATTTTAACTCATTTTTTTATCTATTTTAGATTATATTTGTTATTAAAAAGAGAACTGTCAAATCGAAGCAAGTACATAGGTCCGTTTGTTTACTTTTACAGTAAAATGCAGTAAATGAGTAATAAATGAGTAAAGAGAAGAATTTACTCTCCAAAAAAATGTTTGTCCAAAACAGTACGCGAACGAAAAAATTGTAAAAATTCGTAAGATTTAGGCAACAGCTGATGGAAAATAATTGTAGTGTTGAAAAATTTTTATATTTTTGGATAATTGAACAATTTATTCATCGGTACTCTATTAAATACTCCTTAAAACACAAATATTTTTATAAAATGTAAACAATTTAATATATGTAATCTTTCCCATTTTTTCTTTTTTTTTAATTTATTTGATTTTACATATCTGTGTGTGGTTAAATTTATTCAAAGTACATGAATATTTGCTTTTGCTACTGACTATCGTAAAAAGAAATGCAGTACTAAGTACTCAAGTACTTTAGAATTTCACAACTCCAAAGAATTAAAATAACAAATCCACAAACTAAAATAACTCTTATTTTCCATTAAAAGGCATGTAGGTAATTGTTTCACAAACAAGTTCAATTTAATGTTAATTTACTTTAAGTTTTGTTTAATGTTAACTTAAATTTTTATTTTGTTAAAAATTTTAGTCACAAATTGCACACTTTTTGTTTGTTTACCTTTTGAATCATATGTTTTCTTGTTTTACTAAACTTTACTGCGAAAATTTTCTGCAGTAAAAATTTGCAAGTTCTCAATTAAGAACTGTCACTTTACGCTCTCAATTTGTGTTCTCATTTACTGTATTTTGTGTAAACGAACGCAATTTATACTATGTTCACACGACAAGATGAAGCACGTGCTTTGCTTTCTGAAGCATGTTTATGAATCTAGCTGTTCACACGACTCATGTACTTGCTTCGATTTGACGGTTCTCTTTTTAATAACAAATAAAATCTAAAATGGACAAAAAAAATATAAGTTAAAATTATTACGCATTTTTAAAAATGCACAAACATATTTTTTATTTCCATTCTTGTTTTATCTTTATAGTTTTAGTTCAATTTTTCACTTTTAATTAAAGTTTTTGGTGTGTTTTTTGCATCTAGTTCAGATAAACTTCCGATAAAATTTAGAGAAGACAGCAATTTTTCATGCTTTGCAAGTAGATTCAATATGAATCTACATGCTTCACTCTCATAATTTTGTATGGCGAAGCATGTTGCTTCGCTCATGATTGGGGTGTGAAGCATGAATAGAGAGCGAAGCATGTTCCGTGTGAACGTAGTATTAGTAAAATGCAGTAAAGTTCAGTAAAAAATAGTAAAAACTTTTGCGTACTCGAACACACTTCATGAGTCGTGTGAACAGCTAGATTAATAAACATGCTTCAGAGAGCGAAGCAAGTGCTTCATCTTCTCGTGTGAACATAGTATAAAAGTCAACATCTTTCTACATCTTTAAAAGATGTTCCTATATCATTTTGTTCCAATCAACATCTTCCGATAATTTTAATGTCATCTCTAGCAAAATGACAGATACATACATATTGATAGTTTCATTTTTTGTGAATGACATACATACATAAATTATCTTCATATTCATCTTTCATAATGGATCGCAAATTTTCTGCATTAACAATTGTGTCTGTTCTTGTAAAGCATGAACGAGTCCAATTATTAATGTTTCTTCAAAATTCATTTTAATTTAACATTTATTTATTTTCCACAAAAAATTATGCTGTAAGTATTTTTATATATTTGACAGCTGAGAAGATGGTAGATGTTAGATGTTGCCAATGGAAATGCAATTTGACATTTTCAACATATTCCATTCATTCCTCTAAAATGAATGCTAATGGAAAAAGGCTATAAGACGGAATCTATCCATAAAATCCTTTTAGATTATGTTGGCGACGATCAGCAACAATATTCCGCGTATTATCAGTATCAGTGTCACTTTCAATATCGGACTCTGCGTTTTCAATTTCACATGCCATATCTAAAATTTTTCACAAAACAAAAATACTAATAATAAATTCCAACGAATCAGCTGTTGTCTAACTATTAGTTAACCAATGACGTTTGATGGTTTAACTAATGTTAAACTAGAAACTGTGAATCAAATATTATTAGTTAAACTATTGCTATTAGCTAACTAATGACTGTGAATTTGGGCCTGAAGTAACTACAAAATAATTAGAAACAGCTACAAAAATAAAAGTGAATACATATGAAAAAAATTAATTAATTAACAGTAAAATTAATAACGCGTCTGACCAAAAATCTATGTGGAGGGCAACAAAAAAGAATAGAGGTTTCTTAGGACACCCCGTTAGAACTGCTCATTAGGTATAAAAGTACATGAAATAAATTTCATGAGTTAAATAACAATGCAATAAAATTAGTTTTATTTTTAAAACTATGTATTTCTAATTATTTCTATTCTATATATGTATTTATGGCCAAATATAACCAAATTATACATGTTACATTGGGCCTTTAAAAGTTACGAAAAAATGTAAGAAATGTAACCAAGCGGCACCATTGATACGTACCCTCTTTCATTTGGTTGTCGATGAGACCAGCAAACAAAACACTGACAGACATACATATGTATGTTTATGAATACATTTAATATTTTGGTTTTGTTATTGCAGTTGAATGTGAGTAGTACACCATATACATACATACATACATATTTTCTCGTCTTGATTTTAAAAAACAACAACAAAGTCGCTTTTAAAGGACAATCAAATCAAAACAAAAAGAAAAATATAACTGTAATAGAGTCGATTATTTATGTTACGAAAAATAACATTCAACCCTCATCGCGCCATAAAGAGCATAGCTCTAAAAACATAGGAGAAACGTTCCATGAAAGCTCATCTTATTAAGTTTGAGGCGCAGTATATCATGTGGTACCTTATCAAATGCCTTGCAAAGATCTATAAAGATAGCACCAACTTGATTATGTATCTCAAAAACTGAAATACAAAAATGGTTAAAGACTGCACAATTAGTGGTAGTTGAGCGACCAGAAAAAAAAAATCATGCTGTTTATTACAGATACGGTGCTTAATTGCAAAATACATTTTATCCTTAATAATCCATTTTAAATATTTTAGACAAACTAGATAGTTTAGAAATTGGTCGATAATTAACAATATCCGATTTATCGCCTTCTTTAAACACAGGGGTAATAGAGGCGAATTTCCATCTATCAATAAAACACCCATCGGCCAAGGATTTATTAAAAAATGTGCTTAAAAAGGTAAGATTAAACTATTACCCAAATTTTTTATAAAAAAAATCATTAGTAAATAACTCAAATGACTTTGAATTAGAGCGTTGGATAATAGAAGTTTCGTCTTCGGATTGAATACATTTTTAAACTTGTAAAATATACCCATGGCAGTCCCAGGTATGTTACAGTGTTACTTTCATTAACTTACGCATCTAAAATACGTTCGAAATCTTATTATTTTTGTTTTGTCTTTATTCATAGATAATCTATTGATTCTAACGTATTCCAGAAAAACAGTACCTCATTTTTGTACGGATAAATAAAACTTATGTATGTATGTATGTCATCAGCATACATCATGATTTTACCATACAGTTTAAGATTCGATATATCATTTAAGAAGATTGTAAACAGTAAGGGATCCAAGACACTTCCTTGAGGTACACCATATTCAACAATACCAATGTCACTTTCCACACCATTTATTGTCACGTACTGCTGTGTTTTGCAAAAACGTCCTGATAAGCTTAGTGGCACCTCCATGTAATCCATAATATAATAATTTCTGGAGCAATACATTATGGTCAACAAGGTCATCTGCTTTTAAGAAGTCGTAAAAAACTGCACCCACACCACCATAGCCATTGTTCAGACTATCACATATATAATTCACAACATTTACAACACCCTACTTTTTTTGAAACCAAATTGAAACTTGTATAAACGATTATAATGCTCTAGAAATTGTGACAGTGCCTCATGAAGTATTTTTTTTTTTTTTTGAAAATCTTGTCAAAGATCGGTAACAAAGCTATGGGTCTAAACTTATCAACTGTGATTGCCCTCATATCCTTCGGTACTGGGGTTACTTTTGAAATTAGGGCAATAACTTTTTCACACTTTTTGCGAATGTCAAAAACGGCATAGTACAGTCGTGTAGAACATTAAAAGTTATTAATAAAAAATAAGATAATTTTTTCGGATCGTTAAAAAAGTTCACACAGGGATCGGGTTGAAGTTTGAAAACAACCATTTTTATCTCACGGAAATTTGAAAAAATATACACCTGATATTTGTATGTATTCCTATACGTATCACTTAAATGCTATTTTGGAATTTATCCACTGCTTAAAATAAAGATTAAAAGCATACCGCCACTTAGCAATGCTCGATGGAATTCAAGGGGAGTTCTTGCAATTTTAGCATTTATTCTTATTCAAAAATACCGAACTAAACTATATCCAATTTGCCAATTTATATGTGGAAAATGGTATTTGGTTTTCCGATCAGTGCTTCAATGAAGAAAATTACAAAGGCTTAGAACAATCATTGACCCAATTTCTAAAAGCAAAGGCGTGTTTTGAAAGACACTGGCTAAAAGGACCTTCAGCAATTCCTTTGCAACAAAGGAGTAATATATGTGCAGAGAGCGCAATAAAAGTTGTACAAGATATTTATCCAATGTGCAAATCGTCGCGAACATTAAACTTTAAGTTTATTTCATCCAATAGTATATAAATATAAAACTACTATGTAAACATAGAATAAATTAATACATGAATATTCTATATATCGAGGGCTTGTATTCAATAGCCGCCATACGCCAAAACACAATTTTTCAGGAGAGAGAAAAAACTGTTTCATTCCAATATTCTTAAGGTATGAATTAATCTTTCTTCTATAATATTTTTTAAATATGACTACTGAAGCACCCTTATAAAAAAAAAAAATAGAACTTCTTACTCTATTCGTAGCGATATGGTTGACGTGGGGTATTGCAACTGAAATTTTTCAAATATTTTTATGGCGTATAGCGGTTATTGCACAGTAATAAAAATATATGTTTTTTGCTCTAATATGTAATTTTATTAAATTAAGCATTTGTTTAACGTTTTTCTAACATAAAAGAATTCTATAACAAAACAATAACAAAAATATGAACATAATTATGTGTCCTTTTAGATCTACGCGAACGATCTTATTGTTTTTATATTGCTCGTCTTCGGCATCTGGCCAAAACAATTTTGACCCTGCATTAATTATTGTTCAAACATTTTTAAATAAAACAAACGAACCTGTTATTGGATGTTCTCCAGTATCTTCATCATTCGACGATGGATAATCAATAGCAATAAGTTGTAAGGAGTTATAAGACATTTTAACCTGTTATTAGAACTTTTTTACTTTTTTATTGCATTAATTATTTTATTAATTTATAGACATAAATAAATAAGATACGAAAACAGCTGATAAAAAATTATGAGAGAAGGAACGGGTGGAAATTTATTCGTTCGTATTCTCAATTATGACATATGGCGGGTATTGCATTAAAAAAAATCGTGCGGTTGACAGCGATATCACAAATATTTAAAAAAAAAATTATATTTAATTTTTTTCGGAAATTTTTGTCAGAGATTAAGCTGGCATCAGTAAACAATTTGCGATAAAAAAGTCATTTTCCAAAAATTGGTGTATAGCGGGTATTGAATATAAGCCCTCGATATTAAAAATACTACTAAATAAATACATACATTACCTTACATTACATATACTAAGTATATTAAGCAAAAATGCTTTGCAGGTATTTTGCTTGTAGACTTTTTTTAATGTGTAATTTATAAACGATTATTAAAGTTCTTGTGGCGTTTTAATGCGCACTTTATCTTTATGAATCGTTTATGAACTACTCCTTTAATATATACATAGTTGTGAGATATGGGCACCTATACGATTTTTTACAATATTAATGGGCTAATTATTCAAAATTTAAGTACTTACTATAAACAGTGTCCATAAGTTTTGCTTAACACTTTCAATACCACGCAATTAAATTCTTTCAGCTCCTAATTATGTTGAACTTTTATACCTTTATATCCGCAAGCACTAATAAAAGTTTTCATCCATATCATGAAGTTTTCAATCTTATAAAACTTTATATCTTGAAGTTTTCAAGTGTTTTGACTTTTATTTAAATATACGTCTATACTATGTGGTTTAATAACTAGGCCTAAATAATTTTTATGTTGTTCATGTAATTGATTGATTTCCTAAACAAATAAAATATAAAAAGTGGTTTTTATAACATGGTTATGCCCAGTCATGTTGAATATTTTAATACTTTCAACATTTATATAATTTGTTTTAACACTTCATCGTCTGCCATTCCCACCAAATATCAACATCTAACTTGCTGTGTGGCGGCTCTTTGAGCCGTTTATATTTCAGTTGGAATCGGGTTTAGTATTGCGCCTTAAAATAGCCGCTGCTAAATCCTGTTTCATGGCAACTTGCTGTCTTTGATCAGCTAAAGGTTGGGTACTGCGCAAGCCATTGACAATATCTTTTGTCTTACCAAAATAGATTTCATTCAAAGTGTTTCGTATTTTATTTTCCATTTCTTCAACCATTCGACCTATATTAGCAATGTGTGGAGATGACTCACTTACATTGGCATCTTGTTCTGTTTGGCGGGTTAAAGAACCGCCCAAGTTCATTGTGCCTGAACCTTGTTTATTGGTTTGCAACCATAACATAGCGGTGGATGTAAGTTTATAGTGAGCTGTACGACCGGTGGGCTTTTCTTGGACTTCCACAACATGTATAGAATCCCAACAGCCACGAATTTTTTTACTGCCATCGCCAGCTTTCTTAATAAGTATTACAGCGGCAAATCCATGGTCCAAGTCCCATAGATAAACTGAGGATACACCACCCTCATAATACATTTCGCGGTATTGATCGAAAGCATAGTTAGCTTCAATTTCCAATTTACGTAAGCGTTCCGATGGCATTTGACCATCTTCTAACGGTGGATAATATGTATTAGACCATGGAGATCTATATGAATCGCCATCCCGATTATAGTCGCATAACAAATAATCCTTTCCATGTTCCTTATCTTTGGCAATTTTTAAGGGCTGATCAACAGAAGAGAGTAAATCTTCACATAAATCAGGTGCCAAGTCAATTAAATCACTTAAATTCTTTTCAATTTGTTGGGGCGGCAAACGTCGCATTAAGTCCAGAGCACAATCCATTTGTAATTCCGACTAAAAATACAAACATTAAATAACTAATAAGATAAGCATTGTTAATCATTTTATTCTTTCCGTAAAAGTGATTGACTCATCGTTTATTTTGAAAGGCACTTCAAGACCGGTTTCGATACTCCCGCATGAACCAAAAAGTTACTAATTAATCTCTTATTCATAATATTGTACATGAATATTTTTTTATTCATGCCTGTTCCCTTAATATTTTCATCTTTATTGCATTATTTCAATTAAAATAATACTGTCAGATTACTCACCATTTTAAAATTTTTTCTTCTTTTTATAGTACACTTTTAATGTTGCTATTAATAGATTAGTTTTATCCGAGTATTATGCACCGGTATATTTAAAAAATGCGAAGTTTTTATTTAACTTTTCTAGTTCAGATCTACTTTATTTACAGTATAAATAATTTTCCTGAATTTTGGGGTCAGGAAAATTGCTGATGAATCGGGAATGCCTTTTTTTGTAGTTGAGAAATTTTTTTATCTCCCTTTGTTTTGACAGTTCGTCGTATATATGACAGGTGATGATAATAGAGCGATTTTCCTCGCTGGGTAGTTTCAGCTACAAACGGGTTTCACCAGATCTTATGTTATTTTATATGAACGGTATGTAAACTCAAAGCAGCATTCGTTTAGAAGCTTACATTTTAAGAAATATTTATGTATCGCATATTTGGGGTCTTTGTAATTATCAGTTTATCATTTTTTTCTTTTACTATAACCACGTGTATTATATAACATAAAATATACTTTTATTTGCAGTCGTAGTAAAACTCGCTTACAACTTAGTCGTACGTATTTCTTACGGTCCCAGTAAGTAAATTTAATTTTTATTTTCCCTTGTGTAACGAACTCATAAAAATATGTACCAATGGTAACATTAATTGTTAAACCTGAACATATATTCTGTACAAATGTTATTACTTTTATTCATCTCACACAGGTCCCATGGAGTTCGTTTTAACTGAGTTTTACGCCGAGGCACATACAAGCCGTTATACATGATACGTCACCTTTTTTACCTGACATCAACGATCCAATGAGTACTTTGTTGACGAATATTAAATCAAATGGTTTGTCTACCAATTTAACTTTTTCAATGATATTGTATTTTACATTCTGAAGTTGAACGAGTAACCCCAAAGTAAATAAATTCTTTATATGATATTTGCTGCCACACAAAACAAAACATAAATATCAATGTACGCTAAAAGTTGCCCAAATTTTGTACATTGCGTCAACGGCGCTGCTAAGAAAACTTTTATATCAACTTGGCTGTCATTTGAAAAAGGCGACGTATACTGCATGGCGGATATGTGCCTCAGTGGCAAGTTACTTTACTGCATATGCAGCCAAGTCGGCTGATGACATGTTTTAGAACTATTCAGCTTTCATATCTATCACGTTAAATACACTAATTTACAGCTGAGAATCAGTGTAGCCAAGTATGGGGATTTCTCCCCAAATTGGGGATTTTAGCTGATTTTTGTGGACAGATTATCATGGGGAGGGATTTGGGTATTTATTTTTTATTTTATTTTATTTAAAATTCATTTTCAGTATACCTATTATCAATTTTGCTTTATTTTACCATTTTCTTCCATACATATGTTTATGTACCTTGGCGTTTTTCTTCTCCATATTTCGATTATTGCAAGGCGATGGTATTGAGGATGTTGGTTTCTATAACAATTTGTTCGAAATTTTTAAAACCAGAATTTATTGAATTCTAAATTGCCAAAATGGATGTACTAATATAATTGACGATAAGGAAAGTAATTTGGTTGTTCCTGAAATTGATGTTGGCATAGAATGTTCAAAGGAATTAGAAGCAAATGGAGTTCAAACAAATTTTTTTTAGATTATTTAACTGTTCTAGCAAAATAAATGCTTAAAATATTCACTGAGAGTATGGAAAATTTTGAGTTATATATAAATTTACAACTCGAAAGCATAGAAAAAAGAATAAATTTGATTTCGTGTATGGAATTTTAAAAAATTCTATGGATTCAAAAGTTCCATTGAGCACATACGAATGCATTAACTGAAATAAATGTTACATACATACATACAAAATTAATAAAAAAAAAATGTTTTTTAATATGCTTAATATACATATATTTATTGGGGACAAAATTTGGGGATTTTTGGGGACAACACTCTTTAATTAGGGGACATAAGACAATATTTACCTGGCTACACTGCTGAGAATAAAGACGTGTTTTTTTTCTTTTCATTCGTTGGAGTGCAGTAAAAAAATTTCACTCAATAAAATCCATTTTTAATTAATTTTTTCCTAATTAATTATTTTGTATTTATTACTAAATTAGGTTTATAACTATAATCTAGCAAAAGAACATTTTATAGTATATAAAAATTATGATCTTGGAAATGATATAAAACCATGTAAATTGTGTTTGAAAACTTGGAAAAAATGTTGATCGGTGAAGACAGAATGACGGGTGTATATTAAAATAATGATAAGTACGGAAAAAGGCAGACTAAAAATGAATTTATTAAATAAAGAAAATAACATTAAATGGATACGTGAAACTTCTGTTGTTTGTGAACATACATATATAATTGAAGGTTTCTCTTCGTTTGGTAAATTTTTATTTTCCTATAAATACTAGAAAACTAAGAAATGTGTACTCGTATTTCGAGTATTTTCAAACGGTTTTCATATAATTTTATTAATTATCAATTTTATTGTTATCAATTTTATTCGTTTGCTTTTCCCACTGAATACTATTTTTCATGATTCATATCTAGACCACTGATTCTGGAACAGTGGGTGTTTGTGCGTGCATAAGAAAATAAAATACGGAGTAATAATCAAATGTTATAAAATTGCAAACTGCTTTTATTTTTAATAAAATCACCTCTTCGGGAAGTTTTAAAACAACAAACCTACAACAATAAATTAATACAAATTAATAAATCAACATTCAGCATCAAGCAGAGAGACGACACCAACAATATTTTCCTGATCTTTGATATTCAACCTTCATGAATTGTGTTAAAAATCATCCTGTTGAGCTTATTGTATTTTTTATTATTTGATTCCATTTGCCGCTTTCTAAACTGGTTTTTATAAAAAAATTCAAAGCAAACAAGTTATTTATAAAAAAATATTTTGGTTACGATAATTTTTCTATTATTAATATTTTTGCCATGAAGTGTTTTTACATATTCCCGTAAGCGGTTTCTAATAAGTTATATTTAACTTTCATTATTGTTTGGTAGTTTCAAATCTTAATTCCACGCATTTCCCAGGATTTCAAAATTAAAAAGTAAGTTTAATTTCATATTAACTTTTATTTTGTATATTTTTTTTTTCTTCTTATTTCTAGCAATTTTTCTCTGCTTTTTTTAGTATTTAATTTTATAAAAGATTTTTATATTTGCATAATTATATATTGTAGTTCACATGCTTTCGTTTTGGCTGTTGCAATATTAATTAAAGTTCACTAGTCTAATGCAGTTTCATTCATTAATATTATTTTGATTTGTTTGTTGGCGAAAGAGCAAGGGGTGTCTAATTAAAATCGTGTCTCAATTGCATAGCCAACAACATATGTACTCGTATTTACATTCATGTATACATACGCAAATTTATATTCACATATATGCTTAACCAGGTCATGTGAAAAGTTGGGAACGATATAAGGCAAATATCAATGAGGATAACGTGAAATAAAGATTTTTAGTACACTACAATAGATAAACATATGGGAATTTCCACAGAAAGTCTATTATTTCATGGTACAATAATATACAGGTAGCCGCACAACTACAACAAGGCAACAATAAAAAAAACAACAGGGCTCTTTATTGTTGCTCATGAGCTAGATCTGTCAATAGGATAAAGGATAAAAAGAAAAATTACAAACCAATTTCATAGTTTGTTTTGTGTTTATTATTTTGTTATTGATACATAATATTTTTTAACAGTTTCTTTTTTTTTTTGTATTGTTAACCCATTCCTGCCTAATGGGTATTTAAATCCCCAAAAAAGGGACGACAGTAAAAAAATTCTAGTGACGATCAGATTATAGATTATGGCTTCCAATTGCGTTTTTATTTAGAAATAGAGATTGAACAGCTTAGAAAAAATTAAAAAACTAAAAATTTTTACGTTTTGCCTTAATCATCCATATACATAGGTAAAATTAAGATTTTTTCCAAGTCGGAAAATGATCGGGAAAAGCGTTGCCAATTAACTGACAGAGCGAAAAGCAGAAAACACCCACCCGTTATAGATTTAAAAAAATTATTACATGATTAAAGTTATTAGTTAAGGTTGTGAACTAAAGTTATTTAATTAAAGTCATAAATTATTTAGCCTTTGCGATTTTTTATTTATCTGGAGCTGCTCTACTGTGATAGTTTTGGAAGCATAGAGCTGGTCGTAAATTCATCTGGCACTTCAGACATCCGTATTCGGTTTAGCTTATGGCTAGTAAAAAAAATTGTCAAACGTTTTCATATGCTTGACGGGGGCTCCCAGATGCGATAGGAGCGATAGTACAATCCTTTCTCCTAACTGTAAGTGTGAACAATCCTGGTCCGATGCACCAGCGTATGAAATTAACTACATTTTGCATGAATGTCGGCCATAGTATGCAATCATTTGCTCATCAATAGAAATATTGTGGAAAAAATACCTAAAATTGAAGAAACTATTTGTTTATCAAATTATTCAATGGGGCGACTTTAGCAAATTTGTTGTTTGAATCCAACGCAATTTTATCACAAACATGTAAAAATTGTTTGATACATTTGAATCCGACAGCATTGAGAAAAAGAAACAAAAGGTGATTCCCCTTTTTTTGATTTATCTAATAAGCTGTAGAACTCGAAACCGGATTAATTTTTGGCGACGCAATCGCTTACAATTATAACGCAGTTGAAAATAATTTTCGGCGTTTTAATGGCCATATAATATATATTTAAATAAATAAAGTTATTATTTCAACTAAAATAAAAGGAATAATTTGTTAAATATATTAAAAAAAATATCACATTAAAGCCTGTTAGCTATTTAAATACCCATGTCCTATCTCGGGTACGCAAATGAATTTTTTCATTCCGCACAACTTCTATAGGTTACCAGGAGCATGTTTAAAAATTTTATTAAAATCGCGCGAGCGGATCTATGGTCAGGCGCTAATGGGTTATTGGATCACAATTTTTTTATTTTTGTTCAATTTTTTTTTATATATTTTACTTTTTGACTTTGAATTAATTTTTTACAAATTTTTCAGACTAAATTTTTTCAATATTATTTTTTATTATTATCTTCTTCGTAAACAACTTTTGAAACACCTAGCCACAAAAAAAAGTCAGGTGGCGTTGCGAGACTACCTGTATATTATTGTAGCAAGTATTATTTTGTCACGTAACGACACAATGCAATTAAGCTTGCTTATTAAACAAAATTTTGATTTATTTTTGTATTTTGCCGTAGGTTTACAGTATATAACGAAGTAAAAAAAATTAAATGTGTGTGAAGTTAAATATGCCGAGTTAAATATGTTTTACGTAAGAGCTCACGTCATAACATTAACCTCACCGTTAAATATTTTTAGTTGGGACGATGCTAAAATGTCTGGATAGCAGTTTTTGGTTAATATCTTTGCTAGCTGATTTAAATGTATGTTTACTAAGATAATTTTGAATGATCTCTATGGCAATTTTGGCCATTTGAGGGCACATTTTTGTTTGCCACTCATTTGGACTAACTCGAAATTAGATCCAAAGATCAATACTTATTGAAGATATAAGTCCGATTTCTTAATTGAATTTAGGAATTTGTCTATAAAATTTGTAATTTTTTTATAATCTTTACGGGAATTTGGCCATTTGCGGACACATTTTTGTTTATCACTCATTTGGACCAATTGGAAATTAAAGCCAAGGATCCATACTTATTGACGACATAAGTCCCATATCTCAATTGTATTTGAGAATTTTTCTATAAAATTTTCAAAATTAAACTTGTGTAAATTTTTGTTCATCTCTGAGAGTATTTGGCCATTTGTGGGCACATTTTTGAATATCTAAACTTTGCAAACATCATAACATGTTTATACCTCGTTTGTTAGGACGAAGTTAGAATATTATTCTGTTATTTGGAGTCCTCATGTAGTTAATCTTATTACTCGTTTGGAGAGAATTCAACGTATTTTTCTTAAGTTTGTCCGCTGTTCCATATGAGTCTAAATGTTTATTTATTGGCTTGTGTACTATGAAATCACGGGGAAAAGTTCAATCTGCCCTGCTGTTGTACGATATTATCAATGGCTCTAATAATTGCCCAGATTTGCTTTACACTATACGGTTTTATATTCCGCCGAAGAATCTAAGGTTAGTTAAGTTATTTGATGTTCCGTTTCGTCGTACAGATGCACGTAATGGTACTCTAACTCGCGCGTTTGCTTTTTTAAATGATTTAAATTTTAATTTGCAATGAGATTCTAACTCATTTATCGAATTCAGCACTGGTAAAATTGATTTTAAATTGTTACTTTTTAGTTTATTAAAATAATTGGCTTAAATCGTTTTAATAAAAGAGTTACAGAAGTATATACATAAGTATTATTTTTATATTTACATATACTTACGGTGACAATATTTTTCGACAAAAAGAAAGACACTAAAAATTAAATAAAATTATTGGTACTACCTTAATTACATAGATATATTTTATATCAATAAAATAAAAATATAATGCAAACAATGTAATATTAGTGACTAGTACAAGTACTTAAATATGTATGAACTTATTTTAATATTTAAACGTCGTTAAAACACAAAATGAATTAATTATTTAAAATTAACAAAGAAATTAAATTTAGCCAATAATAGAAAAATAAAAAAATTTAATAAATAAAAATAACTAAAAACAATAGTTTAAGGATTATCTATTATTGATATTTTTCTGAAGAATGTATTTTTTTTATTATATCAATGTTATTTGATAAAAACAATTTAAATTCTGCACAGTCCATTTGAAAGCCGACAGAAAATTTGACACATTGAACATACACTTTTTTTTCAGTGCTGCCAGGCAATTGCTGGTTATAAATTTACATTGCATTGAGGTTAAAATTTCGGTATTTTGAGAAAATAAAACTTGTAACATTGGAAACTAAAAAAGGACATTAGCCATCAAAAAGAAAGCACAAAAAAGGACATTTCAATCAAAAAAAGGACAATTTATTTTGTTTAAATTTTAAAGGACGTTGTGTCACGTGACCTTGCTAGAAACCCATAATTTTATTTAATACATACATATTATATTATTTTAGTCTGTAAGGACTTTTTTGTCTATAGACTGAAATAAACAAAAAAAAAAAAAAAAGCAAAAAAATATTTTTATATTTTTCGATATAACTTTTTACTAGTATTTTAACGAATTGTTCGAGTACTTTTTCACACGTTTTTAGACTATTTATTGGACGATAGATATTCTGCACTTTTCTGTGTTTTTTTAAATTTCTCGATTGGGGTCACCATTGATTTTTTCCACGAGTCAGGAAAAATTCCAGTTTCTAGCGATTTGCTTATTAAGTACTTCAGATTATCTCCAATTAAATTCCGGTTATATTAAATAATCTTTATTGTTACTTTGTTAAAGTCAGGTTTCTTTGTCATATATTTGCATATATCATAAATTTTTTGTATATTAATGGAACGGAATTTAAATATTTTAGTTATCACAGCAACTTGGTTTATATAATGCACATGTTCAATAGACTCTCTTATATCTTATCCTTAAATTCTATTTAATTACATATTACAGCATGTATTCCAGGTTGGGATTATTTAAGAACTAACTTTTTAATTTCTCTCCACATTTGTTTTTGGTCACTGGCAACTGGCACTCTTTTTTCTGGTACAAATGTACATATATATTTTTGGCGGTCACTGTTTTATGTTATATTTTATATATATTTTTACTGTTTTTCAGTCGTTCCATGCTGAATTCGTATTTACTAACCTTGCAACCTGGTATTTGACAATTTTTTTCTTGTTTTAAATATCTTAGTTCGTGATTAAACCAACGGCAGTCGGAATTTTCAAAACACGCTTCAAAGAAGTTCACATTTGAACTATAATTTTCAATATTTTTTAGTACTGCGCCGATATCCCGTGAGAAATGGTTTTGGTTGTATTTAAAACTTTCTACTTCTTTATATTGTTTAAGCTACATTCAATATTTATGATTACTGTCTTGTGATCCGTTATTTTGGTGTCGCTATTAATGTCTATTGATATTTTGTGTTTCTTCGTTGTAACGAAATCAATTATAGTTCTTGTATTTTCAATTACCATCGTATATTCGCCAGCTATTTGCTTTAATCCATTATCGTTAAAAATACAGGATGTCCGCCGGGAAGGTATACTACTTTGTTTTGCGACATTTTGGTGAACATTAGTCTTGACAGTTCATATTTGACATTCGTGAAGTAGACACGTGCCAAATTTATTATGGAAAAATATTCGATAAATCAACGTGTCTTAAAGGATGTTACAGTTCGCCCATGACAACCCCGATTTTCATGAAAAAAATCATAATGAGTGACGAGGCACATTTTCATTTGAATGGATATGTGATTATTCGGGTCTGGGCAATGGAAAACCTCAAATTATTCACCTTTGCATCCATTAAAACTAACAGTCTGGTGTGTAATTTGGTCACAAGGAATCATTGGACTTACTTCTTTGAAAATGAAAACCGTGAATGGGAAGCGATATCGTGATATGATTGAAAACATTTTAACGCCAGAACTGCATGCATCCAAACCTCGTATACCATACATATGTATTTTTTTCATCAATATTTCCCTATCAATAGTTTCAAAAGTTTAAGCTTAACGTAGTTTCACAAGAGTAATTTTTCCGAAAAACCGATTGGTACTTTGACAATGTACATATTATAAGTTTCTAAATACTTTTCTATCTGATTTCTTACCACTTTTAGCGAATTTTTTTTATCGCAATTGCGGCTTGTTTAAGAAATGTTTCGTAAATTTTTGCGACATGCGTAATTTTTCCTAAGTTTTTACTTTCTCTCCTTGTTACCGACAATTAATCATTATAGCGCTTTGTTATCTTTAAAACTTTACCAAGTTCTCATAGTTTTTCCGATATTTTAGCTAGCTTAAAGCAATTTTGGGTTTTTTTTTCGCAAAATTGCGATATACTCCCCGGTTTAACCGATTGCAGAATTTTAAAATTGAAATGGAAGAGATATAAAAAAATCATGACAATAGTGGTTTGTTAACTAAAGAACTTTTTTTTAGCAATTTATAAAAAAATAGTCCAAAAATGTGTTTTTTTGGTTCACTTGAATAAAGGCACTTTAACTAATTTTAATGAAAAACTGTTTTTCTTGTGTTCTTAATTTATTTTACTTTATTTAAGAACTATTAGTAATGGGTACAATCCCCTTTGTTTTTAATAACTTCAAATATACGGGTTTTCATTGACAGATAAAGAGAATTTATGTAATCCAACGAAATTTGATTCCAAGCATCCTTAATGGCCTAAATTAGTGACTGCTTGTCCTCAAAATGTCTACCTCCTTCATAGACCTTATGAGATAACCAACCCCAGACATTTTCGATAATGTTTAGATCTGGGTAATAGGGTGGCCAGTCAATAATATTAACATTTTGTCTTGCATTGAACTCCTTTACTACTCTGGCATTGTGTATAGGGGCATTATCCTGTTGCAATATCGAAGATATGGGACAAAATAGTTCACTGAACTTTGGAAAAGCCGATTCCAATAACGTTTTATAGCTTGCACCAGCCATTTTTGCACTTTGGAAATCAAGATCGATGGTGCCATAGTACGTAATAGCACCCTACACCATAACACAGTCCTCTCGGCTGTGATGTCGATTAAAAAATCACTTTTCTTTTTGCAGATCTTGGAAATAATAGTTATAGCGTTCAGGCCCATCCAAATTAAACTTCTTCTTATCCGTAAATACAACGGTTCTCCAGTCATTTACATGACCTCTTTGCTGCACATCCCATACCATGTCATTTCTTGCGAATTGAAGCCGCTTTTCCTTACGAGGAGCATTAAGTGGGGGTTTTTTTTTTTGTAATATCAGGTATTTAAGATACTTACAGCTCTTATTTACTCTGCGTTCTGATGAATTGCTCGCTGGCACTCCAGCTTAAGCTCTTATTTTTGACAAGGATAAGGCAGAATTAGAAGCAATTCTGATGATTTTTCTTTTCTCTTTCCTTTAAAATTTTTTCCATACCTCTCGGGGTCCTTGATATAATTGTCGACAACTGTTGCGCTTCGTCCAATTTGTTTAGCTATTGCGCGGTTACAATATCCTTCAGAACGATAAACATCGATTGTAGTTTTTTCCAATAGATTTAAATTTTTTTGTTGTGCTATTTTGACTCGTAAAATGATTAAGATGTAATAAATTGTAATAAATAAACGCTCCCTACATAAAATCATCGTTTACTTTAAAACTAATAAAGTACCTTTATTCAAGTGAACCAGAAAAAATAGCACATTTTTTGATTTTTTTGATAAATTGCTTAAAAAAAGTTCTTTAGTAAAGAAACCACTATAGTCGTGATTTTTTTTTATATCTCAAGATGTCTAGCTTCCATTTCTATTTTAAAATTATGTAATCGGTTAAAAATTGCAAAACGCAGCTGGATATGGAATTTTTAGTGCCCTTAAATAAGTGAACCGGTGTGTATTCGATTTATTTTACTTTTATTTTTGATTTTTTTTTTTAATTAGAAACAGCCCAGGTGATTATTTTCGCTATGATTCGCCCCTTGTATTTGTGCGCCAGTTACTTTGTCAAATGCTTTGTTGACACATTTTTCCGTAAATTTTTTGAGAAAGTACCTGGAGGTTTTTCAAATCGAATTGAGCCAAGCCTACCTGTTATGAAAGATTGTCAATTAAAATTGGAAAAAGGAAACTACTTTTTATTTCTTATACTATGTAAAATTATTTTCCATTTCTAAAATGTATCTATGTACGTTAGTGTAAAGTATTTCGGATGGTATGTAGTTTCTGTTTGACAAGTATGTTGTTCGGTATTTGTACGTATTCATTGAAAAATAACATATCGCTCCTTTATTACAATGTAAATTATTGAGAAGTTCATATTGCATTTTACTTTTTAATTTAGTTTTAATAAAATGCATTACCGAAATAGTTATTTTCACACAGGCGTTACTTGTGGGAATTGTCAAAATATTAAGAACGTCTACCGAAAGCTCCTTAGCGTGGTATAAGAAGTTTAGCGTTTGTTATCTGGAAGCCGATCCAGCATTTATTTAATAAATTATGTTTAAAAATGTTTTAAGAAAATATAGCCAAAAATGGCGCCAATTGAGATTCTGATATTTTCATCGCTAAAAAGAATTTTTATCGCCGACAAAACGCAATAACAGACAACACTATTCTTAGTGAATAATTCGAGACCGACACATTTCACTTCTACTGACAGCACCCTAGTTGATCTTTTCTTTGTACCGAAAAATTTAAAATATTTTCACCCCGTAAAAATACGTCTTCGAATAAGGGAAAAGACTTGGGTCCAATTTATTAATTTTAATGAAGATCACTTTATTTAAATTCCCGCACAAACAATGATCTTCAATGACATGTCAATTTAAAAATCGTTCATGTGTCACATAAATCGAACCAGTACGTCATGACTTAAACCCATATAAAATAAAATATTTTTTTCTTTAATCGTTTTTATGTAATTACTAGATATATCCGGTGCGCTTCGCTACCCCCTCGTTATAAAATAAAAGTCCTATTGTGAAAATTTAATGACGATCGGTCCAGTAGTTAAGCCTATATTACGATTTTTTATTTTCCTATAAAGGGGCGTGGTCCCACTCACTTTTCTCCTAGTACGTATTCCTAATTATGTCAATACTATATGTACCAAATATCATCGGCGTAGGTAAAAAAATGCCCAAAATATGGCGATTTCAATTTTTGGGTTATATGGGAGCTGCCACGCCCACTTGTCCGATAACGCCCATTTTTGTCGTGATTACTCACATTAGTAACATATGAACTATTGCAGTGTTTCAAAACTCTTGCTATCACAATAGTCAAGATATATGATGTTACTCAATTTATGTGGGAGGGGCTACGCCCACTTGAAATATTAAAAGCCTAAAACCATCCTCTATAAATTCCCTTTTGAATGACACCAGTTTGGTTCAAATCGGTTGGATAGTTTCCGAGTCTATAGCGAACATGGGTACAAACATTTTTTGTATTTTATATATATAGATTTGCTATTGTTTTTATTACAAATAAGAGTGAATTTATGGTTTTATAAAAAATAAAATACATTTAAATAAAACTACTGCCGTATGAGTATTTTTAATTGTCAAGAAATTTTTAAAAATCAAGATTTTTTCGAGAATGTCAAGAATTTACTAAACCTGGATCTGGCAAGTCTACATGACATACATACATGTATAATTATTAATTAATGAATAAAATACCATTTAGGGAAACCCCACTGTAATAAATGTAAAGTTTTGTTAAGCATCACTGCACAAACAAACTTAATAATTTGTTGTTGCTCCTTTTATTAATTAACAGTATTGTGCATAAAAATAATGCTTTTGCAATATTCGAATTGGTTAACTGAACAAAATAGTATTAACAAATTTACGTTACAAATACATTTTAGTAAAGTTATTCACTTTTTTCAATATTTCTAGCATCTTTATAAGTCGGTTATAACTCAAACTTTCAAAAAGTCAAACTATGGGCTATCATAGAAGATTAGCTTTCTAATAATATTTTTTCTTGTCCCATGTTGACTCCTTCCTGATAAAATGTTGACAACTCTTAGAGAACAGATTTTTCTAGCAATTTTAAAAATAGGAAATAACACGTTCCAAGTTAAAATTTTAGAGTGTTATTCAGAAAAAAGTTAATATCGGTATCATCTGCAAATTAGTAAGTTTGAGATTTACGCTTAATAAATGGTTATTAGAATTTCTTAATCAAAAAACGCTTATTAACTAATCAGTACTTTAAGAACTTTTTTCATTTAAGACTGGCAACATTATTTCATTTGCTTTCACTAAAGTTCTACAGTGTTATTCAGAAAAAGTTAAAATATGTTTAATATCCACTATTAAGTAAAATTCCTTAAAGTATTATTCACAAACGATTATTAGCTTAATTTACAGAATTTAACGCCATATTAAATGTTGAAATTTTAAAGTACGTGGACCCCTACTTTAAACCTAAATTAAAGTAAAATGAGATTTCTGTGCTGCTGACATTCATTTGTTTAAATGTGCGCCTTTTTATAAAAACTTGTTAAAAAATAATAAATTTTTGTGGTTAATTGTGTAAAATATGGAAACATTAAATTTTATTAGAAGAATTTTTTTAATTCTGTTGCACTTAAACAGAATACATCACAGAAATTTCCAACTCCAGTCAACCGAGAATATACAAGGAGAGGGTTGACCCATTCTTTCTTCCTAACACGGAATTTAAAAAAAAAAATACCGATTCAACAAAGAAACTGTAAAAAATAATCAAATTTAATAAAAAAAAAGATATATTGTTGGACAGTAGAGGATGCGGCACATCAGCGGAATTGCAAGTTTTAGTAGCTTTGCGCACTGGGGGAAGAAGAGAGGTAGGTCTCATATTCTATGATGCATATATATGTACATACATGTACATATGTACTTGATACATAAAAGACAAAATTGTTCTTTAAGATGCAGGATGATGCAGGAGATATTCATGACGTTATCGATGACATTGACGGAACCCATATAAAAATTAAAAAAACCGGGGGATTTATACATATATCATCCAAAGAATTCGCAGGTATTTTCAACAAAAAGTTTTACTCAATTATAACAATAGCTTTACTTACTTTGTCCTCCTCGTTCAAATTTTTGGATCATTTTCTTTTAATATCCTCTGCTTTATCCACTTCTTTATTAAATTTTCAAAATATTTACCAAAAATTACTTAGCAAAGTAATGGAAAACTACAGAACATTTTAGTGATGTACATACAACAAACTCAAGTAAACAAAGATCGTACTTCAAATAATCGGATTAAAATTTTTATCCGATTATATGAAGTAATTTAAATCCTTTACAAAAAATAGCCGTATTTATTTATTTTACATTACTATAAATGTATTTAGTTTATGTTGTTATGTAATATAAATATTAATTTACATCTTTAATAAGAAAAAATTTAATTTTTTATTAAAACTATACAAAAATGTATTAATATATCCGAATATCCGGATGAATTAAGAATAGTTTTTTTGCATCGTTAACTATAAAGAGACAAGAGAGAATGATGGTATTGCCAGTATCAACATGTTAAATTTATTAAAGCTTACATTAGTTAATATGGTGTTTTTGCATACTATTTTTTAACATAGGTTTGTTAGCGTTAAAGTCGATAGTAACTAACACGAACTTCAAACCTCAATTAAGATTTTTTTTTGCATAAGGCTGCTAATGATGAAACTGGGATTAATACTTTTTTATCTGTAGCCGCAACTGGTCAGTTGTTTTATTTATAAAATAATATGAAATGTTGTTTAGTAAAAAAATATTTTGAAAATATTTATTTTTTTCAAAAATAAGCGTACATGTACATACATGTATTGGCATGCACTAAGAAAAACTAAAAAGACGAAATGAACTCTGTAACCTTCTTTTTATTAGTTTTTAGCACATCACTATTTTGATGCATAACATTTCAACAAAATTGCTTTTTAATTTATGACTTTTACTAAAAATATAGAAATAAAGTAAGACAAAAATTTAATGTTTCCATATTTTACACAATAAACTGCAAAAATTTATTATTTTTTTCACAAATGTAATTTTACTTTTATTTAGGTTTAAAGTAGGGGTTCATGTACTTTAAAATTTCAACTCTTAATACGGCGTTAATCTCTTTTTGTTTTTAAGTCGAGATATTTAGGGGTTTGCGTTTTAACACATTAAAAAACACCCACCAAGAGCCAATCATCGGTCAGTTTATGTTGGAATTAGCGAAGTATGTATATCGAACGTGTTGACATTATTATTTTATTTGTATATCGTCTCGTTATGACGTTTATCATTTCTTGTTTAAAATAACTGCCTTTTTAATTAGTCAGTCCTAAGTAAACTCTGTACAATAATGCACGCATATTTGCTTTTACATTAAATATTTAATTTTGTTTTAAAAGTTTACACTATTCAGACGTTTTCATCAAACATTATTGACAAAATTACCAAATGAATTTACATAAAAATCGTAAATTTCGCAAAAAAATTGTGCTTTTTCAACATTGAAAAATAGCACACATTCACTCGGAGACCCAATTCGAACCATTGCAATTCCTTTCATATAATTTAATGGTTAATTTTCTTAGCCTCCTTAATGCCTAAGAAGAAACCAAGGAGCATTCATCATTAATCATATTGCCACTTGATTCCTATGATCAAGCCCCTGAAATTCTCAAGTTTGTAGTTCGCGATATCACTAATGCCCTCATAGAAACGTCTGCTTAGCCATCATTATGAGTTTTATCAGTAAACATGGGCTTAAAATGTAAAAATTTTAGTTCATTAAGTTATGAATTTTTAGTCGAACTGAATGATGTTTAATCAAAGAAATTTTTAATTAGTTGAAGGGACAAAGAAAAATTAGACTGCACGGAAGGTTGAAGTGACATCGTGATGTTTCGAGACTAACCACAGTTTCATCATCATAGTTGTTTACCGCTTAGAACTGACTGCCAATCACGACAGCTGCAATCATCTAGTTAAAAATCCTCTTTCATTAATTGAATCTGCTGATCATTACGAGCTTCTAGATTTTCCTTTCTAATAAAAATAATAATTTAAATTATTAAAAAATAAAATTTAAGAAAACGAACTTAAGCCTGACAAATTAAATAGAAAAATTTCTTTGAATAATTTTAATTCATGAATTCAGTTGTACTCAACATGAAGCCAAACTTAAAGAATTTATTGAATAATATTTATGATCTCTTTCGTTTCAAAAAATATTCTTTGTTCCATGTTATATTTCGAAATGACTCGAAATTGCCATATATATTTGGTTATGTGGTTGATCTAATCACGTTCCAATTTCAATAAAAGTTGTGTTTTATTTCGTAACCACGTACCTATAAAAAACTAAATTATAAAATTAATTTAATAATGAATTGTTGAATGAAATATAAAACTGATCGCAATGCTGGCATAAGAAACTTTTTACAAGAGTATGAAAAATGGTGGTTGATTTTCATCTAGTGTCGTTGAAAATGATAATTAACAGGCTATTCGGTAGTACATACTCGGGTACTGTCAGGTACTTGGTAGCAGGTAGGTGACACCACATACATACATATGTATGTATATATTCTCAATTCCATAAAGTGTGAGCGACCAATTTTTTTCTTTATTGGCAAGAAATCGAAACACCTGACTCTTATTTGATATATTTTCCGAAAATATTATTTTAGTTTTAGTGTTAAATACGAGCGTACATGCTTTGAAAAATTAAATTAATTAGCAGCCAATGAAATGTAGCATATAGATTAGCTAACCCATAACAAACAAATTAATTTTTGAGAATATAAATTTTGAGTACTGGCTAAAATTAAATGCAATATCTAAGAAACACATTTATACATTATACATACATAAATAATAAATATATATAAGGTTTTCCAATACGGATGATATTATTTTGATATTATTATGTCATGATCTGTCATTCGTTTTTCCTTGTATTTTTTTTTTATCAAACACAACCACGCAAAGCCGGAATCGAACCGACAACCTCCGGACTTCTAGTCTAGCATTGCTACCTATCAGCCACGGCGGCACCCGTGGGGTTATTTGAAGTCATTGGTCTTTCGAAATAAACCATACTCTTCAAGCTTTACAAGTCAATATTGAACGTGCCATTCATGACATACGACTTGATTTAGTGGAAAAAGTGCTCGAAAATTGGGTTCATCGAATTCGTTCCTGCAGAAGAAGTCGTGGAGGCCATTTGAATGACGTTTTATTTAGAACTTAATTGCATCGATTGTACTTCACATTAAATAAAAAACTTTGGAATTTCCTTAACAATAAGTGTGTTTTTTTAAAGAAAACTTATCACTCTTATTGGAAAACCTTTTATGTAAATACATCGCTATTAAAAATATGTTTTATTCTAATATTTTTAAAAAATCTCATCAATTTGAATTTGCGATAATTCAATAAACTGAACTTAACCGTAAATAATATTAATTTCATAAAAATAAAACAGTATTAAACGATTCAAAACATGAGTAGAGAAAATGTGAAAGAAAGACTTCTTAACTATTTAGTGGAAACTGCAATTTACCAAATGTCAGTTGCTAAAATAATAAATTGGAAAGGTGCATATGAGCCGTTTATTTTGAAAGTGGCATAAGTCATTTAGTTTTTAAGTCGAGATATTTAAGGGTTTGCATTTTAACACGTTTAAAAATATGGATGCTAACTTTCGAGAAGATTTTCTTGTATTTGTTATCTCATGATACTGATATATTTCTCATTATTTCTCCATTTATTTAAAAACGTTTTTATATGCAAACCCTTAAATATCCCGACATAAAAAGAAAGTCACTTATGCCACTTTCAAAATAACCGGCTCATATATTTCTTTGTTAATAAAAGGTAGATAGGATATTGTTGACTACATCTTTGACGAAGTTATGGAGGAAGTTATTGGAACCTGGGCATATTGCCGCTGCATATGTACATATATAGAGATTACCAAAAATTTACTTAAAAATCGCAAATACTATTAAGAAATAAAATTAATATTCTCCAATAGTATCGATCCTTAGCTACATGTTCCAATTGGTCAAATTGAGTGACAAAGAATTATGTTCCCATATACATACTTATGTATGTTCAAAACTTCTCGGAGATTATCGAAAATTTCATCACGTTCAATATTCAAGATTTAATTTTTTTAGATATTTAATTAAATACTTCTGGCAAAAAAACTGACTTCAGAATAAGATCTCAATCGAAAATGTTACAAAATGGATACAACTATGCAAAAGCTTAAAACCCGATATAATTCATTTCAATTTTATATATTACTCCCACAAAAGATTAAAGTGCTTTCCTTATCTGGTTTTTTTGACCTTTAAATTATTATATATCTAATTTAATCAAGCTTGAGGTCTTTTTTATAAAAATTAACAATAAACTTAATTTTTATTTTCTCTCGATATTTCGCCACACCGTTGGGAGGCTTCTTCAGGGGAAAAAATTATTATTGTTTTAATTTTCAAAACACCAATGAAAATTGTGAAAAAATTATTTGACAAAAAACATAGAGACATACATACATTCATAATTTTTTCCTCTTTTCAAAAAATTTTTAAAAAACAATTTTACAAAAACAAGAAACAATAAAATAAAATTGAAACATTTTTGAAAAACAATAATCAGAAAATGAAAATACAAATATATCTATCTCTTATCATCTACATATATTACACCTAAATAATTATTTTTCCTTATTAGCCATTACTTAAAACTACATATAAAGTTTTATCTCTTACATACTAAATGTCTATAATTTTGAGCTACATTATCTGTGTCTGTCTTAAAATTAATTCTGTTTGTTATTGGTGTATTGATGATTTTTAACATCAAGTTCTTGTTTTGGTATATCATCTTATATGTTAAGAATATTACAACTCATTTATCAAATCAATAAAATTTATATTTCGGGTGGAAATTCTTATTCAGACCTCTTTACGATCGAGGTTATATCCCAAATCCTCTATTATTCTCATCATATGTTAATGATTTAGCAGATGATTTGCCGGCGTTAATATAAAAATACTGCTTTACCTTAACGACCAACGACCTCGTTATTTTAACAGATACCCCAGAAAGGAATATTGCAAAATGTGATTTATTGCTTACATTGTTCAACGTTGTGCTTGAAAGCGAATCTAGATAAATCAAAGATAATGACCACGAATCTCCTCTAATTTAACCTGAGTTTTTGTAAGTAATAATATTGAAATGGTCAATAGATATAAATATCTTGGAGTTGACATCACAGCCAATCTCAACTTTAGAAAATACTTAAATAATAAACTAGCTGCCGCAAAAGTATTAGTTAACTCTACCTGGTCGAAATATATAAACAATCAACAGATATCGCTGAATAACAAACTTAAAGTATCTCAAGCAGCATCAAGAACAATTATGCTGTATGCAGTACAAGGCTTGTTAAACTATGAAAAAGTTGAAAAACTGCTTAGTTTTTTTATATAGAAAATGCTATACCTACCAAGCACATCGCCTAATTACATGCTGTATATAGAAACAAACCTAGAGTCAGTCACTATTTGTAACTTCCTTAAAACTTTATCTTTGCTACAAGAATAAAATAATAAATATGAATTCCCACAGATTACTTCGCATTTTAGCATTCAAAATCATTGCACATTGGACATATACTGGACTAAAGAATCGTCAAATCTTTGTCAGTAATTCAATTAGACTACAATGTCTCATCACTATAGATTTTTAGTTTTTCTCCTCGTGCAGTTAGTTTATTAGTTGTTCTTGTAACAGCTCCGATGCTGTTGCTAACGGGAGTTCTTTCTTGAAAATATATTAGGATGGGAATAATTGAGAAATATATTAATTAGTGTCATTGGGTGGGTTTGGGGTTGGGAGTTGGAGAAACCTTACCACCTCATAGGTCTATTGGGCTAAGGGATGTCCACCTATTGGGGCAGTTGAACAAGTGCGCAGTATTGTGCGGGCTCTGGAGACAATCTGGGCGTCTGTATAGTGCCGGGGACTATGCGCTCTTGGTAGCTGTTAAGGATACTACTCCAGCCGGCTCTTGTGCCAAGTTGTGCCAAGATTGAGCGAGACTGTCTGGGGAGTTGCCGCTCGCTGTCAGCGATCGCGGGTGGTCGTGAGTTAAGGACCCTGTTGCATCTGTATCCGTTTCTTGTTTCTGTGACTTGTGATGAACACTCGTGTAACGTCTGGCGAAATGGCGTTTCTGATGTCCTCACTATAGTGCCGGAAGTCCTTACGCATGCGTCTTGGGAGAGGGTCCTGCAATACGAGTTGTCATGACATGTCATCAGAAAAGCATCACATTATGCTGCCTGACGGGTAGCATTAATGTCTCCTCGTGAAGATGGTTAAAGTTGGTAATTTTTACGCATCCTGTAGCGATTCTAAGAGCATTGTACTGTGTTGTTTGCAGTGATCTTCATTATTTTAGTTTATTATTAAGGACTTGCGGTTGCTTATTAGATTTGATTGCAATATTCTTTAGAAATAATTCTGTTGGTATCTGTATAGTTTGCAATTTGAATGCTACATGCAGAGAAAAGACATGATTGCAAAATGTTCATGTCAACTAAGTATATCTGCCAAAACCAAATAATTATTCTTTGAAGCAAATATGGTTGCATCAAACATTCTTCCATTATTAAAATATTGGATGCAACAATAAAATAATCATTCTGGGTTTCGTCCCATAAAAATTGAATGTATCAAAAAATGTATTTTCGCTGCTACAAGAGTATCTTTTGCAAATGAGAATTATAAAAGTTAATTGTGACCATACATTGTTTGTGTTCTGAAAAGAAACAAAATGGCTGTCAATCGTATGTAACTTCAGTCGTTCATAGAATTTAATAATTAATGTTAAAATTATAATTATATGATGAAAGTTATTTAATTTTACAACAAAATAAAAGTGCACCTGAAATCTTCAACATAAGTGGTTTAAGGAACATATGCGAGAACATACTAATGGAGTGAATTTGCAGCATGACGAAAAAAATTCTACGGAACTGCAAAAGATGGCAATTTGATTGTACATAAATATGCCGAAAAATAAGTTAATTATTTTGAAGTTTATTAAATTTAATTTGTCCAGAAAAATTTATTCGATAAATATTTTGAAATAAAAATATTTATTTTATTTATTTAATTTTATTTATTTAATTTGCCACAATACATAGGAAGCCTAAAAGGCCAATTATACATGTATTTCAGATTAATATGCATGTCCATTAAAAACAATAAAATAAATTAATACAAGATATTTATTATTTAATATACAATAATTTAAATAATATTTATTATTATATATACAATAAATTCATTATATAAAACACAACAATTTAATAAAAATAAAGAAAATAAACAATTAATTGTAAATGATAAATGATTTTTACAAATGTTTGTATTTGATTTTTTCTTTGCGTATACGGAAAACACAGCTCACTTGATCGGTATTTGCCCAATGTACAACAAAGTACTCGAGTGAAATATATTCATAAAACCATACTAAACTTTAATGAAGTTAAGCGTTTGGCTCAAACTTGGTCTGTAAACAATAATGAAACATCATTTCGAATTCCGATCGATCATTTTATATTCATGCATAAAACACGGGCACACAAACCTTTTAAAATTCTAAGCAAAACAAATTAGTACATCATTTACAACTTAGATTGATGACCTTGTCAAAATATTAGATTAAACCAGCGTTTTTTTTTAACCGTTGAGAATAATGTGAAATATGCTTTTTTGATTATAGAGTTAATTGTAAACGTTCCGTTGTTGTCATATCAATAATATTCTAACAAAATGTACTATATATCAGCTTTTGTCATAAAGAGAACATGTAGGATATATCAATGTATTGGTGTTTTTACACTTGTAGAAATTGATTGTTACATTTATTTTTTTTACTGTAGCCTAATATCATTTTAAAAGTTTGTATGCATACACACTGGATTGGTTTAGCGTGTTTATGGACGAAAGAATGAATGAAATTTACATAATTACAAAAATTTTCCATTAAAAAATATATATGTATACAAAAAAAACTTCTTCCCACTCAACATTCCACATCATGAAAAATTAAAATATTCACAGTGTACTATGAATAACAAATAAATAGACTAAACAAAAATAAATATATTCTTGCTCTCTTTTTCATGTGTTTTGTTGTTGCAAATTCAAAAATAAAGCGATAAATGAGTATGTTTCGTATTTTAGTTTGTCTCTTCTGTTTGGTTCGTGTTGTGTATGTGAAAATGACGATTGGTGCTCGGCCCCTAGCGGCTAGTTTGACGATCAATGCTATATATCCTATTTTCTAACCACATTGGATTATGTCATTCCGTTTCAGATTTCTTTATTCGAGTGAATTGCTAATATAACGTAAATGATGTGATGGCTAAAATGGCTTCAGGAGATCTCTCTTTAACCAGCACTAGTAGCCAAGAAGGTAATATCTATATATATGTATTTTCTTTCGTTGTAACTATTTTTGCTTTAATATTATAGAATTAAAAATGTATTCATCGTGAACACACTTTTATATTGATTATTTGCTTATTTTTACACAGCCAGATCTTCAAGGCTTTTTTCCTGTTATATAGGGTATCACTCGTTTTGCACGACTTTCTGCTTGCTTTGAAATATTAATTAGCACTAAAGATAACGGAGATATATAATTTTTACTTAATTTAATGAAACAACCTGAGCACCGTTTCCTCTTATGGTGTTTTCCTTTCTACACAGAAAATGGCACCTTGTTGAAATGTACATATATGTATAAAATGTCTGGCCAACCCTGTAATAATGCAGCTTGTTATTTCACTACATAGATGAAAACACAACTTTTGAAAAAGTGGAAAGCCCTGTTTTCAACAGCTGACAGCTAAGTTTTACGGGGCACTATCAACACTGTCGATTTTTACGGTGCAATGCCTTCCACCATTAGTGAGGGCAATTTTTTTAGAATCAAACGCACTGCTCTTTTAGAGAGCAAAACATTAAAATTAATTTCATGACAATCATTAAGATTACGTTGCGTTAGTAAAAAGCTGTCAGCAAATTTTGATCAAGAACTATTTATTAAATTAAAGTCGCCAAGAATAGTATCATACAGGAAAATAATAGAATAAAAATTTTATATTTTTGTTACAGAAGAAGGACCTGAATATGCAGATTATGATCGTACGCTACGACCACCTTCGAACTCTAGTGGTAGTACAACAGCAGGCAACATGAATAATAACAACAATAATGGCAAGAACAGTGGTGGTGGATCTGGTAATCCAAAAATTTATGACACTATTAAAATACAATATGATTCGGCACTGATGGAATTGAAAACGCTAAGACATCAGCATGCTGACTCAGTGAGAAGGTGTGATAATCTTGAAAATCAGTTAGCATTTTATCAAGAACAGTATAACGCAGCAATGAATCAAATCAAAAGTTCCGAGCGCAATAAGCTAACAGATGTAGCTGCGGAGAATGTGCGACTGAAACAACAAAACTCCATGTTGGAGAGAAAACTTATGCGTTTAGAGAGTGAAAGTACGAATCCACAAACGGAGAGAAATGCCAATTCATATTATTGTGATTACAATGATGATGGTAGAGGTGGTACCGGAGGGAATGGAACGGGAGTTGGAAATTGCGATGGCACATGCCCGAAGAATGAACAACTCAAAGAGGAACTAATATTAAGTACGGAAAGAAATACCGATTTAATGAAAGAAAAGGAGAAGTATAAAAAGAATTATAATGCAGCCTTAATGGATTTCGAAAAAGAAAGAAAATTTTTTTGCGATGCTCGTGATCAATTCAATATGCAACGTGAACAATTTCAGTTGCAGCGAGAAATTATGGAAAAAGAAAATCTAAAATTAAAAAGTTTATTAGCGGCAGAATCCAACAAGATGTTAATGATAACAATGCAGAAAGGTCGTATCGAAGAGGAACTAAATCAATTGCTATCGGAGAAAGACAATGTCCTGCAAGAGCATCAAAAAATGTCTGACGATTTGGCTGCAGCCAATAAAGAGCTTGAACAATATAAGAAAGATGAAATGATGTATAAAAACGAACTGATAGCTCTACAACAAAGCATAGCGGATTTGAAAAAAAGAGATTTGCTGAAATCTCGAGAAAGCACATGGTCCAAGGAATTCTCTGACAGTAAAGATGACTTTAAGGAAATTGAAAAACTACGAAAAAGTTTAGAAAAAGCACATGCTGAAGTTGACCGCGCCGCCCAAGATACCGAAGAAGCGAAAAGAGTTAGAGATTGGGCAATATCGCAGAGAGAAAAAATAGTTCAGGAAAGAGATTCGGTTAAAACGTTGTGTGATAACCTTCGAAAAGAGCGAGATAAAGCTATTTCTGATTTGCTATCAGCAATTAGGGATAGTGAGAAAATTAAAAAACAAAAGGATGAAGCCCAAAGGAAAATAGACGTTCTCAAAGAACAATTGGAACAAAATCAAAACAATGATTCATCGTCGCGTCGTAGTTTCCGTATGAATACATATGAAGCTGAAGATATAATGGAAATAGACTTGACCAATTATCATGCTGATTGTGATATTGGTATCATCATAGATGATAGCCAGCAAAGGCAATTAGTATGTGGAGTGACAAATGTTTCGCCAGCTTTTGGTAAACTGAAAATCAATGATGTTATAGTTAAAGTTAATAATTTGGATTGTCAAGGTGTTAGTAAACGCATGCTAATTGATGAAATCCGTTCTTCCGCTCCTCGTTGCAATCTGTTAGTGTCCCGTACCCGCCACAGTAAGAGACATTTCTATACAGTGCATCTGAATTTGCAACAAAATCCGAATCACGGTTTGCATTTAGACACGGGAGTGTTCATTTCTAAAATTGAACCAAATTCCTTGGCAGCATTTGAACCTGAACTTGAACCCGGTGATAGAATATTGTCAGTTAATAATAAACTAATGGAAGGTATACAGTCGGTAGAAGATGTTATGTCTATTTTGAATGATGATCGCAATGAAGCTATAACAATATTTGCATTAAAAAATGTTCAAGAGTCGTCTACTTCGGAATCGCAGAGGAGGATGACAACATCAGCAGCACAAACGGACTCAATTGATTCAATGCATCGCGTAACTGGCACAAAACATCCGTCAAAAATTGCAGAAATGCTAAGTAAGTTTAAAGAAAAGATACACATTTCAAAACCAGGTTCTGACGGCGATCATTTCGCTCAAGAACATGATGCTCTGGCGGCCTTAGATTCAGTATTAAGCGAAAATTCTTCGGAAAAGAGTAAAGAAAATCTCTTCAAACGCAACAAAAGTAAAAAAAAAGAGAAAGAAGCAGCTGCAAAGAGTATGGGTACATGGCCACGCACCAACATTTTGCAAGCATCTCAAGAGAATCCTACTGGCACTATAGTACAGAGGGAAAAGAAACGTGCACCATTGTCTCTGTTTACAGCAGGACCCATTAATGTAGACAAGGATGATGACCGCGTAGATTCAGACGAAGCTCCTCCTCCTCCTTTGCCACCCGTGCAAAATAAACCACAGCCCCACATACGCAACGGAGTAGGTTCTAGTGCAAAACACAATCCGAATAGAAATTCTAACCCTATTCCTGCTTCTGTATTGTTTCAAAACTCTAATTCTTCATCTGGTAATAGCAATAATAACTATACAGTTAATAATTATATGAGGCATTCAGTTTATGCCACGCCTTCAAGTATGGAGTCCGAACCTTTGGTTATGGAACAGTCAAAGCCTCTGCAGAGACCTAATCCTATAATAGCAGCGCCTGCCAATATGAGACCCAAGCAAACTGATAAATATGGTAATCCGAGAATACAGAATCACAATTATCAAAATCGTTATTCCTTGAATGTTACACCAACTGAATTGTATAAAACTACGGGTCAACAAGCTCAACAACAGGTTATTAACAATGGACAACATAACTCACACCACCATCAGCAAATGTTTGTTGGAGGCGATTTAATATCACGAAAACAGCACTTGTTTGACATGTTTCATAACAATTCATCGCCGAACAGTAAATCTGCTCCTCATCCGGCATTATTTGTCCCGCTGCAACCACCACAGCCCCCGCCACATTCAACGAATTTCATGCGATCAAATTCTTCTAATCAACAACAACAAAATTCTTTAGATATGATTTCTTTAAAGTCGCAAAACTCAATAGATTCAATACTATCCACTAAAAGCCCGCCAATTAGCGAATATGCTGTACTTGCCAATTATCCTAAAAGAGGTATTCCAATGCCGCAATCGGCGCCAGGGTCGGCATCAAAAAATGTATCCAAATATCCTAGCGATAGTGAAAGTATTGCCTCAGGCATAATTAGTGGTGGTGGTCTTTTCCACTCGTCCAACAATGGCCCACACTCACGACATATGCCGCTCTTTCCTTCCTTTACCCAATCAACACATTCAGCTATGAGGCCTATACGCCATTCTAGTCCTTTAACTTTGCCCTCACCACCACCTCTGCATCCTGGTGGTTTAACCTCTAATGCCCATCCTCATCATTTGGATTCGTCGATTGGCATACCTACTTCATCGGTGGATAAATTTGATATGGATTATATGAATTCGGCACACAATCAACATCATCAACAAACACATCCTCATTATTTAAGTGACTACCCGCCTAATATACCCAATCACAATGCTTACCATCCTCTTCCTAGCATTCCTTCTTCGGGGCAAGGAGTTATCTATGAAGGGGGTACTTTTCCTCGCAAAAAAGATCATCAGCGTTTACGCATACCCTCCAATCCAAGTGTAGCTAGTAAAAATAGCGGTGTAAAAAATAGTTCTGGATCCATCGATCACCATTATGCCTCAGCAAATAATCCTTCAGCCCTGATGTCAGCGTCCGTTGCTCCATATTCAGCTGGAGGCGGTATTATGTCGCATCATCATCACAGCGCTTTGGCAAATGTGGCCGTCAATGGCGGAAATAGTGGCCGTGGTTCACCCATGCCACAGGTTCATGTCGAAGTGTTATCGCACGGCGGCAGTAAACGCAATTCGAATGTGCCGTCGGATTTTTTATGCCCTGGAGATCTTAGAAGAGTCACGATTGAAAAGAGCGATAAATCGCTTGGTATTACTATACAATGTAATAATAATGGTGGTGGTATTTTTGTGTCAACTGTAGCCGACAAAAGTATTGCCACTCGTGCTGGTCTTCAGGTGGGCGATCAACTCTTAGAAGTATGCGGTTTAAATATGCGTTCGGCTACAAACGATATAGCAGCTAATGTATTGCGCCAATGTGGTAATTCGATAACCATGTTGGTTCAATATAATCCAGAAAGTAAGTATTCAACTATGTCAGTCACACTGCTCGATTCCGTTCTGCCTTATTTTGGTTCTTCAAAACGAGAAAAAATTTTTGGAGCCGTTTTGTGTTGAATGAAATACGGATTGAATTCCATTTCCGAACTGACATGGAATATTATATAGTATAGAAAAGAAAATAAAATACATTTGTATTTTTATTTATAGAATTTCACTCAACTGAATATGACGGCACTCATAATTTAGAACCTGAATCTTCGGTCAATCATTCAGGATCACCAACACCACGTAATTCTCCCCGGGCACCTATACGTCCAATAATGGCTTCCTTGGCAGCAATGCCTATGCCGACATCTGCGCCATCCAATTCAATAACACAAAGTGCAATAATGCCACAATCATCTTCAATGATTTCACAAAAATCAATAAAAGATCAAAGTTTCGCCGACAGTTTGGAAAATCAATCCGATATAAGTAGCAGTCAAGATATACCATCATCTAATGCTACAAGCACTACAACAGCCTCGACCACTCCAACATTGCCATACGAGGAGGAACCGCGTTACGTCACTCTACATATGGATAAATCAAAAAACCCCGGTATAAAACTATTTGGTGGCAATAAGGTGGGTATATTCGTACATGATGTTCATCCGGGATCACCATCAGATCGTGCAGGTGTACGCAAAGGTGATCAGATATTGGAGTATAATGGTGTCGATTTACGTTGTGTGACTGCAGAACAGGCTGCTAATGAGATCTCGAAATTAACTGACACTGTAACCATGTTGGTGCAAAATAAATTAAAAAGTACGTTTCCTTTTAACCTATTTTTTATTTAATTTAAATCCTATTTTTCTTTTTATAGAATTAAAACAAATCAAAGACAAATCGGGCGATTCTTTTTATATACGCGTGGGGTTTGACAGAACCGGCGATTTAAATGAAGGTGATTTGCGTTTTGTAAAAGATGAAGTTCTCTATGTTGACAACACTGTTTTTAATGGAACTTTTGGGCTATGGCGTGCATGGAAATTGGATGGCAAAGGCTATCGCAAGGAATGCGGTATTATACCTTCGCAAATGAAGTGAGTTGTTGGTAAAATTTAACTTGAACCTTGCTCTGCCATTTCTGCACTATTTCTGAACAAAATATTATCGATTAAAAAGTGAATAGCTTAAATTGGATTGGAAGGCTACTGTTATAGGAGTAAGAAAAATTGCAGACCTTTAGGGTTTAAGGACTATGATCCGTTTGAGGCGCTTGTGTAGGAAAAAAACAAAAATGATGAGAGCAGTAAAATGCGAAAAGTTAGATTCTGGAGAGAGCGAAACTTTCGAATTTGTTTCTGCTTCTTGGTATTAGTGAGAGGACAGAGCTACCTACCAAACATAAAATCAAGCGGTTGAAATATAATGCTGCATTATATATCCTTAGCTAATAGATACTTTACACATGCGATCTAAAAACAACTTCTTTTTATATTGTTTATATTACATAAATTCATTGGTTATAGAAAAAAGTAAAAATAAGATTCAATTGTGAAAAATAAAATATTTTATTCAGTGGCTTATTATTGCTGATAAAAACACAAAATAATCTATAACCATTCGCCGTGTGTCTATTCGTTGCTGTCGCAACAACTAAATTAAGGAGTGTGAATTGCTCTCTGCACAATTGTGCTATAAAATGGTTGACTCTGGTATAGAGGCATAGAATTCGCGAAGAATGGATTAATTTTAGAAATCAAACATTATTTATGGAGTTGACAAGAAAACCATCCGCTGCACCTCTTGATTTTGAGATCCATCTTTGACATCTGCTGGTGGATCTTTTTACTAAAAGGCGACAGAGGCATAGTATTTTGTCACGTACCCACATAATACCTCTGCCTGACTGAATAGCCATTACGTTTCGTAATGTGCAGCATTCTGAACTTGGATTATATGTGGTGTGTAGCCAATGAGTGGCTTTATGGTTTCAAATCAGTTTGGAAAAAGTAAATTGCAAAGTTAATAGCAAAAAAAAAAATGCTTATTAAATATGTACATATGTATGTAGTTTGCAATGATCACATTAAATAAATTTTTATTTATTTTTTTTAGGGTGGAGGAAGAATTACGAGCCGCAGAGGTTGTAGAATGTGAAAGTGGCAGTACGGCACGTCGAGGGAGCACTTCTACGCGTCGATCTTTTTTTCGGCGCAAGAAACACCAACGCAGCTCATCGAGAGACTCAACAGAAATTGCGAGTTTTAGCAACACGCAATTAAGTTATTTTCCAGATTCAGGCATCCTTAATGATGATGGTGGGATTTTAAGTTATCAACGTGTGGAACGATTGGACTGTAAGTGAAGCACATTCGAGGTTCAAACTATTATGATTTTTTCATTTTAAAAAACTCAATCCTATATATCAGTAGCAAAATTAAAATAGGTTTGGTCGTAAAACTGTCCAAATATTCAATCTAATTTCAATTTATTCAAATAATAGTTCCGTTTTTAACGTTAACGAAGAAGTTTAAAGTTGTTTGTTTTACATCCATTCTTTGTCATTACAAATCCAGCTCCAAGTCGCAAGTTTTATATATTTATTATTTCATAGTTTATTATGTTTATTAATATAACTCCATAGTTCAATCGACATTTGTGTGACTTCTTCATTTTGGAAAAAAATAATATATGTACATTCGATGTCTAAATAATCTAATGCAGACCTTAAAATAAAATCTATCAAGTTTGTTTTTTATTATGTGATCGCAAATTTCCCAAGCTTTTCGAAGTGAATTCTGAAAAACGAAAATAAAAAGATGATTGTCATGTATGAAACACTATTATATTTCAGCTCCCGTCCGCCGACCTGTTTTAATAATAGGACCACTATCTGAATGTGTTATGGAACGCTTGACTATAGATTTTTCTAATCTTTTCAAATTTTGCGAAGTGACGGCAATGGATTGTTCGCAAGATGCCATGGAAGAGGGATTGCAACAAAATATATTCGTTGATTATCGCAGGCGAGGCAATAAGTTTGAATGCACTACGGTAGAAACGATTAATAGTGCATGCAAAAATGTAAGAAATAATAACATAATTTATTTGCAATAGCCGTTTTCACTCTGTTATTTTTACTAAAGCTCTGTACAGACGGTTGTCAGATCTAACAATATTGTCAGAACTTACAATTTGCTGGGAATGTACTGACAATAAAATATTGCCAGCACAAGCTTTATTGTCATGTCAATACATACGATTGTAAGAAAATTGTCAGAAAAACCTTTAATTTATTGTGATACAATAAATTTATCTAATAACGTTGTCAGTCAATAAATTATCTATTTACACAGTTGATAGATATAACAAACAGTTGTGATTTGTTTTTCATTTCAGATTCATTTTAAAAACGAAAATATAAGCTTGCAACAATATATATAAAATAATAAATAGTTAATTATATTTAATTCAAATTTTAGCGACTGCTTATTTCGTATTTCGTCACCAGTAAATTAATAATATTTTCTTTTATGCGGTGTTTGTTTTATATAAATTAGCTTATTTCTAATCAAAATATGTTTCAATTAAGCGGTGTTACTTTTAAGCGGATTTTTTTAAAGCGAATGTAAGTGCTTTAAAATTGATAAAAATAAATAAATAAAAATTTTTATTTTCAGTTAAGTAATCTTATCTGAATTCGACTGCAATAAAAGCTTTTGCTTGTTTATTTACTGACGATGAAAAAATTGTCAGATGCACAAAACTCGAACATCTGACAATGAAAAATTGTCTGACAATTACCTGACAATTATCTGACATGAAAGCGAATTGTGTTCACACGATTTTCAGTGGTCTGACAATTTTTTAAGAGTTTGCAGTATTACAATTCAATGACAATGGTTTTTCTGGCAATGATGTAGACAAAACTTTAAGTTCAGACGGTTGTAAGAAATTTTCAACACATTTTACTGACAATACTGTTAAATCTTACAACCGTCTGTACAGAGCGTAAGATTTCCTTTGCACTAAAAATAAATGAATCATATGTTTTGAGCTAGTAAATTTGTAATATATGCAGCGCTGCCATAATGTTGTTTTTAAAAACTGCAAATTTAAAAGAAAAAAACCTGGGGTTTCAAGTGAAAAACCTGCACATAGAACAAAAACCAAAAAGTTTATAGTTTATTTAATTTATTTTATATATAAAAACTGCTTTATGTGCAAAAAACCAACTTCAAAACGGCTAAATGCTTCGAAAAGCAGCAAAATACAGATAAATCTGCACATTTGGCAACGCTGAATATATATTTACTACAGCTCTCTATTTCTGTTTTTTTTTTTAAGAAAACGCAACACGTTGGAGCTTATTAGATTTTGTTGCTGTAAATACTAGTATTCTAAAGGGATCTAGTACGTTAAGAAATTCTACACGGGTATTTTACTACCAAGAGTGAAAACCGCTAATAATAATATTTGTATGAACTTACATAATTTTTGAACATCATTCTCTATATATTTAGGATCGTCGTCATTGTATACTCGATATATCGATATCAGCTGTCGAACGCTTACAACGTCTACAAATCTATCCAATTGTTCTACTTTTACGTTTTAAATCGTCTAAACAGATACGTGAAATTCGTGACTTTGGAACTGATAAAATATCTGCCAAGGCAGCTAAAGAAATGTATGAGCGAGCACTTAAATTAGAAAGCGATTACAAACAGTATATATCAGGTAGGTTATTTGACCTATTTTAACTCTTACATTTAAATCTAAATGTTGTTTACAGCTGTCATACCGGGTGTAAGCATTAAACACATGTGTACACAAATTAAAGATGCAGTGGACAAGGAACAGGATAAAATCTTATGGGTACCTGTTTCAACTATTTGATAAAAAGATTAATAAACAACGAAGCGTTATTTATAAACAGAAATAAATGGAATATATTAGTCATATTCACAATCTTGTGCAAATGGTCTTGCATCATTGCATTTGGAAAATGTTGTAGTATATTTTTACTCTGCACTAACAAAATACAGGAAATGCACAGGCTACATCTTTGCAAATAAGCAACACTAACAACCAATAGCTTATATTTACTCTACTTATGCAACACTTAATTACAAAACGACAGCTGATACGCAGTGAACTAAGCCAATTTTGCTTATTCAAATTTGAATAATTTTATTCAAAATAATAAAATAAAAATATTTCAAGCAAAAGGAAATTAACCAGGTATAAAAATTTACTGCCTTCCCACGATATTAAAAGAATTTTTCTTTCGTAAAATTACATTTAAAACAAAAAAAAAGTTTCAAAATTTAAAAATTTTTTTTTGTTTTAAATGTAATTTTTTCGAAAGAATAATTCGTTCGACATCGTGGGCCAGGCACTTAATAACAAAAAGTAATAAACGCAAAACATAAAAAAATCAAACTATTCAATTATTCAAATTTACATAAATATAATGCATTATTTAAAATCCTGACTAACTAAAAAATTAATCCTTATTTTTATAATAAAAATCAGAATTATTTGTTTAAGCAAATGTAATTTATTAGACATGTATTTTTTGGGCCAAAACTTCAGTGGAAAATAATTTTTATATTTACCAATCAGCTGTGAATTTTGTGTTTTGCAACAAGCATTGCAATCTAACCGAAAGATATCATTCACAATTGATAGAATAAATTTGCAATTGCATAAATTTGCAAACTTAAATGCACAAGATTGTGAATACGGCTATAGTATTTACACATTTGGTATCTGTGCGCACATTACAATATACTGTAATTTATTTTATTTAGTTTTTTATATGTATATTTATGTAATCTACTACATTCATGTAGTTATTTTTAGCTTATTTTGCTGTCTAACACAAGCTTAATTTGATGGTTTACTTTTTAAGGAAACATTTGCGTTTGTTTAAGCCACTTACTTCTTACTTAGTCTTTCTTTTACCTTATAAAGATAAACTTGATGTTTTCAACTAATAGTATTTTATTTGTTTTAATTTGTATTGTTTTATTTAATATAATTTTTTCTTACTTCAACTAAAAGTTGTTTCACACTAAAATACAGGACTCAAGTATTTTGATGAAAATGTTTGCCTGGTCTAGATATTGTTTGACGATTAAAAATCATAGCATCAGGGCTTATTTTACCTCAAAATAGTTCAACATTAATTTTATAAATTTAAAAAGTATTTTCAATTTATTAATTTTTACACAATATGCTTTAATTTGTTTAACATATAACTTGCAATTTTTTATCTTTTATATATAATTTGGTTGCCTTTTTCTTTGTGTATTTACATATATAATTTCTATTATCTTAAGCACGTTAACTATTGCTAATATTTACATTATTTCATAAAAAATTATGTCAAACTTAAGTGCCTTCAAGTGTCTATTTCTATTAAACAATTAAAAATTGTTGAAATTTTGTAAAATGTTTGAAACACAATAATAATGGAATTTTATATCAATCTATTCTGTATTCATTACTTCATATTCATGTATTCATATTTATAATATACAAAACATACATATATAATCTGGGTTACAGGGTTCTATTTAAAAAAAAATATAATTTACATTTTACATACAAATTATATACATACATACATACATATATATTTGATGTTTTTATATTGAAATAAATTTAAAAAAATGTAACCTAATATTTATACAATTGCAAAGAAGAAATATATACTTTTTTAAATAAAATTTTATAAAAAAATTTAAATAATATTGGTTTTAGTTGGTTGAACTTTCTTATTTTTATAATGAAATATTGTGACTTCGAAGTATTTTGGAACTAACAACTTCGTTGGAAAAAGAGATTCCGCTGAGATCATTTGAAATTATGACGGGATATTATGGTAAAAAAAGTCATAAATGCTTTTATTTACCGAACTGATTGAGGCTTATTATTAAGCTATTGCATAGATTTTATCACGTGCTTTGAGCGCGGCGACCGAATTAAGAAATTCCCTAACGAAAAAAACCTAACACTAAGTTTGTTTCTTAAGTCTTTTGTTTTTTTATTTTATTAAGTATTTGAATCGCCCAATGTATGTTAACCCCTAAAGTACATGTCTTGTAAGATAATAAAAATATTTTAAACGATATTAACTTTTCATTTATTCAATAAAAGAAAAAAAATTGTTTTCTTATTGGTCACCACGCTCAAAAAGTGTAACTTTAATTAATATCAAAGAAAAAACTTGAATTAATATAAAAAAATACTGCATAAATAAAAAAATAAATAAATAATTATAATTGCATAAGTTGAGAAAAAATGCTATGTATTACCGCAGCAGTCCCCGAGTGCCACACATCTTTTCATTATATTAACTTTTGCCTCTTCCATATGGCCGAAAAAGTGCCGTTATTACTTAAAAAATATATAGGAGGGAATTTATTAGCTTGTTTTAGCACTATATTCGGAATACAGGGGGGTTATTCTGAATTGCGATGCGAAAGCAAATGCGATGCGAAAACAATGTAAATAAGATAGCTTTCGCATCGCAATCCAGAATAACCCCCCAGGGTAAGCTTTATGCCTTCTTGTCTTTAAATTTTGATCTTCCTCTATTTCGGAAATCGTAACCGGAAAAATTTCGAAAACTTCAGACGGATTGGGTGGTGCTGGCTGAAGTAGTTAGCGTGTTGACTACAATGCAAACTATGACTTAGGACCTGGGTTCAAACTCAGAGCAAGTCAATCAACATCATTAATTTCTCTAATGTACATTAGTGAGACATTGTATTAGTTGTTGTCGGACTATTTATGTGATAAAGTCACTAAAATACTGTTCCGACCGCGATTGATGCTGTTCCAAGCTATTGTACACAACATCGCCTGCTAATACATCTTAACAAAGTTAATGCGTCTACTTAACACCGGAGGCGCCTCAACACTGCTATAAAAAACAAAAAAAACAAAAATTAATTAACATAACACACAAAGCAGAGTTGTAAAAGAATTATTAAGCCTTCTAAATTTTCAACATCTATATTCTCTACCCACCCTATCCCTCTCATCGCCTAAGTGCAGGTCCTAATTAAAAAAGTCTTTAATATTTTTTGTTGTACCCATATCTACATAGCCTCGCAGACGGACGGACACCGTAAAGAAAACAATAAGATGAATTTCGCCTTTGCTGTACTCATCCGAAATGAAAACCCAATCAGTGGACTTATTTTACTATTAATACTTTTTGAAGACATTTACAGACGACTTATGAATAACAAGTTTATTAGACCAATAAACGAACTACGAAAATTGGAATCTTTTCCCCGGGAAAAAAGTAGATGTTCTAAATGTGTCGGAGAGGGAAAAATTGTTTTTCTCCCCTGGAATATTCATAGCTGGGATGGTAATTCCAAAAAATAATAATTAAAAACGGTTAACTGGACTGAACAAGCGTTGTATGTATATTAAATTAAAAAAAATAATTATGCATGTACCCTGTCAATATTCGAAATAATAAACACAAAATGCAAAGTGCATACAAGATAACTTTATTTTTTTCGACGGTGTATATTCATATACAGTTTAATAGCTTACATAAAAAATTTTCATTATCACTAGCCTTAATATTATATGTGAAATGGTTATAAAAAAAACCGTGATATATTTACAAAATATCTAATTCTAAAAGCTAAAAATATAAAATAAAATATTGAAATGCATAATTATGAATAAATTAATTTGTTATGGCCCTTTAATGTGTGACAATAAAAATACTAGATTAAATTAAATTAAAAGAAACTAAAAAACAAACAATTATTCTAAACAATTCAAAACTTTAGCTTCTTTATGTAGGCGGCTTCTGCGCAAAAGTTTTAAAGTATTTTTAAGGTACAAACGCTCTGTTTTAATGCTTTTCGTTTAAGAAAACATTATGCTCAACTATATTTACAACAAAAAAACATAATGTTAACAATAAAATTATATATACATATATACGTGTATGTATGTACATACATATACTATGTATGCCTTTATATAATTATAACTTAAAAATACTATATATTTAAAATAAATAACAACAAATTTTGGGACTAGTTTACAAACACAATAAAAAAAATTAAAGTAAAAAATGTTTTAACAAAAACAATCAAAAATCTAAAAATGTAATTAACTTTAAATCAAACGATGAACTTTTATTTAGTATTTAACACTCATGAAGTTTTGACTGTGGCACATCTATGGGCCTTCGTAAAAATCAAATTCATCTTTTGGCCGATACCATTCTTCCGTAGCATGTTCATAAATTGCATTTTTAATTTGTTCCTGTGCCACTTCGATGGGATGCCTGTAATCACTAGTTCCACTTTCTGATCGTGGCGATCTTGAAGTGGCTCTAAAATCTAAAGGTATATTGTAACACTTGCATATACAGCACGATGGAAATCTAAACCAATCTGAAAATATGCCACGACATTCGTTGTGAGGATCGTAGGCTAAGAGACGGTGCAAACGATATTGTTGTTCACAGCGACAACCTTCACGACAATACATTTGTTTGTGCTCATGTGTACATTTCTCCCAGTGTACGTACTGTTCGAAGGGATAAAGATTAAGTAGAGCCAATACCTCACCGCGTGTATTGTTGGCCCAAAATGGTGCGACCACTTCTTCCTTAACAGGGCATGCGTTGCTTAAATAGAACAAAAAAAATGTTTGTTTGATTAATGAAAGACGTAATTTTTTTATACATATACATATCATATATTTGTTGTTTTTAAAAGTGCACGGAATGCCAACATTTTATTATGTGTCCCCACAATATACACACACATGCACATATGTAAAAAAGTCATATCTATACATATGTAGGTATATCTTCGTGAAAGGTAAAAACGATATACGATTCGGGACGGGTGAATATAGAGCACTCTGAATTGTTAATTTTAAAAATGGTTTGAATACAAATAAAACTTTTGTTTTTCGTTTTCTAAAGACTCAACTTAACGAATTGAAATTACTTTCGATCGAGTAGGCTGACATGACCGATAAATATATTTCGAGCAAATTCTTAAACTTCCTTAAATTAAAATATTTAGAATAAAACTGTTACAGTAAAATTAATCGAATAATATTGGTCGAACAACAATTATTCGAAAAAATTATACTAACAAGAAGTGATCGAATAAAAATTATTCGAAAAGGAAATAGTAAAAAAAACATTAAATCAATGCAATTGTGTATATATTCGAACATTAATATTTTCAATAAATTCAATTTAATGAATATAAAAACAAATATTTTATACTTGTATGATACTTACATTCCTCTTGTATTGACGAAGGGAGCGACTGGTTCTTGTTTCAAAGTATCCTGGAATAGTTGGCTATCCTTTAGGACTGGCTTATTAGAGACAACGCCTGCAGCCGTTACAGATGTACTGACACTTGCTGCCGGTTTTCGTATTTTTTCTCCCAACAAAAGTTCATCGTTCGATTTAAACGGTTGTACAGACGGTGTTAAAGGTTGAGCAACAGGTGGGGAGATAGTGGGAAGTGCATAACGATTGTTATGCAAAGTGGTGTAACGATTATAGTTTTTATTGAAATGGTTTTTGAAGAGTGACGTTTTGGAGGATGTTAGAGGTGTTGTGGAAGATGACACATTTGATATCTTACTTTCGTTATTTGTACTGGAAGATAAATTGGAAGTAGATATTCTAGAGGGAGTGCCTTGTGTTGGATTGATTTTCAATTTCAATTTTGCCGATATTGTTGCGTGTACTTTTTGCAAATGTTGCGATGGTCTTTGACGTTGAGAGAAGGGAACATACGGCTTTCTCTGTTTGGCGGGTGCTCTTGCTGCAACAGTTTCGGGTTTTAAAGTGGTTGCCGTTTTTGTGGCTGTAGTAGTAGAAGTGGAAGAAGTTGTAGCTGCTTTTTGAGTTGTGGTCGTTCTTGTTAAAATCTCTGCATAGTCTGTTGTTAAATTAGTGAAACCCAATTGTGGCGATTGTATGATTTCAATGTTATCGCCGTAAATTTCTTGTGGTGCTGCAGTTTCGTTGGGAGTCTCATATACGCTGTTAAACTCAATATTAACATCATCTTCTTTTTCTTCTTCATCCTCCACTGTTGTGTTATCAATGTCGTCCAAAACGGTCTTCGTAGTTAATTCCGAGCTTTCTTCAATTTCAAGTAATTTCGGTTTGAAATTATTTTTATTCGAATCAGTACTTTCGATAGTGGTGATGTTGTTATCAGGAATAGCAGTAATTTTTGTTTCTGCTTCCGAGTACGTCGATTTTTCTACTTCATTATTATTTGTTGTAGTCTCCAATTTTTCTGTCGTGCTGGATGGCGACTTTGTTTGTGTTGTTGTAGTTGTGGTAGTTGTCACCGGCCTAAAGTGCGGTTCGCGCAAAAAATCATTGGCTTTGAAATTTTCAATCTCTTCTCTATTGTGCATGAACTTTGAAGCCCTGTGGTTAAAACTGTCTCGGGAATATCGCTCTGAAGCCATTTCGATATCTTCGACGTCGATTTCATTGTTAATAATTTCATCGCGTAATACAGATATATGACGAACATCACCATACATGCGCTTCATTAAACCCTGATTTTCGTGAACGAATCGTCGTACTGCGTGCCAAGGATATGCAGCTCCAGGTAGATTACAATAGGCTTGTGTTGTCAGATCACAGGGAATGGCAGCTAACATTTGAGCACGTCCTCTCCTCGATTGTTTCATATTTGGGCTACATGATGTTGCTGAATCGAAACCTATTGAAGAGGTTTTGTCGATCATGTGAGCAAAGAGGAGAAGAAAAATTAAATTGCCCTAAAAAGAAAAAAAGAGAAATTATTTAACAAAATGAATTAATGATAAAACCAAAATAAAAATTATGAAAACGAAACAATTTCAGGAAGTTCCAACTATTTTCAAGTTGGAAATCAGTTAAGAAATATTTTTTTCGAAAAATTTCGTCAAAGGATCAATCGAAATGCATAATATTTTTTTTTATATTTGCCTTAAAGCCAATTTATTAGTCACTGGACAGGTGGGTGCCGCACCTCCCACATAATAATTTGGATATATATTGGGAGCTAAGTAAATCGCCTGAGATTTTGTAGGAGTCACTGCGTTGATTTAGTGCACTATTTTTCAAATATGGGTGTAGCACCTCCCATAAAGAGGATACGTATATGTATCAATTTTTGTTCATGTACTATCCTGGAGGAAAGTCAGAGAATAAAGTTTATCCTAAGGCATGATTTTAATATTATCACAATTGTATAGTCTAATTAATAGAATAAAATATTACAATTTAAAATAAATTATATTTCAAAGTTTAATTCTTCATTTCAAGACAAAAAAGCGAAGCACGCAAGATCTTAGCTTGGTAAAATATTGGTGATTGCGTTTTGCGTCGTTTTGATTCCGATTTGCGTCACTACATACATACCAACATATGTTACAATTTTTTAACTGAAGTCATAAGTACAAGTAAAAAGTTTGTCAAAATGTATGTAAAAATGGTTATCCCCCATGATATAATATTATACCATGGCATCACCATTTATTCTATATGTATATTTTTATACAAATTTTCAAATAAATATATTTTTAATTATTTCTTTATAATAATTCACACATTTTCACATTCAGTTTCAACTCTTGTAGTGTACCAACGCGTTTTTATAATCGTCGCAAAAATTAATTAAACACAAACCTGAATTCTACACAAATTACAATTACTCGTGCGCGATCATGCTCTCCGTACATAAATAAATAGTGATCAAGAAGCAACAACAATTGCACCTATTTGCAAACTTGTCAGCTTAGCTGTACAAACAAACAAACAATAAATAACAAGGTGACCAACGAGCACAAAATTGTTGATGCAGTGTGTAAAATAAGTGATAATAAAATTTAAATACTATGGATAGATACATAACCGTGTTAAAAAGGGGAAGAAGTCCCAAATCAGCTCAAATAGCGTAAACAGTGAAAGTTCCCAGAGATGGAAAATTCATCATAAAAAATTCGGAAATTCTTTTCCCGATTTTAAACGAACAAGGCGATGAAGACACAACTAATACAAGTTCGAGTAAACCACTACCGATATATTTAAGAGAACAGAATTCTAGTTTTTAGAAAAATGAAGTGACTCCAATCAAGAGTGGGAAAATCAATGAAACAAAAATTCAGGTAGTGCAAGAAAGTAATTATCGAAAAATAGTCTCAGATTTTGAGACAAAAAATAAAATTTTTTATTCATATCAACTGAAGAGTGCTAAAGGCCTAACAGTAGTTATAAAAGGCCTTGAAAATAGTGGCTTCAAAATTAAAAATGTTTCAAATATTAAAAATAGGGAAAAAAATCACCCAACCTATATTTAGAGTCGACTTGAAAATAAAAAAAAAATAATCGCACACAATTTATAATTTAAAGTACTTGTTACAACGAAGAGTTACCGTTGAGCTTTCATATAAGAAAACTGGACCTATACAATGCCTGAACTGCCAAAAATTTGGGCACGGCATAACTTAATGCAAGTTGCCTACCGTTTGCGTTGTATGTGGTGAGTTACGCAGTACCGCTAACTGTGACAAAATGAAAAGTTATCCCAAGCCGAAAAAATGTGGCAATTGTGGCGGAAATCACACCGCTAACTATAGAGGCTGCCCTCTTTACTCGTTTTTTAAACGTGCGTCGAACAAAAAAGAAAACGATATCCCCGCTCAGCCTATCACACTTTTAATCTACCCACAGTTACCTCAACAGTGTACCAGTCAGAAACAATATTCAAACGTATTAAAATCTAACACGAGTATTGCTCAACAACAACCTATAGTCGATTTTCATAAAGCACAAAAACGGTACCAGCAAACGAAGTTCCAGAGTCTAATCTTAGTCGCCTTGAAGCCTCAATTGAGAGCTTAATACAAACAGTAAATACAAATATCCTGTATGATGCAGGAAATGTTGAAAATGCAGTCTACCTTGTTGCAGGCTGTATTAAACAAACCATGAACTTGAAAATTTGTTTTCGGAACGCACCTTCGGTCCTTGTACTTAATATATGCCTCTGACTTACTGTTAAGCAATAACATTCACAAATCAACATTTGCTGGTGATACAGCTTTTCTAAGGGTGTATATCGAAACTAAAAAAATGGCTAAAACAATGGCGGATAAAATTTAACGAGCAGAAATGTGTACACGTCACTTTTACGTTTCCCGCCTATACAAATCAACACCGAGACTATACCGCAACACACTGCAGTAAAATTTCTAGGCGTTATTTTGATCGTCGTTTAACATGGAAATCTCACATAGACGCAAAGTTGATCAAAATGAAATTAAAAGCAGCCCAAATGAATTGGCTTATTGGAAGGATTTCTATACTAAGCCTAGACTGTAAACTTCTATTATACAACGTGATCCTGAAACCAATATGGTCCTATGGAATCCAGTTATAGGGCACTGCCTCAGCATCGAATGTAGAAAATATTCAAAGGCGTCAAAACAAAATTCTACGTACAATCACAGCAGCCCCCTGGTATGTCAGAAATCATCGAATTCAAAAAGATCTAGATGTTCCGTTGGTGAAAACGCCAAAAAATATATAAAAAACTTGAGTTGCACCCAAATCTAGTTGCGCGAAATATTCTACATTATAGAGGCCACACCCGGCTGAAAAGAAGGGATACTCTTTGTCTTAGCCGTACACGAAAGATGTAAAACAACAAAAATCAACCGTTTTGGTTTACAGTTGCATTTTTTAATTTGAGTGTGTGCAGAGAAAAATTTTTTAAAAAAATTTAATTATTAAGTAAGTATTGCAAAATCAGTTAAAATTTGTTAATATTATATTTAGTTCAATAGATAAATATTCATAACAAGAAAAAATTAATAAAATTAACAAGTAAAATAGTGTTTTATCACGTGCAGACCAATTTAAATTGTTTACGAAAACATTAAGAATAGTCTAAACGACATCGTTCAGACATTGTTTTACATAATCTTTCCTACATTTCTTTACGATTTCTTAACTACGTATCTTTACGAAGTAATTTCAACCACTGAGAAATATTTCGAAATATTTACGAATACGGTTCCTAAATCGGAAGATTTGCCGACTAGTATCGAATTCGTTACAAAATCGAAACGTTTAGTTCGTGCTTGAGAATGTGTTTAAATTAGAATGTGTTAATTTTATACCTGTAGAAATAAAAAGATCCTGATCAAATATGTTTTTTTTTATCTGTTGCTAAATATAAGAAAATATGTAGGAGACATTTGTTTTTTGTTGTAGGGAATAAAGGAATTTTTTTATGCATGTACCTAGGAATTTCGCGGGAACGAGCAAAAATTCAAATTCTGAATGGTTTTAGTAATTTCTCATATTTTTAATGGCTCGAATTAAAATTAAATGTGAAAAATTTCATTTAATATTGTTTCAGTGTTAATTCTCACACAAACCGAGTTTCTAAGTTTTTATAAAAATACACAATTAATCAAAGATCAAAACATATTAATAATAAATTTTAAATTTTAGCTTTGGTATTGCAGAAATATAAGCATTCGTGGGAACCATATAAAAATCATTTTCAATAACTTTAACTAAACCTAAAAGCTTTTCTAATAAAAATATTTGAGCTACTACTACAAAAACAAACAAAATGTTTGTAAAATCTTAAACGAAAATTCACATTTAAACATTAATTGCTTAATATTAATAAAAAAATTGTGCAATTACAACCAAAACGTTTTATAATAATTTTAATGGCTTAACATTCATTAAGTCTACTGTCTGTCTGAAAAAACAGCGTAAGGCCTGACCATATAAATACCATTTTTTTCAATTTAAAACATATATAAATTTTTAATGAAATGGAAAGTATTTTCATTTATTAATATTTTTCTGTTTAGGGCTTACGACCGATCAATATTTGTATTCTCTTTTTGCATTTTGTCCATGTTACTTTTGACCAAGTTTCTTACGCTCGACTAAAAGTGAAAGAAATACAGACTGATTGAAGAAAATAAAAAGAAGAAATAAATAATAATTATAATGAAAAATTGGTTTTATGTTTGCCATACAACTTTTACTTTGTGTTGTAGCTTTTTCATTTTATATTTTATATATTATTATTTTGTTGCTTTAGATTTTATGCAATTTTTTTAGACGTTTTATTATGATTATTTTTTTGGTTGAACTGATCACGCTGTCAACGTTGATTGAATTTATGCGTGTGTTGTCAGTTTAAGTTTCGCTACAATGTGTTTCTTACAGTATTGAATTACAATTTTCTTTAGTTGGCAAAAAAAAAAAATTTTTTTTTCTTTCTTTTCTATATGTATTTTAGTTGATTGAATTTGCATTTCTCCTTATAGTGGATTGATTTATTGCAGTCATAGACGTTGGAAAGATATTTTGGTTAGGAACATTGCATACTTGTATTTTTTTTAATTTCTCTACCTAAAATTTATTTAATTTTTTGCCATTCATGGGACGATTACGTAAGTAACTTACTAGTGCTCGCATAGTATTGAGTAGTGGATATCTCGTGCCGAATACTTACTCTTTTTTCGGGTACTCAATGCTACAAAGTACATACTCAATACTATCAGAGTTGGATTTTTATAAATAATTCTGCGGTCGACCTTATAACTCTGTGATAAATTATCTATAAGTTTTGTCAAAAGCTTACCTTTTAAAAGTATCGAGTAGTATTAAGTACCATAACGAAAGAAAGAAAGTATTGAGTAATTAAAAGTAGCAGAAATTGCGAGCATTATAACTTACAATTGACACAAATTTCTTATTAGTTCATCACATTTTATGAGCCGTTCGTTCAAAATTAATTAATTTTCATTTCGTGACATGTTAATGTAGTCAATAAACCATCTGTATACTAAATTTATCTAATAGTGAAAAAGTACCAAAAGTTACAAATTACCAAAAGTGCAACTTTTTTTCCAATTTTCCTTCCTAGAAATAACACTGTAGGTTAATGCATAAAAATTAGTGAAAAGAGTAAAGAATACTATTTTTACCTAAAAACCTAAATTTTACTTGTCCTCTACTAAATTTCATCCAAGTCCATTAAGTGGGGTTTCGGTTATTGTGGAACAAACTTTCAAATATCTAAACATACAAAATTTTCGATTTATACTATTAATAAGATTTAAATTTTTTTGGTCGTGAAGTCAGGTCTATTTATAAACCAACTATTTTACTACTTCAGGCAGTTCAGCATTTTACATATCGACAGCACACATGTGAACAAATTTTTGAAACTTTTTATACTTGATTAATAATAAGAATTTATGCATACTTCTCCCAGCTACCCAGATCGCCAGTGGCTCCAATCAACACAGACCGTGTTAACGTACAGTTTTGACTGTAATGTACTTGCCGAAGGCCTTTGACGCGTTCAACTACTCGATGCTGGTTAATGGCATCATGAACTTTAGTATTTACAACGTTCATAGAGCTCAGAGGTAAAACATCAAGTTACCGCAGGATACGAATGGGCGTGCAACAAGGAGGAAATTTTCCCCCAATGCTATTCGATATATATCTTGCCATAATCGCTAACCTCCTCAGGAAGTTTCACTAGTGTCATACGCTGCATCATGATCTCATCTAGGAAAAAAGTCCAGGAAGCCCTCTCGGGCACCTCCTGGGACATAAATAAAGAGGAACTCATAACGGCGTTAAAGCCCATCGGTTGGACTCTTTTAAAGTACCCTGCGTCAGTGTGTTTCTCAGCGACGCACAATGGCCACATTCACGGGGAGAGATGAATGTGCTGCTGACAAAGTAGTTCATGATGGCATGTCATCTGCCAACCCACCTGAATCATCGAATTTTCAATGTGTTGTGTCAACAAGCAGTCAATGAAACTATTACAGGGTATAGATGCAATAACGTCCTACATTCTCGACCACCTCCGATTTCAGATAGTGAGCAGCAATTAAACAGGAATCCTCGCTCTACCCTGGCACAACTTAGAGCTGCCTGGACTGATACCAAGAACACGTAGTCCCCTGTACTATAAATAGATATCCACATCATTGTGCTCTTTTTAAATTGCCCCAATAGACTCCCTCCTTGGGTTACGTTTTACATCTTACACCTTGATGCTGTGTCTGCTGGGGACAAGGGTTATTGTTTTTTCCAGATATTACCTAATTACTTATAAAACTATATGTTACTGCCCAATCTCTGAAACAACAGAACAACGGATGTATATATAAGTTAGAAAAGGAAGTAGGTAATCTATGTTAGTTGTTCTCTTTCGAGTATTGACCAGTAACCATGGAAGAGTGTCTACCGGGAGTAGATAGTGTTTTTCCTATATTGGACTCACCATGCGATGTGATAATGCGAGATGTATGTATATCTATCTGTCTTATTGGAGTAGTCCTTCTCCTTGTGAATGGATATGCTGGCAGCCTTCGCACTACCCTCGTTGGTGGCATAGTTGCTACCAAAAGCTGGAATTCAAGAACTAGTTCCTTAGCTTTATATATTTGAAATGAACTCTTGTAAATTAAATTAAAATTTATTCAGAATAAAATATCAACTATTGTAAAAGTTTGTTTTCAAAGTCTTTTGTGTTAATGAAATTCTTCAAAAAAAAAAAACCTACTCTAAAGCAAAATGATGCACAAATGTATATTAAATCTGAAATTTTGAGATCGAACAACGCAACTAAGCTGAAAGAATATCCTTTGAAATAGAGAAATATAAAATTTAATCATTAATGTATGTAGGAGTTTGATTTTGTTTTTTTACAAATCAATATAAAAATAATTTGTGTTTAAATTCAAATATTTAAAATTGAAACTCTTAAATAAATGTAATTAGTCTAACTTAAAAAAAAATATTTGCTTTAACTAATTTCACCGGTTACATAAAATCTATTTGCATAAACACACACACACGTTTTATTAAAATTATCAGTTTAACAAAAATTTCATAATCGACCTAGATTTAAAAAAGTCACACTAAATCTAGTGTGTGTGTGTGTGCGTATACATACTTTTGTATGTGTGCAATAAACCCCATAACCAATTTTAAAAGACTGCCAAACAGCTGAAACAGGAACACAAAAAAATAAAAATAAAAAAGCAATGCTGTGACAACTTAATGCCAATTAAATTAACAAATAAAAAAAGTCAGTTAGTGGCACTACAACAAATGGACAGAAACTAACAAAGAACTGCAACTTTTAATATTAAAAATAGTGTGTTGAAAATCAAATAAACATGATAATGCCGATTGTGACAAATGTGATGGAGAAGAAGTCTTTCTATTTCATTTCTCTAAAGCGACAAAAAAAAAAGCTGCAATACAGTACAAAAAAAAAAAAAAAGAAAGAAAAGAAAATAAGAAGACAGATAAAGCCGAAGCAGAACTACTTTCATACGCGTATTAGTTTTAGTCTTACACATTTAAACATTTATTTTGAGACAAACAACACTTGTTTATTAACAGTGTATTAAGTCAAATCTCATTATTATAAACATTTGTCATATATTTTGACAATACTATACATTTACTCGTTCATCTTACTCAAATACGGTAATGAGTTAGTGTGTCTCTGTGTGATAAGTGGTTTAAAATGTTTTGGCGGGTAGTCCACAACTGGCGGGTTCCCCATTTTTTCTATTTTTAAGCGACTTCAAAAAAATAAGGAGGTTATCTTTTAATGTTTCTGCCCTCCTAGCTGAAAAATGTTTTAACCGATTTTCAAAGTTGCAGTTGGGGGTCAAGTTGTCCCCCTAAACTATTAATTATAGCAAAACTCCTCCATTTATGGTCTGATTTTTTAATTCATTATATTTGTTTTAAAAGGCTTTTTTTCAGTTTGGTCGGGGGCAAGTTGCTCCCTTCCCTCAAATCGGTCGGTTTTTTTTGGTTTGATGGGGGTTTTTTGGCGTTTATTTTTTATCGCATGAACCCTTATTTTATGGACCGATTTTTGCTTGCAGTTTGATCTCATGAGTATTTTTTTGGGAGTCGGGCATAATTCGTTTTTTATTTGTAGTTTGGTCCCATAACATTTTTTTCAACTTGAGAGATAACTTGTGTCCCCGAAATAATGATCACAGCTTAAAACACATTTATGAGCAACTTAAAACTTTTTTGTTTGAGAGGCGTTGCTTATAATTTCTTGCTACAGGTTTTTTTTTTGGAAATTTGGAGGGTCAATCTGCCCCCTCGATATATTAATTTTTGTATGGACCATATGGACCAATTTAAAATTTCTTTTTTGTTTGATGGGCTTTGCTTGCGATTTTTTATTATATATTTTGTCGGGAAAGAAAGTTGCCAGCTCGAAAGTTTATTTTGCAGTTCGGTCTATTAGAAATGTAAGCAGGCGCCTGAAATATTGATTTATAATTAAGTTTTTTTTGTATTTAAGAAGGTATTTTAAAATTTCGTGGTAGTAAAATATACTAAACTAAAACTTGCGACGATTTTGTAATCGGTTCGATTAAATTTTTGTATCGAAATCGGGTTTTCTTTGTCAGAATTTTGTTTTTGCTTTTTTTTCTAAATATATAGAATAAGTGAAATGTGTTAAAGATTACAAAATATTTTTTAAGAACTTCTCTGTTAGAAATGTTAATAAGTCCTGATATCTTAAAATGAATGATATCTATTGTGGAAGGGAACAGTACTACAATGTATTATGACGTCTATGTATTTTGTCGTTGCAAATAGACCAGAATAAACTAAAAGGAAACATTTGTGAGAGCAAGTCTTCTAATTCGCTTCAAAAACGTTTCAAACTTAAACTAATTTTAGTATTATTAGGGGTTTCCTACAGGCTGATTTTTTGGTCAGTTATTGTTTTACGATTCTAATAAAACAATGTTGTTTGTAATTGTTGATGTTATATTACATTTGCTCGACGTTTCGTTGGCTTTTTTCCAACTTCTTCAGGAGCTTTCTTTATTTTTGAAAATCTAATAAATTTAAATTAAATGATTTATTACAATATAAATATTTATGTGTATATTTTTATATGTATATAAACTTACTATTTTAAAGCATTTGGTTTATAAAATTTAAAAGTGGACATCACGACATAAGTTAACTTTAAAAATTATTAAAATTAAAAAACCAGGACATCACAATATAATTACATATGTAGTTAGAAAAATTTTTTATAAATAGATATATATGTATGTAAATAAATATGGCACAACACAATTTATCACAGTATAGGTTTCAATTGTTTATCACAGATTAGTCAGATAATATTGCTATTGCATATTGTAATTTGGTGTTGTCTTTGTCTTCCTTTGTGTTCATTGCGTGTTTGATCCGTTCCTGTATTCGTAGACTCTCCAAAGTGTAACGTTTATTGTGTTTTATTTCTCTGTCTAAAATTTTTACATCTTTAAAACACATATTATGTTTGCTCTCTTTTATATGTTGAGATAGTGCCGTGCTTTCTTTTCCCTTTTCAACGTCTGTGGTGTGTTCCGCTATTCTTGTTTCTAGTCTTCTTTTTGTTGTCCCCACATATATTTTATCGCATTTTTCTACATCGTTGCCACCACATTTTATTTCGTACACAACACTGTCAATTTTCATCTTATTTATTTTTGTTTTTTTGCGCGTAAATAAATGCCTTATTGTATTGTTGGATTTGTGTGCTATTTTCGTTTTTTCCACTTTTATGATCTCGTTTAAGAGTTTGTTTTCTGTTAATTTTGGTACATATGGTATACTATGAAAAACTATGGCATCTTTCTGTAGTATTGTTTTTTTATTATTATTGTTTTTAATTGTTTTATGTATTAATTTATTTATGACATTATGACTAATATTGTTGTTTTCTAGTTTTTTTTTTTAAATTTTATCCCTCATGAAGACAAGTATTGATTCACAAATTTGGATAAAGACGATACAACATTACACTCAAAAAAAGAGTCAGTGGTTTACGAAAAGTTAAAATTTAGTACGATTTCTATGTTATTGAAAAGTATACAGTAAAAGTATAAGTTAAAAATGTAGGTGTTAAAAATGAAGTTGTTTGTTACATTTATTTCTTTTACGCAGACTTGTTGCAAGTTTGTTGCCATATTTGTAGATGCGGTTTATTTGCTTTTCTATATAGAAGTTTATTTTAAAATACTTTTTAAGCAGTTGATTGTATTAGAAACTCTGTAAATAACTTAACATGGCTAAAGTTGGTGTTAAATTAAACATTAAATGGTTTGAAGTGGATTAATTCACTTAATGATTTTGAATAAAATTAATTTTGACATTTTGACTGAGTAAAAATATTACAAAATTACTTAATAAATGTTTTTGTATGTATTTAAAGAAAAATTAAAACAAACTATAATCGTGCTATTTTAATTTAAGTTTTATTTAAATTTTCTAAAGCTAGATTTTGCTTAAAGTTCGTATTCGTTCAAAAAAATTAATATCGAAAAGGTTTGGCCGTTAATAGGTAAAATGCCATCTCATTTCCAGTATTAGATATTAAAGGTACCAGGTATGAATTCGCCTTGATTAGAAGGGTAAATATATTGGTGACTATTTTTGAGAACACGTTGGAAAGGTGAAAATTGTATTTATTTTTTTTGGGATTCTTCGTACATTTCCAAAACCAAAGAAACATGTAAAGCCAAAAACTTTTAATTTTGTGTTTTTGTTTTCCTTATAGCTTTTATTGAATCGACACTCAGTTGAGAATAACAATCATTCATTAATTAATTCCCCTGGATATAAAAGTAAATTTTTAAGATTTTTCTGTACCTTTCTATCTCTATTGGAAGTGGTCCTTTAAAATAATGGGAACCTTCATATCTTATTTATTGAGTCTTAGCTCTTTACATGAAAAGATAAAAAATCAGAGTAAGGGAAATCATAACCTCAGACCAACATAAGAAGTTTGAATTATATGATTTGAGTCAAATTAAATAAATCAATATGAAGAAATCTGTTGACTCTAACATAATTAATTAATGATAAAGAATCACTGTTGTGATTGGCAGTGAGGTCCAAGCGGTAAGCAACTCCGTTGAAGGGACCTTGGATGGTCTAGAAACATCATGATGTCAGTTCAACCTTCCGTGTAGTTTAAATTTTATTTGCCTATTCAATTATTACGAGCTTCTGGAGTTTTCTGTCTAACAAAAAATAACTTAATTAAAAATTAAATTATAGGATTTTAAGATTTGTATATTTAAATAGCATCCCAACAAACAATTCAATAAACAAAATGTTACCATATTTTTAGTCATAATTGTTATAAATATGCAAAATTTTACATTTATTTGAGCATTTACTCAAGTATTTATGTTTTAAATTTTATTTATTTGTTGCGGGTTAGCAATATCTAAATATATATTTCGTTGGTAGCCATACCAACTCATCAGTAAATGTTTTACCCTTTATAAAGGTACAATAATACATTCTAGAGAGATACTGGTTGAATTTTTTTCGATCAACCTAATGCACATTCAACTTATGTGATTTTATAATCTACTTCCAATGGAAAGGATGATGTCATTGTACATGAAAATTGCCCATTAAACGTAAATATAATTTATATAAATCATATAATCCCAAAAAAGTACCAAGTTATTTAAAAAAAATTTATAAAAATATTAAAAGTAATAATAGTACCAAAAACCCAAGTTTTGTCACTTTTTTACCTCTTACAAAGTACTCTATATTTTAATCTGGGTCACATGCTATCCGTTTACCTAATTTCATCAAAATTCATTAAGAGAAACCCTCAAGGGAAAAAATAAAATAAGCAAAATTTTTTCTCAGAAAGTAAAAGAAATAAAAGTACTAATTAATTGTGTTCTTACCCCTGAAAAAGCACCCTACTTTTTAACCTGGCTCACATGCAATTACAAAATTTCATCCAAATCCATTGAGCGGTTTTCGAGTTATAGTAGAAAAAACTCACAAACTTTCACATTTATAATATTACAAAGTATTTACAATTAATTGAAATTGAAAGTAGCTTTTACATTGATTGAATTTACTTAAAAAAAATATATATAAAAAATTAAAAAATATAAGGTGTTTTCTTGTAAATCAGAAATGTTGTAATGTGGTAAGTGAACTACTTTAAACTAATTAAGCCGAAATTCACTTGTATTTGAAAGTATTTGAAAAAAAAACTTTAATTTTCTGTTTAAGTTATTAATTGTTGAACTCGATCAACGATTTTCAGAATTACATTAACATTCAATGAAGCTCTAGAAAAGACACAAGCAATAAATAATGTACATATATCATGATTATTTTTGTAAACAAAGCGTTGAAAATTCAATAAAAAATAAACCAAAATAATTAAAATTCCAATAAAAAAGATGAATTGTAATCATAAAATTAGTAAATAATCAAAAACTTTTAATTTAATTCATTTGTATGTAAAAATGTAAAAACTTACATATAAAAATTTACTTTAAAATTAACATATTTAAAAAAAATATATTCTCGTGTGTGTGTATGTGCTTGCAGCATAAATAAAACGCAGAGAGAAAGACAGAAAGGAGAAACAATTAAAAATTACACTTTCTTTAAGTTTTATTATTATGTATTATATTTTAAAATTTTTCTATCAATATCTAACAACTAAGAACCCATACTTTCAATACAAATATTTGTAAATATAAGTTGGTATTAACACATAAAGTCACACCTTTACAAATACAATCAAATAACTATACTAATACACCGAAGCAGGAGCGGATGCTGCTTAAGCTTTTTGCAGGGGTTTAAGTGATACATTATATATTGTCGACATTTTTAAATACTCAAACGGAATGATTTAAATATTATTTATTTTAAAGGAGGAAATATTAACTTCTCCACTACCCCCCTTTCAAACGCACCTGAACCTAACCTAATATTATAAATGTAAGGCATAGTGTGGCTGTACATACGAGAGTACGCGTACCTACAAATATTTGTTTGATTGTTAGTGAAATTTTAAAAATTCAAGGTTTAATAAAATTCAATAAAATTCCCAAAAAAACTTTAAGTTTCCATTAAAAATGCATTAAACATTTATTTTCTATGCACTTAAGAGAGATCAATCTGTGATATTTGGTACCCGACACCATTCTTCTCCCCCCTCCCACAAACAAACTAGCACTTTCATGAAAGAACACTTTCACGTGTGAACCCAGACTTAGCAAATATTTATTTATAATTTTGTGTTTGGTAAAAAAAAGCTTGTGTCTGAAGTCTTTCGTTTTGTGTGACAGATTGGAATGTATCAAAAATAATTGATACGCGCAAAAAGTGTTTTTGTTACATCACTTAATTACAGATACAGAATTCTACGATCACGTACCGATCCATATCAGCATAATTTTAGTGTTCCGGTTGTAGTTTTGAATATGATTTTTGATATTAATGACTGAAAATAAGAAAATCTTACAATATACTCGTATACTTACGTATGTGTGTATGTAAGTATGTACGTGCATTTCTACACAAACATTAATAAAAAAATTTAAATAAAAAATAAACAATCGTTACGCTAAAAATAAACAATCGGTAGTACCGTTTCGGTACACTAAAAGTACACTATATGTACGCTAAAATTGTTTGGTATGTTATCGTAGTTTTTGTTTGTGTACAACTTCACAAACGCTAAATTTTTCATTGTGTGAGAAATTCTCAAAAAAGCGTTCCTCGTAAAGTTTTACAAATAAATCTTCTATCAAAATGGGGGAGCAATTCCAGATCTCCAAGCCAGTTTTCTAAAGTCAATCTCAAGTACATACATATAAACGCAAACAAACTCACTATTTCTTGGTCCTCTCCTACAGGATCAGTAGTTAGATCATTTTATTTTTTTTTTTTTGCTGTTGGACAGTGTTATTTGTTGTAGATGAAAAAAATTTTGCAAAAATATGTGATGCAACTTTTATCAGAACAAGAAAAAAATGTGAAACAGTTTTATATATTTGAAAACACATAAATAATATATTTTGCTTGCTAAATTTCCAAATATTAAATGTAAAAATATATATGTTTTTTTATTTATTAATTAAGATAAAATTACGCACGGCTAAAAGCATTTCTTAAAAGCATTTCTTAAAAACAAAAGACTTAAGGCACAAACGCAAAATTTAGTTTCAAGTTGTTATGTAATATAATGTCATATGTGCCCGTGCCTATTTAAATCATTTATGTAAATCATAATCAAAGCTTTTCTAGTTATGGGTTAAGCGGATGCAATCCAACCAAAGTTGTGGGAAAATGAAAACGATCTAAACACAGTGTACTTAAATGCCGAACAAAAACAAGTTCGTGCTGTAAATTTTCTAATAAGCAAGTCTTAATTTATGAAATGACTCAATTAATTAAAACAAAAGACCTAAGGCACGAGCATTAAAATTGAACATATTTAAATTCGTGAAATAAATTACTTACAATTAATATTTTTGAAATTTTAAAACGTTTATCCATATTTATGTATTCCATGGCTTTATTTTATTGTTATTTTTCGTAGATAAAGCACAAGAAAAAAAAATTAACTCAAGCCTTTTACTACAAGTTTTGAATTGTTGTTTATGACAATTAATCAAAACCAAAGTAATAATTTATTGTTAATTTTGTAATAGAACATTTAAATACTAACACATTTTTACACTTAACATCTTAATTAAATTGTTTGTTTGAAAATTAATTATTAAGCTATCATCGTTAGTTGGACACTGTCTTATTTCATTTATTTTTGATTTTATGTTTTTAATTAAAATTTTTATTTCTTATTCGTTTATTAAAACTTTTTTTATTTAACTTTAAAAGAAAATATATATGTACGTACATATATATATTTTTATTTGAATATTTGTCTGTGGTGTTTATTAATTTCCACAACACGCACCTCCGCACTGAACTAAAAAATGCAATATATTTTTTGCTTTATTTTAAAATGCGATATTTCTCAAACTTTTTGTTTCAAACTTTCACAAAAATAATTTAGAAACTTTTGTTTATTTTGTAAAATTTTCAAGTTTATTTTTATAGTGTTTCTCAGTGATATTAAAATTTTTCTTGTAAAAAGTTGTGATTTAATTTTCTGGTTTTATTTTCCTCTAAATTTATGTTTTTTATTTGTTATAATTTTCTTCAGTTGTTTTTGTAGTTTTCCTCCTTGTTGTTGATATTTTTTTGTTTCTTAAGAAAAAGTAAAATTCACGTTCACACGCTTTGCACTCACGATTGCAACTGTTTTGTCTGTCAGGTTTTTTGTTAGTTGGTAGTCTGTCTACGAATACGACGAGTATCAGGCCATAAACAAACACCCAAAACAACCGACAAACATCTCGACCGAAACTATTGAATCAACTAACAACCAGTCATACATCGTTTTTGGTAGCATAGTCGTAGTAAACTATAGTTAAGCTTTTTTGTTTGCGATTTATTTGTAGCCTAATGTTTACGAGAATGACAAAAAAAACCTTAAGAAAAAAGACTTCAAACTAAACTTAAGTGAACACAACTTTTTCTTCTAGCTTTATATTTATTAATATATGTTGTTGCTGTTGTTATTGTTTTCTGGTGTTGTAAGTTGCTATTGAATGACCACCAAACACGTCTTTTTTTGTTGTTACGTTTAGATCACTTTGAAATCATAAGAGTGTAAATGGCTAGAGTTGTGTACTTGTATGTAGTTGGCGCAGCTGTTGCATGCTTCTGTTGTATATTTTACGATGTCTGTTAGGTTTGATTTTTTTTTTTTTTGGTTTGTTTTGCTCCTTTTGAGTGGTGCTAAGAAAGCATTGGATTATAAATATAAACATAAAGACAAAAAAGGGAAGGAACCAAACCCGAAGAAACTAAACAGATAAGTAGCTTGACTAAAAGCTCTTCAACATATTTGATTGTTGGAAAAGCAAGAAATATCACCTGCAACTTTAATATAACTTAAGAGTCTTAATCCAAAGTTCATACTAATCAAATATTTGATTAATATAAGTAACGGTCTCCTCTGTTAGCGAAAAATAAAATGTTTAGGTTGAACGGAATTAAATATTTGTTACAAAAGTGTTTTGTGAAAAGTAATTTAATTAAAATCTCCCAGCTAAAAAATTATCGCCGAATCCGATAATGGGAATTACATACATACGAATATTTGTTAAATTTTACTTAGTTTAAGTTTAAAATAGTTGTCGTACCAGCAAAAATGAAGAAAATCCGTTTAAAAACTTCTAGAGGTTAATTTTCTATCCACTGTAATCTAGGGCTCTTGGTGACATCCTTTGAATACTTGCACACCATCTTTTCTACAGTAACGGCCATCCTTTCATGGGCCAATTGTGTAGAGAGTAATTCTTACCCTCTTCTATTAAGTCGTCGCTGAGACAGCTGCACACAACAAAACTTATCCAGCAAACTTCATATAAAATTAATTTTGACGTACTTAAATTTTACTGTGGGCCAAGAAAATTAATTGATAATTTTTTTTCTGTAAAGAATGAATTTAAACTATAAAAAAAAGTTTTTTCAAGACGCAAAAGAAGTCACTAAATACTCGAATAATTGTAGTTTTATAATTAAAACCATTGAAAACTAACTTACGATCGATATGCAACTCTGTGATAACTTATATACAACTTTGTCAAAAGCTTACCGTTTAAAAGTATCGAATAGTATTGAGGACCCATCATGGAGAATTCACTTACCAGTTGGTCTTAACTATACAACAAATACAACATTACAATACAATTTGACACATCAGCCCCTATGCTTGAATGTACTATTTATTTTTAATTTTAGTATTTTCAACGGTTAAACTTCCCCATAATGAACATGTTAATCTAAAGAGAACCAATTTGTTAGCACTTCTATACTCTCAGGTGTTCAATATACTAAATATTATTTTCCTGCTATCATTTTATTTTTCTGATATTATTTTTCGCCATAAGAAGAGAATCTTTATACCTTTTTTTGCGCTTTTATGTGTGTGAGTTGTATACGGTTTCCATGTTTTACTATAAAACGCGTGCTCGAGACTCTTCTGTTAGTAGGTCAGTAGTGATCTTCTTCAGTCAACAACAACAATAAGTACATCAATATACGAGTATGTTAAGCCATAAGAAACACTAGCAATACCAATAACAAAAATAGTAACAACAATAACCAACAACAAACATGATTACACACACATCATCATATTTAGTCGTAGTATTATTCAAAGACACAATTATTAATTTTTCATTCTAAAATTTCTTTTCTAGTTAAATGAATACAGACTGAAAAGAATATTGTCAATGAAAAGAAGATTGCATAGTATCTGCAATGACTATACGTTACTGATCGGCTTTTGCAATTAACTGTTTTTATTTATTTTTATTCCACAAATTATTTTTTGGGTAATGCATTTGGTTATGAGTATTAATTTAAATCTACAACCCAACAAACCAAACCGATTTAGAAATCACTTGTAACAAGCTAACAATCAAGTATTAAGTTAAAAAAATTGTTGTAAATGCCTACTATTGTAAAGGGCTTATTGGAAATTATTTATTCATGAAAACTGAATCCTCCGAATAATATTGCTTGTCCTCAAAGTCTAATTATAGAATAAACTTGGAGAAAAATAGCTTTCCAATCACGATTATAATAAGCTTACATTCGTAATAATTTTTTAATAATAAATTTTTTTTTCACCACAATTTTTTATATATTTTTTATTCCACACTATTATTTATTTCGTCATGGACGCTATTTGAACGTAGCCGCTGTTTTCCGTGGACGCATGTCTATAAAGGAAGTCAGCGAACAAATGTTAAACATGCAAAACAAAACCGCTCATATTTAAAAATTTCCATTTTATCTACTTATTTCTTGCGGGACTCTTGCCTACTTTTAGTAAAAGGAAAGAACGATATACAGCTTTTTACAAACTCGTCCTCCTTATAGACAAAATGGATATTGATGAATAAATAAATACTTTAAAAAAAAAAAAATTCAAACTTCACATTTTCTTTTGAACAAACCTCGTATATATGTGTGTACATAAGAGTATGAAACTTCACAAATACTGTGAAAGAATTTCATTTGAATTCTTTTATTACTTTTCAAACTTTTGTCAGACTTATGACAAGAACTTTTTGTAATTTTATGGAAGAGTCGTGAATCCGGAAAACCTAGAAATGTGTGCACTTAAAAATTAATAATAAAAAAATTAAAAATCATATGCCTTTGAATGTCCATAATATCTTTGATATACAGATGTGCATATATTTTATAGTTCTGATGAAAAAATGTATTACATATGAAAATGATGAAAAAAATGACTATCCCTACTTATTACATAATTCGCTTTGCTGAACGTGATTGTAATTCTTAGATATACAACTTTTATTTTATATGAAATATGAATATGAGAATTACTTCACTATTAAATTGACGTTAATCTGTTATTTATCACTTTTTATCTCAGAGGGTGGTGTTGGCTGAAATGGTTAGCGCGTTGACTACTAAGCAAACAGTGACTTGGGGCCTGGGTTCAAAATAAGTCAATCAACATTATTAATTTCTCTAATGTACATTAGTGAGACATTGTATTAATTGTTGTCGGACTATTTAAGTGATGAAGGCATAGCACTGGTCTCTAAAAAACTGTTCTGACTGCGATTGATGCTGTTCCAAGCTAATGTACACACCATCGCCCTCCTTCGTCGGTTAGCAGAAACATCGGCGAACTAAAACAATTAATAAAATGCCTGTTAATACAGCTTAACAAGGTTAATGCGTCTACCTGAGTGCTGGTCCTAATTAAAAAAAAAAGAAGCGCTTATGGCTGCAGCTTATTCATATTCTGTGAATTGAGGAGCCTGTGATCAAAATAGACATTTGAAAATAAATATGAAAAAAGATGAAAATTCAAAACCTGCAAACGATTAAAAGAAGCAAATAAATATTTTTTATTTTATCATTCCATTAACACAAAAATGTCATCAAGATAGCAAAAGTGGCATAAAAATATTAAAAAAAATATGTTTTAAATTTTATTTATTTGTTGCGGTTTAGCAATATTTCGTTGGTAGCCATACCAATTCATCAGTAGATTTTTTATAAAGGTTTCAATCCTTTTTTTTTTATTTTAAACAATTCATCTAAAATTATATTCTATATTAAAACATAAATACTTGAGTACATGCGGAAATAAATGTAAATTAAAAAAAAAAAATATTAAAAAAAAGTGGCATAAAAAATATTAAAAAAGATGAAAATTCAAAACCTGCAAACGAGTAAAAGAAGCAAATAAATATTTTTTATTTTATCATTCCATTGAGACAAAAATGTCATCAATATAGTAAAAGTGGCATAAAAATGCCAGAAGTTTCACCAAGATGTCACAAGTGTCATGGAATTGTTATCCAGATGACAGAAGATAATCCAAAATAAAACTGCTTAGCATTGTTCATTGGACGTTGCATAGATGCATTGGTATTGACATCAATTTATATTGCGTTCATGGGAAGAATGATAATACGATTACGAAAAGATCCACACCGTGGCATGTAACAAAAATAATGTGTCCCTTAGCAACTGTGCAGGAAGCATATATCCAAAACTATAAATTAATGACAACAATTTATAATAAATATATATTACTAGTTGAAAAGCCTATCCATGCCAGGCGCACCGTTTCGCTCACAGGCCGAAAATAAAAAATCCGGCTTCGTTAGGTTCTTCGTTACGGTTAGTACTGTAAGTATACCAATTTTCAACTTTCTAGGCCAACTGGTGGCTTCAGAAAGTTCTGGAAAGACAAAAGAAATTTACGGAAATTATATATGTAGATTTATTAATCATTAAAATATTTAAAAACTTTTCTTATATATTTTCTTCAGACATAAAAATATTTTATTTCGTCTTTGTATGTATATATTTTAGAATCTTCTATGCTGAGGTGGATAATTTCTGTCTCTATGATGGTGAGCTTGACGAAAATACAACTTTTTATAAACATTTCGATAAGTTCCCATTGCAAAAGTGTATTTGTGAAAATGAATAGCAGTTTAAACGAGTACCTTAGCTGATGATAAATTGTTTATTTGATATTGTTGGATTTTTTATTTGTTTGCTTATTTGCTTAAACATATTTTGCGGGTTGTTAGTTCAAACATGACGCTTTCCTTATATTTGAAAATAAAAATTTTTTTTTAAGATTTAGAAAACTGTGAGAACAAAACTTACAAAATGTTGTCGGTATGTTGTAGAATATTCCGTAATAAATTACTATTAAATTTATAGCATAATCGTTAACAAAAAAATATATTTTAAAAATAAGGCGATGACAATACATTTAGGCATTGAAAAGTTTACTTCTGTTAATATTTGGTTTGTTTTTTTTTTCATTATACAGTGAAAAAAAACACATAATGCAACAATTCATTAATGAAGATGGAAATTTGAATCTAATTTGTGTGTAACTTCCAATTTTTTGGCTAAGGTAACTGAGACGGCACACCCTGGAGGAGTTTTACTGAAATATATGTATAAGAAAAAACTGATGACACTGCTCTTTGTGCAAAATAGCTTCAAACGATTGGTTCCAAGATAATATTATAGAGTAAAGACTGAATACTGTCAGACAATTGAATTATCTTATCTAACATCTGTTATTTTCAATACCGTCTAAATAAAACCCTAGTGAGGAAGTCGGGGGAGATTCTCAGCAAGCAACACGTCATTTACATTCCATTTTAGTCTGTGATGGGATTTGTATCGAGAGATTTAGAGCTTCTGAATTTTTCCCAAAATATTATCATCCCGCCCCACGGTGCTTTGATATCTTGCATAAATGTGTTTTGCTTTTTACCGAGACAAATCAATATCAGTTTTGAGTCTCAAGTCGAACTGAATGTCTCAATGAAAAAAAGAGATGAGATCGTCAAAAATTTTCTTTCAATTGTTATGGGGATTAGAAATGATTTTTGAATGCAAAAAAATGATTTTCTTAAAAAATTCAATTAAAGGCAGAATAAATTAAAATTTCCTTTGCATTATTCACTTTTCATTTGGATAAACAAAATTAAAGAATATTTCTTTAAATTTAAAGAAAAACGTATGCTATTTTAATTCACTCGAAACTATTTTTTTAATGTGATAAAAAATGCCAAGACAATATAAATGAACAAACACTACTAGCCATAAGAATAAGGTCAGCAGTTCTTTTTTTCTCAACTCTATTGAATTTCAATTGTAATTGCTTGTGACAAGTGATTGGGTTATTATATAATAACAAAAACACAATTGTTAAATTGATTGTTTTTGTATTTATTGAAGTATTAAAAAAGTAATAGTTAAAGAATTGTTTCAATTACCTTTAAATTTAATTGGAATTTTCCAATTCCACAAGTAATTCTAATTATATTTATCTATAACTGATATTTTTTCAATTTCATGTGCTTGTGTGATGCTATAGGCAATTATTTAGAAAATATAAGGTTTTCCAATAGGGATGATATGATTTTGAAGTGACGTTTCGCCCATATGTAATATGTCATGATCTGTCATTTGTTTTTCGTTGTATTCAGTAGTGTTTACAATTTCATCATGGAGGGATATACGGAAGAACAACGTTTACAAATTATTCAGTTTTATTATCAAAATAATCGTCCAAGTGCCAATAAGACAAAGAACCGCTCGAAGTAATGCCAATATTGTTGCCGTTCAGGCAAGTATTGCTGAAGGCCGCAATTTGTCGATTCCAAGACGTTCTCAATAATTGGGACTGTCTACGAGTAAAACCACAACCTGACAGATTTTGAGAAAGGATTTGGGTTTGCATCCGTATACAATTGTTCTCATTAAGGAACTGAAGCCAATAGACCAAAGTAAACGTCGTGAATGTGCTGAAAATGCAACAATTGAATTATTGCGAGAAAAGTTTGGACATTCGATTATTTCAAGAAATTGTAATATTGAATGGCCTCCGAGAAGTTGTGATTTAACACCATTAGACTATTTCTTGTGGGGTTATTTGAAGTCATTGGGTCTTTCGAAATAAACCAGACTCTCTTCAAGCTGTACAAGTCAATATTTACATACGACTTGATTTAGTGGAAAGAGTCTCGAAAATTGGGTTCATCGAATTCGTTCCTGCAGAAGAAGTCGTGGAGGCCATTTGAATGAAGTTTTATTTAGAACTTAATTGTATCGATTGTACTTCACATTAAATAAAAAAAAACTTTTGAATTTCCTTAACAATAAGTGTGTGTGTGTTTTTTTAAAGAAATCATATCACTCTTATTGGAAATCGTTTTACAATGAAATCCCTAATATATTTTTATCATTCTTAAATTATTGAAAAAACTGTGTAAAAATATTACAGCTATAAATTATTAACAAAAACTATACATTTGATATGATATTAATTGCTAATAAAACTTATGTCTTTATTCCTGTCGTGAGTAGTGTATGTTATAATGTTTCCATGGATAATTTTTATGCCAACGATTTAACACACAATGCATGTGATTTAAAATAAGTTAAAGTACCAAATAAAATACTAAAGAAAAAACAAGACAAAAGAAAATTTCTTCACACACTAACGCCGCCTAAAGGTAAAATTAAAAGCGAAGAAAAAGACAACGGCTAAGAAGAGATTTCAGTTTTCACAAGAAACAAAAAGTTTCAAATATGTTAAGCTTTCTTTTATTTTATTTGTAAAGACAATAAATTTGTGTGAAAAGAGTTTGCTATCGGTATATACCGACTTTGGTACCTGATTCTGCGTGGACTTTATTTTGTTTTAAGTAAAGCCATAACAACCAAAAGACGACGAAAAATTCCGTATTCTAGATGTATAGAGTTTGTAATGTAGAATATAGAGACATTATTCAAACAATACAAAAAAAGTTTTTTAAAAAACAGTGTCACAATGCAACTCAAAAAAATTGCATTAACTCCCATATTTTAAAATAAAAAGAACATTGAAATGCAAAAACAACCCACATTAATAACCATAAATATTGCCCACTATGTCGACAGAAAGAAAAAACTCCTTCGACTTAGTGGGCCAGGCAATAATCAATCTAACATATGATGAGTGCGTTCGGATTTGATGGCAAATTTAGCAATTCTTCGAAATTTCACACATTAAATATATTCACGATGTTGATGACATACTCTAACCAAGGATCGAACCTAAGTTCTTTGTCATAGTTTGCTTTGTAGTTAACAACCAACGACCCTCAAAATCAAAAACAAGTATTAATTATGCCGAAGTACCTATTCAAGAGTGCCCAGATCAAAATATATTTGAAACAAAAAACAACTTAACTTCGATGGATTGCAAAAAATTTTAAGAGGAGGATTGGCAAATAATGACTTGTTTATATAATTCAAGATCATATGTCATGTTATAATGACCATTGACATAATGTCTCTGCACCATAATTATATTCTCATAAGTTACATGGACGTTACATTTTGGAGTGAAATTATGTGAAAATTTTTACATTTTCCACCGCAACCTGCTCGTGCATTGTGTAGGGCATTTCCATAAACAAAAGTTTTTGTTGCATGCAACTTCTTGTTATTGAATGTAAATCTGTGTAAAATGTATGTGAATGTGTATGATTGGCTGTGTATGTTATTGCACTGGTGCATAATGATTAAGTGGCAAAAGTGCAACTTATAATGAAATTGGAAGTTGTGGGAATGTCCTGACTGTAGTCAACACAAGATGAAGTTAAACTAAACTGTATTGAGCTCTTAAGAGTATTGTGTGTGACTTTTTTTTTGGTTAAGTTTTTTGTTTTTTCATTCTGTTTGCTTGCGTTGTCTTGTACAATTCTTTTATATTTATTTTCATGTGTTTAAATACAAAACTGGCGGGTGGTCTCCTCTGTTTGCGGTTATTGTTTGTGCTGTTGCTTCACTGGTGCTACATGTAAACTCGTGATTTAGTTGAATGTGAAAATTTTGCCTAAATACTTGTTTTCTCCCACCATCAAGGAAAAAATCAACCAAGCAACCATCTAGCCAAATAAGTTTACACAGGCAATTCATTTATAAGTATGTATGTATGTAAGTGCTCATGTTTCATCGTAATGACTTACATCATTATTATTATTATTATTGTAATCATCATGATTGTTGTCGTCATTTGTTATGTGCATCATTAAAAGAGGCAGCAGCAGCAGCAATGCGAGTATGATCATCTCAAACGAAAAACAGTGTTAAATCTTGTGTTATCGTTGCTTGTTTGTTCATTGACTGTAATTTTTTGTATCCCAAAACAAGTTTTATAGAAATATTTTTTCTTAAATTTAATGCATGTATTTCTTTTATTTGGAATTGAACGTTTTTTTTGTGGCAAATGATTGCGAAATCCAGGGAAATTACGTTTTTATTTTATTTCATTACAATTTCTTGAGGCGCTTATCTTTTTGCACAATAAAGTAGAAAAAATAATATAATTGCCAAATTTAAGTTGTTGCCAGATTTGGTATTGTCATAATGGAAGTGATTTAATTGTATTAGATTATAAAAAAATATATATGTATATGTATGAGTGGATATTAGTGGCCATGAATTGGCTTAATAGCATAGAAAAAAAACCCGAACAAATAAAGAAGACTAAATAATTTGTGACTTAAGTGTTTTGATTTTTATAATAACACTCGATGATTGTGCCGGCTTCGCCTGTAAGCTATTTTCTTATATGGGGGAACCATTCTCCCCACTCATCAACCCCCTATTTTATGCTTGACTATTTGAAATCGAACGACGACGATTCTCCTGCATAAGGCGGACGTCAAAAACATAAATAATTTTGTTCTACTTGAAATTTGAACGATAATGCTTCTCGTGAATCAGGCGGTCGTAGCGCCATCTTTCTGTGAATATGATGCGACTTTTCTCGTAAATGAGACGGACATAGCGCCATCTGTCATTCAATAACAAAAATAATTTTGTTCTGTTTAAAGTTACAAGAGTTTCTCCGCTATTTAGTTGAGGAATGTAAATTTACAAAAATGAAGACGATTTAGTTATTCAGCTTTAACTAACGATATAAAGACCCAAACTATCTGGCAACCATAATTAAAAGTCTCTAAACTGAATAATTTAGCAAAAACAAACTTGTCTCTTTATTAAGAGGCGTATGTGTGAGAGTTTTTCCCTTCCTACCTCTCGGATATCACTTTAGTGTGGTGCTTATTTTATTTCTTTCTTCTTGTCCGATTCTTGTAGATTGCTGTTGATTGTTTGACTTTTAAAAGCTTTTTGCTCTTCTTTTTGTTGCGGTAGTTGTTAATATTGTTGTTGTTGTATTTAGTGTTGCTATTTTTTTTTATAAGTCTTTAAATGGCTTTGCGTTAACATGATATTTAGGGTAACGTAAGTGAAAGTGCAAAAGAAATAAAAAATATAATAAGTTATAATGATAGACTTACAAAATATAAAAATAAGTTACTCTCTCACAACTAAATCCAAAATACTCATAATTTTTGTTAAAATGTTAATAATAATTATGTACTTAGTTGGTTTGTGTAGTGATGTGGTGGAAGTGAGAGATTTTGTATTATCTTAATTTTTTAAATTTTTTTTTATTATTTAACTGTTGTTTATTTATTATGTAAATGCAACAGATATTTGGGCTGATAAGTTTTTTGTCTCATTGCTGATGCATTAAAAAAATCAAAAGACTTAAGAAGCGAACTTGACAATTACAACATAAAAGTTGATACAGAAATAAAATCGTTTTAATTTTTAAAACATGCAAATTTAAGGAAATGGATTTTAATAAAAATGAATAGTTGTCTTTTGATTTTTTTCTATTGTTTTTTTTATGCCATATCTAGTAAATTTTGGATGAATGCTATTTTTGTACAAATATTTTTGCGGTGTATCTAGAGCAGCGAAGGCCATGTGGGCACCAGGGCACCTCATTCGGCTTCATATACATATGTATAATAATGAAAATAAAACTAGTCACCAAAATGTGAAAAAAACAACAACATTATTCAGTTGAACGATAGCTTTTGCACAAGCAGGTTTATGTCGTATTGTCTTTTTATATGTAATTCTCTTTAAATTATTTTATTAAATACAAAGCAAAACTTGCAACAACTCACAATTACTTTATTTTATTAAAGTTTATAATTTATAAGCAGATTTTTAATAAAAATAAAGTAATAAAAATAAAGTAATAATGTTTGATGTAATTCATTAACTTAAAAATTCGTTCATTTATCTTAAAACAAAAAGAAACTAATTAAATTTAGGTACTACTACCTAGATTCTCTTTTTGGCCATCACTGATTTATAGTTTTATTTCTTTTTTTTCGATAGTACTAACACTTAGGAATACATGGGTACACTGCATTATAAGTATATGTACATATGTACTGCTTTAAAATTGCACCAATCAGTATATTTTAACTGATTACTGAAAAATATTGCAGAAAGCAGTAATATTTGGCTGGTAATGCAAAGCTCTTCATTTAAATAAAATTTGCCCTCAAAATTTTTTTTTTGATAATTTTATTATATATTGAATCACCAATTACACAGGTCAACAGCGAAAACGGGCTTGAATAACCACTATATAGATTTGATGCATCATGGGATACCTAACTACAAAAAGGGTAAAATTTTTCAATTCTATGGATAAGTTTTTTTTTAAATTTTTTTCTAAATTTTGGGATTTTCGAAGGAGCTGATTTACCAATTTTATCATAACTATGGAACGACTTGTTCAATTTTATCACAAAATATACTAAAAAACTTGAAATGAAATTACTTTTAAGCCATGCTAATATTATTTTTTATAAACTCATCGGTTTCGGAATTATTTAGACTGCAATGATTAAAAATAATTTTTTTTTTGCAAAATTGGTAAATTTTTATTTTAAAAAACTATATAAAAAAATCGAAAATGTCAAAAACTTCATTATTTTTATTACATGATTAGAAATGTATATATGTATATTCCAAATAAAATAAACTTTACTTCATGAAAGTCTATTCATAAATGTTGATTTTATTCAGAATACAGAGAAATTAACCGATAAATGCTCGATATGTACTCCACCGCGTATTATTATATATACATTTTTGGCTTCGAAAGATTTATTATTGGTCAGCAAATCAAATTTTACATAGAGTTAAACACTATTAGCTTTTGTTAATAAAAGGTTTTCAAATTCTACTAAAATTGTTGAAACAATCCAAAAAAATGCTCAATTTTGCACCTGTCACTAAAATGTTGATAACAATATTGTAAATATTGCAAAACCGTAACTTTTTTTCTAATTAATGATAATTTTATTGTTAATTAATTAAATAATTAAACAAATATATAAAATCAAACAATTGTTTGATTAAATAAATCAACATTAATTGAATGAATATTATCGAATCATCGTACATAATTAAAAATATAATGAAAATAATTATTCCAATAATTGAAATGAACAATTCCATAATTACATTTTTAATCAGAATCAATTACAATTTTTATTGAATAAATTAACCAGGTTAATTGATAATTAAAAGAGAAATCAATTATGTAAATAAACCAATATATATTAAACGCTCAGCAGAAGAGAAAAAAAGTTTGTAAATTAGAACAAAAGATCGGGAGATTGGGAATTGTAGGGTATAATTCGTTGGCAACTATATGTGGTGAAAAATAAGAAGTCACCAGCTAGCATCAAATTAGTAGTTAGAAGTCGCGTATTTTATTTGCATTCGTAATGTGTTTAAAGAAGATATGTAATGACGTTCAACAGAGCTACATAACAAGTAGTGAAAACATTTACACATGAATACTGATGACGTTTAGTGTCTTCTACCGAAAACAGCGTTTGTTGTATTCAGCCGTGTAGTTGAAATCTAATAGGATGTTTAGATATTAAATTTTTACCTTTGTTGCTTGAAATATGTGTGTTAACAATGTCTTTATAATATTTCTTTGATTAGTAAATTTACGAACTTGAAGCCTGTATAAATTTTAACAATTAAAAAATTTTAATTTAAACAATTAAGAAGATATTACATTTATAGCATTTATGTTCTGGAGTTTAGATATTCGTACAAGGGAATAGAACATTTAAGTCATTCCAAGAGAAAATCGAAAGACGTGCGGCACAGCTTTTTGTTGAATTAAATGTGATAAATTTTGTTTTATCTCCAGTTTAAGCATATTTTAAATAAAACATTTTGCCACACTTTTGCAAAAATTCATCGCGAATGAATATCGCACTCGGCGCCAAATTTTATTAGTACTACGACTTGTGAAAGGGCCTAATGTGCTATTGAATATAAAAAGCATAAATTAAATATATTTTCACAAGAGTAATGAAATATTGAACAAATTAATTTCTTTTTTAATGTACATCAGTATGCATATAAATGTCATCTAAAAAATATTAAAACAATATCGCCGCATTTAATTTGAAAGTAGTTTGCTTGCATCTGTGTAAAATGACTTTGATGGCCGCGAATTATATCTATTAAGTAAATTTTGTAGACAATAAAAATTTTAAAATGAATAAGAAAGAGTTTTATTATTTAAATCGTACTATTTGTGCAAAAGTACAAAAATTAGCAATACGACATTATCCATATGTATGTATTAGTGATGTTACGAATATCAATTTTTAGTATTCGCGAATACGAGTACGAATACGAATATTTCTTTTGAGGTTTATACTTCAAATTTAATTGGAAAAAATCCCTGCCTTTGCGTTAGTCACTATAAATGAAAAAAAAATTTAGTGATTTAACATTATTATTGCATTAAGATGCCGAATTTGAAAACCTCTACAGAACATTTTTTAATTATTTTACTTACATACTTTCAGATTTCGTTTTTCTTACTCTGCGTGAAATACAATGGGTTTTTTTTTAATAAAAATTAATATATTTTTTTACATTTTATGTACTTTTTTTAAACTTTTGTATGATTTTTTTTGGAAAATGCATGGGAAAATTATTCGAAAAATATTCGCTTGAATTTGGCGAATACGAATACGAATATCTTAAAACAGGCGAATAGTCGAATAGTCGAATACGAATACGAGTATTCGTAACATCACTAGTATGTATGCTTGTTTACATAGAAAAACAAATGTCTCAAACGTACTTTAATCAATCCCAAGCTTTGTATACGTTACGTATGGATTTTCTTGAATCCAGCATAAAAATATTGATTGAAATATTCAATCCCAAACTACTTAATAATTGATTTAAAACGAAAATTAACGTCTTTAATTTAAATGCACGAATCCATGTCTAACATCATTATGCATCTAATTGAGAGTCGTACACATTTCTTTTTCCTAAGAACAATCCTGTCGAATACTTGAACCAATCCCTAATCGGGATTATAATTTTCTTCTCTGGAGGGCAGTTGAATTTATATGTTTAATACTTAGCTAAATTACCGGCCCGCACCAAAATGTCGACAGATCATTAATGCTGAAATTGAAAAGCAACAAACAACTGATATGCGACCTTCCAACCATCAAAATAATAAATTTAATAAAATTGATTATTAAAGAATCGCAAGTTGGTTTTTTTACTTCTCGATATCGATCGAATTCGCTGGCCAGGCCGTAAATTGTTTGCTTGTTGGTATTGAACGTAGAGTCACATGTTTGTAACACATCGCCTTAGATAACTCAGACACATTATTATACTTAAATTGAGAAATAAAAGCCAATAAAGAAATTTTATTGTCAGGCAAGTCACACATTCCGATCGAAATGGTTTCAATTACGTGATTGTACTCCGATCGTTGTTGATTTACAGTCTTCAGATTTTATTTATTTTGTGTTTTGATTTTATAGTGATAAAGTTAATAAAGCTACTTATGCCCATAAGCGTTTGTTTAAATTGTTTTTACTAGTAAGGCTCACATTAAGCTTTTTTTTATTAACATGCAAAGCTTATTTTACTGACACTCCTAAAAGTATGCATTTTTATGATTGTTTATTACAAATGAAGTCAGTAGAAAAATTCATTGTCAACATAATTTTGAATTTTAAGAGTGGTTGATTTGAAACAAAAATTTTGTTTTTCGTTTTCTAAAGACTCAACTTTTGGAATTGAATAAAGTTTCGATCGGAATTGAGTTCTGTGACAAGGTTGTGTTTAATTTTTTGTTTATTTCTGGTATTGAACAGTGTCAGCATAAAAAGTGTTTAGTCGCTTTTGGAATTAATTCAAGTACAATTCGGATTAAAGTTGTTAATGACAACTCGTACTCAAAGTAATTCTAAATTTTTAAATTTAGTACAAGTTTTTTTTGTGTATGCATGAAATTATATACATAAATATGTATGTATGTATGAGCACAGGTTAAAAACTGAAAACCGAAACATTCAATTGAAAAGTAAATGTAAATGGTACTCTTTTACTTTGCTTCGTAGTGTTGTTGTGAATGGAAATGGAAACGGTCTAATAAATACATTATAATGTTGTTCAACTACATGCATAAATTCATCATCGATATGTCTAAGTATAGCTTATTGATGTTACTATTAAATGTGGTTACTGTTGCTCCAGCTCCAGCTCCAGCTCCAGCTCTAGTCGCATAATAAACTGTAGTAGACAATAATGATGACGTTGACATGGCTGATCATGACGAAGACAACAACAAGACAAAATTCTATTGACGCTAATATGTCTGTGAGTGCAAATGGAGCAACAGAAAAAAAAATGCGGTACGTTGCTCTGTTAGGTTTTGTAGATATTGAAGAAAATAATGTTGAAATTGAGATTAATTTTATTACTGCAAATAAAGTGCTGGACTGAGTGGACAGATGTGCATAAAAATCCAGAAGTTTGGTTGTCATTCTAAAATTTAAAAACATAGAGGCAATTGTGTGAATAATAAATTTCGTCTGTTGACTGATGATCTATTTTAGAAAAGCTCATTCCTTACTTTTTTAGCGTCAAATAAAAATTTTGAACCGGAAATTTTGTGCCATTGTCTTCATAAACATTGAACCAGTCATACTGGTACACTTTTGAAAAGAACTTTTTCTAGAAAGAGAATTTCTCAAATGTATCCTTTCGAAAAACTACATGTTAAAACGTATCTGCTTAAAAATGTAGTTTGTACTAATAAAAATTTTGAGCTAAAAACGGTTTTCGCATGGCGGAAACTTTTCACAATTATAAGAAAATAAAGCCTTTTAATAAAACTCAAAGTCTACTGGCATTCGAATCGGGATACTTCGGTTAAGCAGAAAGGCACTCTAACCACCACAATACTACATCTTGATACCTCTCACAAGCCAGTTCACATAAGAATTAATTACATTGAGAAAGATAATTTTCAAAAACTATTAAGTCTTCAACTAACAATAGTTTATAACATTTTTTCTTTCATTAGTGGAAAAATATCCAGTTTCTTTAAAAACAAGATAAACTTAAATTGGAGACAGCCGTTTTTCGTTTTTATGTTTGAAAAGTTTTATGAAATATTCAGTAGTAAGTCTTTTCCGAAATAGTTTTTTTTACAGCTAAAATAAAAGAATATCATTCGTATGACAAAATATTTTTAAACTTAGTACAAAATATTCTAGTCCTTAGAAAATGCGCTCACAAATTAAATAAACATTTCCTTGAAAGTAAGATTTTTTGGGTAAGTTTACCAACTAGACTTGTGCCACATAGTTTATTTGAGTCTTCGGTCGTTTTAGTTCATATTTCTCTAATGAACTAGGTCGGTCTTTTAGTTCAATCGCTCTCACCACCATAAGAAAACAAATATTGCAATGAAATGGGAATGTCTAATTTCGTTTATAGACAAGGTGATAGCGGGAAGAAAAATTAAACAAAAAATTAGTCAATCTGTCAAAAACATATTTTTAAATCACGAACGTTTATGTATATGCACAAAAAGTACTTTTCTCAAATTCATTTATTTCAAATATGTGAATAAAAACATCACATGGCTTAATTCATGAATTTTCTTAAACATAACTTTCTAGTATTGGCACCACTGCAAAAGAAAAAAAAACAAATGGGAAAAATACAAACACATACTAGTTCAATTCTGTGCTTTTCATAAAAATACATAAATACATTTCTCAAAGGGAAATGTACAAAATCCCAGAAACAGTCCACCAACCAACATTTTTTTAAAATTTATTCAACTTAATTTTTATGTTTTTTTATGAAATATTAGACAAGATATATAATTTTATAAATAAATAAATAAATATAAATTGAATTATAAATTATAAATATAATTTGTTAAAATAAATATAAATGTGTTTATTAATTTGCTACTAGAAAAAATGTAGCGTGCGTCACAAAGGGTTCACGTCTTTTGATAAAAAACGACAAATTTTTTGGGCTGCAATATTCATCTCTCTTTTAGAAACTAGATTTTGTGTGCTTTATTATGCAAAAATTATGAAAACACACTTCAAGTTTCAAAGGTACTTCCGTTTTTTGTAGCGTGCGTCACATGACTTCGTGATCAATTATTTCGCAACACATACCTGCCAAAAAATTATGGTTGATGCCATTCGAAAGTACACTTGTATCCCACTAAACACTATGTATAATATGTATAAGTTGTATAAGTTGAAGGTACCTCTTTTGGAAGACCAAAAAATTACGAATGTAGCGTTCACGCAGGATTTGCCCTTATGTCGTTTTGTTTCATGGTTTAATTGAACTAGTAACCGGGAAAACTTTAAGTAGCTTCAATGAGAAATTATTATTGTTAGGCTTAAGTTCAGTTTTATTGAATTAATGAAAATTCAAATTACTATGAGTTTTTTATTTTTGAAAAACATTAGCATGTGCAATCAGATTAGCAGAACGTATCAGTATACCGATTTGACAAATGAACGCTGATGAGAGGTGTAGTGCCCTTGAAATCGGTATACGATTAAAAAGGTAATAGCGAAAAAATATGCCAAAATTTTATGCAACTTGTAGCAGCCACAAATATTTTATTTGCTTTTTATTCAAACAAGAAGAACAAACAGTCGAAAACATATGGAAATTCGTAAAACTTCTGCAGTGTTTAAATACACAACTTTGGCTATTTAATGAAAAACAAAATTTTATATTTAAACGAGTTTTAAAAATAAATGAAACATTATCATCCACCAATTTATTGGCCCTATTTAAACACAACATACATTTAAATAAAAATTATCTAATTAGAAGCTTTAAGGTAGAGATGTATTTGTTTATTATTAGACCTATTTATGGAATATATATGTACATATACACATACATACATACATAATATGTATATGTATACCACATTGAACGAATAAGTTTAAATTTATTTTGAAATGTTCTAGTTTTTCTTACTCGAAAACACATCAGTAAAATTCATGTTGTATTGCAGGCTTTTTATCGCTCACTTTTCTGTTGTTTTGCTGCAACTACAATTGTCGGAGTCGGAGTCTGCAATCAAGTAGAACGTACTTTTCTTCTTGCTTCTCTTTTACTTCTAATAATGATAATGATGTCTTTCTCTATGCTTAGTGTCATTATATTTTATGGGTTTGTTTTGATTTTCGGGTTTCTTCTTGTTGTTACTGTTGTTGCTATTGTAGATCTTTTGCACAGTCTAGCGTCTCATCATGCGTAGATTCCTGTTTAAGCCTTTGTGGACTTTTAGTGAGTGCACACTTTCATCACAGATTTTCTGCCAATATTTTTTTAATACATACGTTCTTGTCGTTGTTGTGTTATGTTTCCATTTTTGTGCGTACATCTGTCTAGTTGCGATTACTTTAGACTACATGGCGTCACTACATACATATGTATGGCTATTTATGTATATGGAAAGTTGAATTTATTTACTTTTTTTAATTTTTTACTCGTGTTTTTCTTTGTGTTGTCGTTTTAAGTGTTTTTCTTAAGTTACTACCTACGAGTATTTAAGTAATTATTAATCGCGCTTTGTCGGTTAGAATTTTCTAAGTTGTTAGTTTTTTACAAATTAGTTGTTGACTGTTCGCTCCTTTATTGCAACGTAGTCATATCTCAAAAAAAACTCAAACGTGGCAAAATGCATTTAAAGTTTTCAAAGCGTAAGCATTTACATGGACGGCTTGAGCATGTAAGCGGTTATAACTTGGGCTTAGATAGAGATATGTTTATGCAATTTTTTTTTACAAATAAAGAAGGTATTGAGAAACTCTTTTTCGTCAGTAACTGAAAAATTTTGTTTTTTGAGATATGACTATGTTGCAATAAAGGAGCGTGTTGTTTTTATTTATTTTTTACGTTTTATTGTTGGTTGAAATCTCCCACAAAAAAGTTCTGATTTAATTAAAGCTCTGAAGATTTTTATTTATTTTAGAAATTTTAATTAGGCATAGTTAAAGAAATTCCTAAAAAAAAAGTTTATTTATATAGAAAATGTTTCCCATTAAAAGTTATCAAAAAAGTTTGTTGCTTAAGTCTTTTGTTTTATCTTTTATTCGGTTTAGTTTGCCGGCACAGCAATTAGAAACTTTTATCGTTTAATTAATTTAATTTATGTTTTAATTAATTTTAACTTTATGGAAACAAAAATTGTTAAAAATTTTAAACATTCAGTATTTTTAATAAAAAAAAAACTTAGTTGTAAGAGGGCAGGTATTTAAATTTAAACTTTCCTATGTAAGAATTTCTGTGTTACCATCAAATAATATTTCACACAGGCGAAAAGCCAAACACTAAATTTCATATATTATATATTTTATACAATTAGAAAAATATGCTTCTTTCTGTGTGTAAATAATTGAGACAAACTTCTTCTGCGTTATTCATTCTTTTTTTTTACTTTCTTACACTTGAAAATTGCATTACGGATTACAATAAGAGGTTCGAATTTAAATTCTTTAAAAATTGGGCATAAATGTACCTGATTTTTATCAAATCACATAATTTGTTAGCTCGCCTTTGATTGATCTCACGTTTTTTCGCAACTTAAACTTCTTATAACTTTCATAATATGAGGGACACACAATGTCGACATAATTTTAATTTTAAAGCACTCTGCAATATCTATATATCTACTGGTATATAATTGTCATTTAACACATACCAAGCCAAGAGCAATTCTTAAATTTTTAAAATGACTTTAGGAATAAAGATTAATGAAGTTTTCAAATAAAACCTAAATATGCTATTAAGCTTTTGAACATCTTGTTTAAAGCTCAGGATATACTTATATGTAAATTAAATAGGAAATAAAACCATAAAAATAACACTGCATATGTAGCTAAATTTTATTTTTTGTTTTAATATGGCTGATTTCGGTGAGGTCAACAGCAAATAAATTTATGAGTGCGTAAAATAAGACCGTTTTAAAATTTTTGTATTGAATCATAACATAATAAACTTTCATTCTTTGTGGCATGATATATGTTTCTGTAAAATACTACAGTCCTTAAAATTTTAAATAAAATACAAGAATGGGAATGACGATATATGTAGTTGTTTATTTTTGTTGCATTTTAGTAACTTGATACTACGGTCATTTATATGGTAAACTCTGGTAAACGAAATACGAAATATTTTTATATGACTGATATATTTTCCATGATTGAAGACAGAGTATAAAGATATCTCTACTTTACATATAAATTTGTCTTTTGTAAATATTATCAAAAGACATGATTGACAAGAAAACTATATTAATAATATAAATACGTTGATAAATATGACAGAAATACATGGTTAATAAGCGAGAAGTTCAAGATATGGTGACAAACACATGGCATATTCTGATTTTGTACAAAATAATTTGTATTACACATAGTGGCAGAGCTTAGAGTATAATATAGCCGAAGAGCTCAAAATTGTACCGAAAAATGTGTCAACAAATCATTTGACAATGGGTGAACGCACCCATAGACACAGTTTTCTACAAAAATGTTATTCAACAATCTGCTGAACACTTTGATTACTGAGTGATGAGCGAACATGTGGAGCTCACTGTTTTTGGTAGGAAAGAAAAATTACGATACATTTAATCAAATCACGATATTTCAGTTCAGTTTGACTTTTAAATCAAATTTCATAATATATTTTTAAATTGTAATTCATTTAAATTCACAAATAAAAATTATGAAATATTTTTACAAAATAAAATTCAATAGTTTGTATTTAAAAGTAAAATTTTTTGATATATTTGACAAAAAAGTGAGCAGACGGTTCAGAAAAATTAATCATCAGGCTGCTACATTTAAATTGTTTAATAGCAGGTTTTTCTGCTGAACGCGTCCGATGTAACTGGCGAACAAATACAAGAGGCGAATTAAGCCGAAAAAAAATACCTGGGCTGTTGAGACTACCTGCTATGAATCCGCCTTGCATATAATATATTGCCGAAAATAGCGTAAGCAAGCTAAAATTTGAAATATGGGTTCGCATTTATTAAAAAATATATACAAAAATTGCTTTTTGTATCATAATTACTTTATTTTACAAAACATACATAAAAACCAAGCTATGAGAGAGTAACTCTAATCAGAACTAGTAGTTACGTTTTATTTTTTTGGACAAATATTTGATAAAATGGAACTTAGTTTTAGTTCATTTCAAACAGGAATCCTTTGAGTGTACAGTTTATTGATAATCCTAAAGAGACACGTTAACTTGACCAAATTCGTCATATGCAGCAGGTCAAAGCCCCCTTTAAAATTGATGAACTTGATTTTAACAGTGAATTTCAGCCGATTTCTGGTCTACTATTAAAAGTTTCAAAACTTTTCATAGTTGGCTTGGTCATCTGCATTTATCATTGCGAAAGTATGTGCTATACACCTTGGGTTATCGGCGGCATCTTGAAATAAGTATCACTTGATTTATAATTATTCAAACTTAACGGAATTTTTAAATGACATCGTTTTATGCTGATGTTATTTAACAGTGGCTGATTGAACTACATCAGCACCATCTTGTGTAATTTTATCTATATTTGCACTTCATACCATGAACAGCAACTCTGCAGGTTGTTGTTAAAAATTTGGCAACCAGCTGTAACATCTTTGTTATTGTCGTGTCAATACAAATAGGGACAAAAATTTAAAATGGATTTAGAGAACGAAAGAATAATAAAGTTAATATTCCCAGATGGTGTTCCAGGTAGAATTATAAAATTTCAAATGAATTATGTACAATAATTAACAAACTTTTTCTTTAGAAAACTTGCACGACAATCCGGAATTGTTTAATTATCTTAATAAATTGGGCTCATACAAGGTGGATCAGTTGAAAAAGGAGCAAAGTCGCCTTGCAGAGGAAACAAAAAATATCGTTGAACAAACGCAGGACTTGGCCATTTCCAATTACAAAACCTTTATAAAAACGGCAGAAAATTCACGTTCAATATACAGTGAGTTTCAAAATGCCGAGTCTCAGGTGGAAACATTAATTGACAAATTGTCGCAATTGATTGAAAAATGTGAAAGTTTCCAAAGTGAATCGGTAGATATTAATGAGCTGCGGCGTTTAAATTCAATAACACTTAAGAAAAATGCCCAATTGCTGGAGATTTTAGAATTGCCACAGCTAATGGAGCGCTGTATAAGAGAAGGAAGATATGAAGAAGCTTTAGAGTTGGCGAGTTATGTACAGAAAATGGGCGAAAATCAGGGAGACATTCCAATAATTAAGGTTAGCATTTTTTCTATTTGTTGAAGGAAAATTCCATTAGTGTAATGAAATCTAATTTTAGAGTATTGTACAATCTGTTGAGTCGTTGTGGCATACAATGTTGGTTCAGCTGATAGCTCAACTGCGTACAGACTTACAATTGCCAAAGTGTTTACAGATTGTTGGTTATCTACGTAGGATGCAGGCATTTGGCACAAATGAACTTAAACTGAAATTTTTGCAAGCAAGGGATGCATGGCTGACCAATTCATTAAAATCAATTCCACTTGACGATGGTAAGTGAAAACGTGTTTTATTAAATATTTATCTTATTTTCTTTAATAAATTTTATATTATTTATAATATATACATAGTGTATTGAGTAAATTGCAATTTAAAAAATTCCATTTCGAATTTGGATTCCAAGCTTCTAGTTTACTATAGGAAATTGTAACAAATAGGAAAATATCATAGACCAAAAAGAATAGTAGTTTGTAACTCCTAAAAATGAAAAAGCACACATAAGTAAATATCGGAGATTAGAGTCAACCACAGCATTTAGATTGCTTTTGATATTTGCTTCTGAGCAAAAATAAAAGTTAATTTTGGCCGAAAAAATTTTTGATATGCTTTTATAAATGTTTTAAACAGGAAATGAAAATTACGCCAGTAAATGTGCAACAAATTTAAAAAACTTTGCAAACAAGACAATAAAAAAATTTATAAATGGTCGATTGAAATTTATTAATTTTTTCTAATAGTTTTCATATATACTCAGCAAAAAATAACATGACAAATGTGGAATTGAATTGAGTTCAAGTGATGGCAAACTGGCTCGATTCTGGAGAACATGCATTGCTTTTACATCTTCATTAAATTTAATGAATTAAAAGCGTGCCTAATTCGAAGACAATCTTTTATGGCTTCATGTTCCCTGATTTTAATTCATTTTTACACCCGATTTTTATTACATCAATACTGACCCTGCATGTTCCCCGATTTTAAAACTGTTTTACTTTTAATTTTTGTCGCTTCAATAATGACGAAATTATTCGAATTTAGGAAAGCATTAAACATGAATTTACTTTGTGTAAGGATGAAGAAGGCGTAAAGTACTCACGCCTCGGCAGTAGTCATTTTTCTCGTCATAAAAATTTATTGCTCCGGAACCTTATGGGAAGATGAAAGTACATTCGATTCAATATTAAAACAATTACACTCCGGTTCACTTATTTAAAGGCACTAAAAATTCCATATTCAGCACTCTGTATCTTTTGCATTTTTAAACCGATTGCAGAATTTTAAAATGGAAATGTAAGCTAGTCATCTTGAAATATAAAAAAAATCATGTCAATAGTGGTTTCTTAACTAAAGAACTTTTTTGAGCAATTTATAAAAAAGGCCAAAAATGTGTGAAAATAACATTTCAAAAATTCTATTTATTTGTTGTTATTTTAGCTAATCTTTATACAGTACTTCGTTAAGTGCTAATACCAACTCATGGCTTTGAACAATGTTTGAAAGGTTTTCAAATTTGTAAGCAAAATAAAAAGACTCTCGAATAAAAATAGTTTATTGTGTTGTTTGCGTAAATTTTTTAAAACTATAATCTTATATTTGTAAGTATAATTTTATATTTGAGAGTTTGTGTATAAGCACACAAGATTGAAATCTTTTCAAACATTTTTAAAGATCCACTGATAAGTTAACATTAGCACCACGTACAGCATCTAACCCAAAACAAATACATACATAAGATTTTAAAAACATAAATTCTTGAGATTATCTAGAATAAATAGATATATTTTGTAAATAAATAAGTAAAATATCCAACTTTTGGAAAACTTCATGACAGAAAATAGACATTCGATAGTTTTATATAAGTTTAATATGGTATACCTGTTACCGCTACTGCTATTAATATTGTTCACACCGTATGCTATCTATCAACTTTTGTAAATATAATATAATATAAATAGATTTAAAAATGCAATTTGTTTGATGAGATCACAAAACAACGAAAAGCTATGATCAATCAGAGTTAAAATTTAACATAAATACAATTTTCTTAAAATAGAGTTTTAACAAACGTTGCATAAACTATAAACGATTAAATCTTTGTTTTCAGTCTAAAGTAGATGCCAGGCTTTAGGTGACAATTCTCCCCTTACAATATATCTAATCAAAATTTTCTTTACCACTTATTTTAGCCCAACAACATCTTACCAAAACAATAGAAGTAACGCGCGTCAATCTATTCAATATTATAAATCAGTATAAAGCTATATTTCCCGAAGATGATGAACTCGCTACTGAAACATTAACAAATACTATGGCAATCCAAAAGCCTGTACAAGCTGTTAGTAGTGATTGCTCCCGCCTATTTCAGTCTTGGTTACACGAAAAAGTAAATTTTTTGTTAATAATTTATTTGCTGTAAAAAAATCATTTTTTTTAAATATCCTTTTAGATAAGCGACTTTTTAAAAACTTTAGAGTTGGATTTACAGCGCGGTCTTGTACTTTTCGATACCGTTTTGGGACAATGTATGTATTTCGGGTTATCTTTTAGCCGTGTTGGTGCCGACTTTAGAGCACTCATGGTGCCAATTTTTGTGAAAGTTATTAAAGACAAATTTTTAACAACGATTGCAATAGTAAATGGGAATTTCGAAAAAGAATTGGAAAAATATACTCTAATAAATAAAGTAACTGTGCACCATGCAAGCACTGCAAGTACGAGTAATGAAAACGATTTGGAATCTTATTCGCCACCTGAAACCCTATTAGATTTCCATCCTTTGGCAGTATTGTGTAATGGTTGCCTAAATGCCCTTAATGACTTGCGCTTATGTGCTCCCACGGCTTTGGCCAATGATGTAACCAATAGTTTACAACAAACTTTAGAAATGGTTGCTAAAAGGATTTTAGCCTTTTATCGCCAGGAACAACAAGCTTTTACAGCTAGCGAAAGGGATACATTTACAAAGTTGTGTGCATGCTTTGCTTATGATTTAATACCATATTTACAACGTTGTATACATGCCATATTTCCACCAAATGTTTTAACTAATCACTTAGGTGTGAACCTGAACGTTCTGGAGAGCACAAAAATTACTTATTTACAGCAAAGATATATATTAGAACCAATAAAACATTTATTACCGAAAACAGTAGAGACGTATAAAAAATCTGAAATGCCGAAGGCAATGGAGAGCAATGTATCTGTAGCGGCTGAAGGTTAGTTGCATTTGCTAAATAATATTATAAGTATAAGCTAATAAAAAATTTTATTAATATTTCGAAAAAATGCTAAACAAACTTTAATCAAGAATAAATCCAGGCGATTTGAGAACCAGGTGAGCAACTCATCGCTACTGCTTTAGCCATGTATTGTGATGCAATACATTTTTGTTCTTAATAAAATTTACAATATAATCAGTTTTTAGCTGCTCACCAAAAAAGAAGAACATGTCTGTTATAAATATTGTTAGCATCTCTACAAAAAAAAAAAAAATGCTATATTCTCGATTTTTAGACAAGAAATCACCTTGATCTACTTCAGTAGCTAAATAAGTTTTTTCCATTTGATTTTATTTAAAAATTGATTAGATGTTAAAAATTATTAACTAATACCTCTGACTACTTCAGTTCATGCTTAACATTGTAAAGGTCTGACCATTTATCTAATATTTCCTCTGTATATGAATGTTTGTATACTTATTTGTCTATTATCCTTCGTTACTTCATGATATGTGTGTATTTTGAAACATTATTGTCATTTTATATGTGAACATACTCATTTTCTTCTCCCTTTACTCCTGTACTCTGCTCATTTATTTGATTTCTGTGCCATTGTTCTTGCTGTTAATTTATCGGTTTAATTGCCAAATGACCAAATGGGGAGTTTTATTACACCAGCTGCAAAAATTATGCCCGAAGTATTGGGAAAAAATTTATTTGACCATCTAGTATTCACCCACCACCCCATTATCAGTTTTTTTCTTTCAACAGGCCAATACATACGTATGTATGGTATGTACGTATGTACGTATGTACTACATTTGGAACAAAAGTTTACCATTATATGTTTTATCAGTTGACTATCTAACTTCTATTTGTGTGTGGTTGTTTTGGAGTCATGTGGCTAATTTTTCGTTTTTAATTGTTAATCATAAATTACATTATTTACTCTTCATTTATGCATGTATGTATACCCTTACATAAGTGTGTATGTATGTGAGTGTGTAATGAAGAAGTAATGGGGAGTTAGGAATTGAAGGAAATATGCACATGTTACTGCTCCTCTATTTATCAAAATGGAACTTTTTAATTAGATCAATATATTGTTTATGGTCAAGAATAAGAACAATTTTAACCCAAAATAAATTTTAATTATTCTTGCCTAATTTTATATAGTTAAAATTTTTAATGAAATAATTTGTTGTGTTAGAAAGAAGTTTCTAAAGACCGTAAATTGTTTGGCTTTATTGAAGGAATCAATCAATACAAAGCTAAAATTTCTTTCGAAAATTACATTACAATTTAGATCTCAAACACAAAGGGATTTAAAAATATATATTTTGTGAATTAAATTCACTTGTTTGGCTTCTGTTATTCAAACAGAAAATCGAAGAGTTTGCGAAAAATAATTTTTTTAATACACAATCCAAAATAAAAAATTTCAAAAATTGAATTGAAATCGCCAAAATTGAAATAAAACCTTTAAATAAAAAAAGGAAAAAATTCCCGAAGCTAAAACAATTGTCAAAATAAAAAAAAAAAAAAAAAATTAAACCGAAAAAATACCAAAACAAGAATTATGTATATGAGATTAAATAATTGGTATACGAATTTTGAAATCGTTTTTATTTACGAAAATATGAGACCCTTTCGTCTAAGTTTCGCGAAATGCCAAATTTAGAAAACTAGTATTTAATGATGTTGTTTGATTTGCTTTGGCAAGGGTTTGAACCCAGGCCCCAAAGTCATTGATTGCTTAGTAGTCAACGCGCTAACCACTTCAGCCAATACCACCCTCAAACAGCATAATTTTGCTTATTTCGGACTGCAATGTATATTTATGGCATTTCTTACTCAATGCCTTAACAAATTTTCAGGTCTGTTCTGAAAATCATGAGAATTAAAATTACATGCCGTTTTAAAATCAAACGTGTGATTTTGTGCTGTTCTGTAAATCATACCGTTTTTGTATTTTCCGGTGTGATTTAAAATTTTCGTTACTTTTGCAATATACATACACATCGCAAAAATAACTATGTAAGTGATTTGAAAAGTTTAAATCTATATATTACTTGTGGTTCTTGTTATACAAAATTTATATTCGAACAGATAAAAGAATAGAATGACATTATATATTCGACTCCCATGCTCATAACGAGCCAAAATACTAATACGTGGTGTCGGATAATAAATATTATGAAAATTAAAATTTATAAATGAGAAATTATTATTATTAGGCTTAAGTTCAGTTTTATTGAATTAATGAAAATTTAAAATTACTATGAGTTTTCTTATTTTTGAAAAACATTAGCATGTGCAATCAGATTAGCAGAACGTATCAGTATACCGATTTCAAAGACGCTACACCTCTCATCAGCGTTCATTTGGTTAAATAATTGATATTCTTCCCAATTAGTATCCACTTTATGAAAATTGTAAAAATGGACAAATTTTTATTTTTGTATGTATGTTTCATTGAAAGAGTTCATGGTCAGAAGTTAAACTATACTTGCATACATATGTATGTACTTACATGCATACATTACCATACATTTGATGGAAGCTAGATTGCTCGCAGTTTGAATTCGTTCTATCAAATTGATGGTGTCATAGATCCTCTCAAATCATCAGCACCTTTTGATCGAGCGTCCTTATGGAGCGACTGTATCGCCTCTTTGGCAACCGAACTCCAACTCAATCCAAGATTTCCAATCTTCATGACAATTGTGATAATTTTATGAAGAAGGTTTCTGGTCCTATGACAACACCTCGTGTGCTTATCAGTAAACCCTTTCGCTTCCAACAATGCCTTAATGGCCAGAGAGCCACCAGCATCAGATTGATTTATATACTCTTTATTAGTTTCCTTACAAATTCCCTTACAAAAATAAAGATGACAAGTAAATAACTTAAGAGGGTTACCTATCGAAATATGATAATTCGCGATTTAAAAAAAAATTATTTAGGGCCTTTATATATTAAGGTAACGATATATTTCTGCCTGAGAGATAGTTATGTATGTATTTCTTCAAGGGTATAACACTGATTTGATAGCACAGCGGAATAGATACAGTACAAGGTCGGCCACACGGGGTTTATATACATACATACATATGTACATACATATGTATGTATATAACTTTGCTTCGCATAATCAAAAAAATAATGAAACTTAAACAATAAAAATACTTCATATACATACATATGTACATACATAGATGAAGTTTGGAAGATTTACCGCAAAAGACAGCCGACATATGAAGTTTTATTAAATTTTCAATGAAAGTGCACGATTAGTTTGACGAATAGAACAATTATTTTGATTAAAAATTTCAACAATTTGCACGCGTTGCTCTGATGTAAGTCGATTCATAATAAAATTTCAACGCAAACTGAACACAAAATTCTCAAGCAATAGCCGAGAATTGCTAAAGCAAAAGCATGGATGGTAAAGATCTACTGCTGTGTTGGCATTGGCAACGATTTAAATGCACCATATAAATTAGCTAACCCATAACAAATGAATTAATTTTTGAGAAAATAAATTCTTGAGATTATCTCGAATAAACTGTTCAAGTTTTTATAATAATCAATATTATTTGAATTTCTCAAAAAGATTTTTCAATACAATTGCTATCAGTTTTTACTTTTGGTCAAGCCAAAAAGTTTTTGAAAATATTTTCTTCCCAACATTTTAACCAATTTTTTCTCCAACAATCCTTTAGTGAGTAAAATCTAAACTGTTGTATGAATATTGAAGTGTTCAATCATATAAAAACGTGTGAATTGTGGATTTACACACGACTAAATATACATTCGATTGCAAATGAAAAAAGTAATTCGTACATCAAAATATGACGATGCAGCTCCATTCACATGAGGTCATATAACCAAAACCAGGCAATCTTTTTCATTCTTTCGGTTTGTTTATTTTTGAATTTATAGGCAAATCTCGGTATAACGAATGATATAATGTCTGGCTCATTCGTTAAACTGACAATTCGTTATATCGCAAAGTTTTTTTCAAGAGGATTTTATTATTGTTATTATTATTGTAAATAAACAAAAACTAATCAGTTTATAAAGATTATAAAACAGCATTTATAATTTTAATATTAAAAGTTAAAAAATAAACAGAAACTTAAAATATGTATGTAAGTTCCGTTCAAAGCTAATTCTGCTGGAAAAAATCGGTTTTTGAATGTAGATAACCAGCCATCAATTGCTTGGATGTATTTATCTGGCTTTTATTTTTAGCGCAATTCCATTTATTGGTAAATGTTTTTTCCTTTGATCGAGAAGCCAGTGATAAAGGTCCTCTTCCTTATGGGCGTACTCGCCATATTTTAAAGATCTGAAATTCGTTTTCTATTTGCCATTTTTGGTTCACTTTACACTTGCGCACCTCACAATTATAAACTGAAACATCAAGAAGTTGTTAAAATCTTTAATCTAAGTAATAAAAAATGTTAAATATATGTTTAGCCAATACTAAACACAATTTTTAATTCCAACGGTTGATTTTTGTTGATTTACATCTGTCGTGTACGGCCTCCTCCTCAGCCGGGTGTGACCACTATACTGTAGAATATTGCGCGCAAGTGGATTTGGGTGTTTCTCAAGTTTTTTTTACATATTTCTTCGCGTGTTTTGAAAATACTGTCTTCACCAACGGAACATCAAGATCTTTATGAATTCCATAATTTCTGACATACCAGGGGGCTGCTGTAATTGCACGTAGAATTTTATTTTGTCGCCTTTGAATATTTTCTACACTCGATGCTGAGGCAGTGCCCCATAACTGGATTCCATAGGACCATATTGGTTTCAGGACAACTTTGCATCTATATGCGGTTTCCACATCAAACGACGATCAAGATGAACAACCAGTGCAGTTAAAATCTTAAAAAGGTATGTTTAGATATTAAATTTTTCCTTTGATGCTCGAAATATGTTAACACTGCCTATTTAATATTTCTCTGATTATTAACCTTTACGAACTTTAGCCCATTTAAATATTAACAAATATTAATAATAAAGCAGTTCGTAGTAATTTAAAAATTACAATTGATATATGTACATTAGGGCGGGTCGATTTGTATGGAACCAAAAAATTCGCTCAAATTACAAGGAAAATCGTATTCTAGGGATCAAAATAAGAAACTTTGCCGAAGGAACCATACCTCCACAATGTATTTTGATGTCCTGACTTTTGACCCAAAGGTCAAATTTTGAAGAATATCACTTTGACCCATTTAGAGTGCCTCAATCGAGTCAAAATGTATGACCGACCCCCACTAACTTTGGAGGGCGCACCCACCTATGCCACTGGCACACCCCCTGGAACCACTCCTGGGGGGTTCACCATACAAACATTTAAAAAAATTACCATTTTTGGCACTTTACAAGAAAAAACAAATTTTATGTCTCGTTAAATTATAAATCTTTTCTGCCATCGAATGAAAACGCTAACAAATTAGTATCATCTTACCGTTTGCGAAGAACTTCTTGTCTGCATTTCTCTTTTTCTCTGCGAACTCTCGATTTATCCACGATGAGGGGTCGCCATGCTTATTTTTCATTTTTAAATCTTGGAAAAGAGCGGTTCCTAATGCTGATGCTACTCTATCAGGCACACCAAATCTGTCACATATCAAGGTGCGCATGTTGAATCATCGGGATGTTGGTATCTTGACATTGGTGACATCTAGGCTGTTTTTACCCCCTCATAACTTTGCTCCTCTTGATCATAAAATAATGAAACTTGAAACAGAGGTGACCTCACAGGTTAAATTTGAAAGTTCTACCATAAAAGCTTCCCGAGATATTAAGGTGTGAAAAGTCCATATTTTAGTACATATTTACTGACTCACTGACTCACTGACTCATCAATACTATTGGGCACTTCCAGTAAAGCTAGAGAGCTGAAACTTGGTACACAGGTAGGTCTTGGTGAAAAATAACCAGAAAAATCTGAAAACGGGCACTTTCCACCCGGGGGGACTAAGGTTCCCCTTCTTTTTATGGGCACTTCCAATAAGCTAGAAAGCTGAAATTTGGTACACAGGTATGCAGTGATGAGAAATTACCGAAAATGATTTTTTAACGGGCACTTTCATCCGGGGGTAGTAGGGTTCCCCTTCTATGTATGGGGCACTTCCAGTATAGCTAGAAAGCTGAAATTTCATACACAGGTAGGTAGTGATGAGAAATTACCGAAAATGATTTTTTAACGGGCACTTTTCATCTGGTGCGACTATGGTGCCCCTTCTTTGTATAGGGTACTTCTAGAATAGCTAGAAAGCTGAAATTTTCTACACAGGTAGGCCCAGATAAGCAATACATCGAAATATTTATACAAAAACAACTTAGAACAAAGAAGTGAGATCCGCACAAAAACATAAATGTGAAAATAAGGCCAAGTTCCTATCCAAAAAATTTCGGCCGTAAAAAGTACTGAGATCAAAATAAGGACCAAGTTCTTGATAGGTACAATTCCATCTCATTTCTAGGCAACCTGTAAGCTTGGCAAAATTTTTTTGCCTTTCTAATATGGGAAAGAATTCTTGGAAAAATATTGCCAAGCTTGCAAGTTGCCTAGAAATGAAATGGAATTTTACCTAGAACTTGGTCCTTATTTTGATCTCAGTACTTTTTACGGCCGAAATATTTTGGATAGGAACTTGGCCTTATTTTCACATTTGTGTTCTTGTGCGGATAGAGTAAAAACAACAAAAACGTTATATTACAAAGTAGAATACTTTGATGATAACGGACTATGAGTTTGTGTTGATTGTCAGTAATTTTCAACCAGTGATGAGGGAATTTCGTACTAACCAGAATTGTTTCAATATGTAGAATAAGAAATGAATTAAAAATTAATTCTCGTATTCTATTTCTGTTGAAAACTGGTTAAATAGTTGATATTCTTCTCAATTAGTATCCACTTTACGAAAATGGTAAAGATGGACAATTGAACGCTGATGAGAGGTGTAGCGGCCTTGAAATCGGTACTGATACGTTCTGCTAAAAACTGATTGGATATAAATATTAATATTTTTAAACATAAATAAAAGTAATTTTGAATTTTCATTAATTCAATAAAATTGAACTTGAGCCTAAATAATTTTACTTCTCACAGGTACATAATTTTATTTGCTTAAAAAAAATCTACATATCGATGGCTTAATATAAGAAAGGCGTAACTCGATTTTTTCTTTCTTTAAGTTTGAACTACAAATCGCAATAAAATCCATAAATTTTAAAGTACATATAAAAATGTTTTAGTCCAATTTTTATAAAAAAAATCAACAAATCTTATGCTTCAATTTATTTTATTTTGAAAGCATTGTGTATGTGACATTTATCTAACAAATCTATGAAAAAAATCGAGTTACGCCTTTTTATATTAAGCCATCGATATGTAGATACATATTAATAAAATTATAATTAATTACAGAAATATTTTAAATTAATTTGAAGGAAATTTTTACTAAAATTTAGTACATATCTTTGTTTTTTTTTTTAGTGAAGGTTTTCTCTTTTTGTTTGCGATGTTTTTTTTTTTATCATTCGTTATGTCCAGTATAAAATTAATATATCTAATATTCGCTATAAAAAGTTGTTAATGTAAAATATTTTGACGTTCGTAAAACGAAATTCGATAAATCGGTATTTGCCTGTATTCGTAAAAAGGCCGTTAAATGACAATATATTTGTGCAATTTCACACGAAATATTCGCTTTTCTTTCTAAAACGAAAAATATATTGCAAACCCCTTCCAACCCCTGCAATATGCGAAAACGAATGAGTGCATGTACCACTATTCGTTTTTTTCTTTTGTGGTTAGAAATGCATGATTTAAATGGGAGTTACAAATTGGTTGGTTGGTCGGACGGTCGCTCGTTAGGCCTTTTATAAATAATATACAAATTGGTAGGTGGATTTTGAATGCTTTTAAGTCTACCACTAAATACAAACGAAAGCACTCAAGCTAAATTTACAATGGGGGCAATAGATGCGATGTGTGTTCAAATGTATCTGTTTGTTTAGTTCAACTTTTGTTTGCTATAGATTTGAAAAAATTGATGCATGTATGTTGGCAACATAAAGAAAAAAAAAATAAATAAAAGAATCTAGCAAACCAAAGTGTATTCTTGTATATACGAGTATGTAAGTAAGTATGTACAGAAAAACTTTGTAAAAACATTAGTTCATTTATATGTAAGGGGATATAGGGTCAGATCCTTCAATATATGCAACTGTTCGTTATTTCAAGTACGCTCAATTTGATAATTGTTCAATATGTACGAGTATTGTGATGACCAAATCTTAAGATGACAAGGAAGCCTCTACTCATCATGTAATTAAAGTTAGAGCTTTTCTGTCAGAAAAACTTTTTTTGCTATTCTGTGGAGTTTAGGATGAGTATCAGTAAACAAGGTGTCGGGATCTTTGCATAAAATATAACTCAAATACCAATCATAGTTGCACGAAAAAATAATTAAGCACGAATTCAATTGCGATTATAGGAGACTTAATTAATTTCGTCAAAAGAATTATAAAATCAGAGAGAGAGAGAACAAGCTTTTCATTATATTCATTTACTCATCCGGTTCAATGCGAGATTTCATCCCTTGTCTGATAACTATTTATTCTTTACATGCAGCCCAATTATGAAAAATAATTGCCGGCTAATTTTTCACTTTTTCATTCTTCTTATTAGTTATGTCTTTTGTGGGACCCCCATTCAGAGGATGACCCTCATTTATGGACTGAATTGTGCCAGAACTTAAGGCAAGGGATAGGGTAGATAAGATAGATGCTGAAAATATAAAATTAATTAACTTAATTCTTTTATAACTCTGTTGTTGAGCGTTTTGTTAATTTTCCGAGCAATGTTGCAGCGCATTACTTTCTTAAGCCGTGTGATGAGTCATTTTATTATTTGTTTAATTTACGGACTTATTTGATAAATTCTTCAAACCAGAGCAACATGTTGATTCTACTATGATTGATTCATTCTTAAGATCAGCCTTGAATCTGAGTATATTTTTTTGAACGGAAAATTCTGTGGTGCAGCCACTCCCAATAAAAGGTTTATCCGTTGATGTCATAATAACCGCACAGGATGAGGAGAGCTCAAAGAAGTTTCTTTTCATGCAAAATAATATTTTAGGAAAATAATGGTAATGTACCCTGCAATGGTCACGTCTTTTCTCAGCCGTGAATCTCTTGTCTCGTTTAGTGCAGCGAAATGGAACATAATGGCCAAAGTCAAGTAATGTGGTCAAGTTCTCAGTTTAGTTTGGAAGCAACTCTCAACATAACTTCTCCCAGTGCTTACAGTAATGTTTGACATGTTTGCCCTTAAATTCAAAGAGTCAATTGGTTTTTCATTCAGACATACGATTTTTCCAAGTATTCGATTTTTTTTTTATAATTTCTTGAAATGATCCGTAGAAAAATAATTTTTTTTAAGCTTCTTTGTAATCGAATACGACTGAAAATCCAGATCATGTGAAGAAGAGAAGTTTATTTCCAAAATAACAGTTATTTTGTAATTAAATTAAAATTGAAGTTATTTGATCAATTCACTCTTTTAGTTTTTGCATTTATCTCTTTATAAATTGATGTTCATGCAGACAAGGCGATGATTTTTTTTACAAGACGGGTGAAAACTAACAACATATTTACTAAAATTTTCGCATAAAATCAGAATCGGCTTTTATTTTTGTTGCATTTTTATGTTGCATTCATGCATTCATTAAAAATTTAGTTTTATTTTGTGTGCAGTTTTTTTTTGAATAGTCGGTTGGTTACTTAGAATTGTTGCCGCTGCACAGTGGTATATATAAACATAAACTTTTTTTAACAAATTTAATAGGTCTGTTAGCCAATTTGCATGAAGTAAAGAGCATGGTACTTCGATTTTCGATTGCGGACTCCACTTTAAAATAGGAGAATATGGCAGATAGATCCACAACACATCAAATCTTTTATAAAATGTTAAAAGTTAAAGCTCAAAAAGTGTTAAAATTATAAGTTCGTATATTTGTTACTACCTTTTGCCACCGTGCTTTGTTGTGATAGTTACTCTGGCTGGTTTACGAAACTAACTCAACTTTAATTCAAATGGAATTTAGGATTTTGATTGTGTGCACTCACATACACATACACATGCATACATTTTTTCAGTTGCACATTGAATCGTATAGATTTTGTGGGATGTACTCGCAACTGAGTTTTCAAGTATGGATGAATGTATGTATATATTCGTACTATATTTTGATGCAATTCATTTTCATGTGTGTTTGTAAACGTATCTATTTGTGTGTGTGTTTGTGTGTGTGTGTACGTATTATGTTATTGCATGCACCGATAGTTAGTTAGTCTTCTATTGCTAAAATTGCATTTTGGTAAAAAGGACCTTAATTCTATTCTATAAAGTTGTATGTTATTCGCACTCTTTTTTTCTCTCTTTCTATTTCTATTTCTTTTAAAAATTGCATTGCGTACGCGTTTTTTTCTGTTTTGATTTCCCCCTTCAGTGTGATTGATTGGGTTTTTGATTTCATTTTTTTTTAACAAACGGGGGTTTTAGTTTTCTTTGTTCCTCTACTGGAGTTGTGTTTTATATGAAAACCTTTGCTAAAGTGCACCATAGTGTATATAAAATTGTCAGCTAAGTCGGCCGGTTTACAATGTAGTTAGTTTTAATAGCGGAATTTGTTTTTTTTTTGTGCTAAATTATTGAACTTTTGATGCAATTTCAATAAATACTTTGGGCTATATTTTTCGAAATTTTTTGACAACGATCAGCAACGTATTAATCGATTTTATTTAAACTTTTTGTGGTCGACGTTGTTTTTCTTTTGTTAGTTTAGGATAGCTTTTGTAGGTCCAGTAGTTTGAAAACATTATTTTTGAAAATTCTCAAAACCTATCGAACCGAACCGGTTCATTATATCATGCCATCTAACTGAGGTCAATGGCTTTAGAATCTAATTCGGATCGTTAAGCCATTCGTAAGTTATGATGAATTACATACATACACAAACATATGCACATATGTATATCCATAAATATTAAACTTCGAGTTTTTCGAATTTTTTAATAATGTTTCTTATCAAGAATATTCTTTTGATTTGGGAATATGAATTGTTTCGTAAATTGTTCGATTACGTACCTAATGCAGCTCATATAATATATTTATAAAGTTTATGTGTTCGGCAAGATGAATCATTTGAAATATTGAATCTTTCGATTTAGTAAAGATATTTAAACTACAAAATATAATAAATTTATTCAAAGTAGTAAGAAGTAACGGCCAACGTAATAAGTCCCTATGAAATGGGACCACAAAATTAAATAAGGCCAAAAAAATTCAATGAACTCTGCAACGCGACGCGAAAAGAAAAAAATTTCGAGATAATGAAATATGTTAAAAAAAAAAAAAAATTAAATAAGTCTCAAAACTATAGTTTCTTCTCGCCTCATTTTATATGCAATATTTGTTTGAAATAATTTATATGAAATAAATCCAAATACATATTAAGAATTTTTTTCATAATTCCGATATTACATGTGCTTTTTAAATAAGAAATGGACTGATTGGACTTTGTATAGCTGGTAATTTTTAGTTTCGACATGTATAAATTTTTTAGAATTTTAAAATGTGCACATAATTACCTACATGTGTATGTGTGTATAAATGCCTTTGGAATCACTCAAGAATCATAACAGCAGCAGTAATGCAATGAATGAGTAGAATTTATTACCTTTTAGTTTACTATAAAACCCCCAAGCAACCTAATGATGTTTATAAAATCGCTACTGTTATTGCATCGGCAGTCAGTTTTAGTTTCTCACGTGGTCTTGCGAAGAACACTAAGAGAGTGAGAGCATAAGCAAAGTCGCTGGCAAATAAAATAGATTCTATCTCACGACTGCTTTCAACCGCGTCTTTTATATGCCAAATTGTATGAAGAAAAACGTCAAGCCCCAGTTCTGTTTCATCATTAAAAAGAATAATTTGGAGTATAAAGTACATATTTAGTATTCTTTATGATAAAAATAAAACAGTGTAGTGAATGAGCTTGCACACATAAAAAACAATATTAAATAAGTAAACGTTCGAAAATGTTATTTTGAGCGATGGATTACTGACCTCCACGTGAATCTTATGATTTGAACGTGTTTATATTTTGGACCAGATCAAACGTTACAAGCAGCCTACAACTCTATATGAGTATATCTTGGATGATTATCAGAGGAATTTCAATTAAAAAAAAAAAATTAATGAATAAATCAAAAATTTTCTACCTTCCAAAATCTCAGTTACTGATGAAACGAGCACCAATTAAAAATTGTAAATTTGAATATTTGAGTGTATCCTTTTGGTTTATGTAGTCCAATATTGATAGGCCCTTTAGATTTTATTCTCTATTTCGTTTCGTTTTAATTCAGTATAAATTTGATTTTGTTAACCTGAAAAAGCTGATTTACGCAAATAACTAAAAATTGTTTTTTCAATTCTGTTTAAAATGTTTTCTATGCAAGTGTGCGTATGTGTGTGCGTGTATTTGCTTTATTCGCATACAGACGTATAAATCATTTACAATGTAATAGTTGGTTGGTTGAATGTTTTTTCATCAAAATTGTTTTATATTTTTTATTCAACTTTTAGAGCCTACATACATCAGGTATGGATAATGAAGATTGCCAAAGTGATATTGAAATTCAATTTCACCGTTGAAAATATTTGTTGTGTATTAAGCATGTCTATATGCCGGCATTTCGATGACACAAGACGGGCAACAAAGGAGTCTACTGGTGGAACGAAGAAATCGCAAATGCAAGAAGTGACTCAGAAGGCAATATACCAGGGCAAAACGAAATGGCGAAGCAGAAATTGAAAAGGCTGCATATAAAACGGCGAAGAAAAACCTGCAAAGAACAATTTTTAACAGCAAGAAAAAGCTTTGGGAAGAACTACGCGAGGATATAAATGTAAACCCGTGGGGCACGGGCTACAAAATAGTGAAGGAGATGGACGAAGAAAAGATGAACCACATTATAACTACCCTTTTTCCAATGAACGAGGTTCCTACTGATAGAAGTGACACGAGTATAGTGATAAACATCCCTATAGTGATATATGTTTACTATACAGGAAATAAGAGGAGCTGCTGAAAAACTAAAGCCAAATAAGTCACCTGGCCCAGATGGAATACCAGCGGAAGTGATCAAGTTCATAGCCCTAAATCGGACACAACTGATGCTCGATATGTACAATAAATGCCTTATGGAAGGTCTCTTCCCTAAGAAGATATATGTTGAAAATCTAAAAGACATAATTGTTTTACAACTCTGCTATTAAAAGTTTTGTTAATTTCCAGAGAAGTGTTGCAGCGATTCTGGTAGACACATTAAATTTCTTAAGCTTTATGAGCAGCTATTTCATTTATTCTTTTCTTTGCCGATGGTTCTGCTAACCGACTAAGCAGGACGCTGTGGTGTACATTAGTTTGAAACAAAATCAATCGCCGTCGGAACATTTTTTAGCGACCAGTGCTATCTATCCCTTTACCATTGAAACAGTCCAACAACAATTGATACAATTCTACACTAAAGCACATTAGAGAAATTCGTGATGTTGATCATTTGCCCTGAACAGGTATCGAAGCCAGGTCTTAAGTCATCGCTTGCTTAGAGGTCAACAGCCAACATCACCCTGTGTTTTGTGTTGGTGCCCTCTACTAGAATCATTGACTAGAACCTTGAATTTTCCATCCCTGTCTAACTATTAAAACCCTTGTGTTCTTTTTTCTTTTCAAAATGTGAATGTGCTTGTGCGAATTCTTTATGCACATTTTAAAATGTAGTGTAATAGTGTTACTTTGAGAATAGATCGTATAACGCATTCATTTATTGTGTTTATGTACATTTCCAAAAAAAAAAAAAAAACAAAAAAAAAAAAAAAAAAAAAATAAATAAATCGAAAAAGTACATAGTATATGTTTGTTTATTTTTACCATTTTGCAATTCAGTTCAATTCCACAAAAGCCTTTTTGCCCATTTTAAATCCGAAGCTTATGCATACATATGTACCTCGAAATGGAATTATACGTACACATTGTGCTTATACGAATACATATGTAGGTACATATATGTGTATAAGTACATGTACATATGTATTTGTACACTTTAAAAATATTTTCATATTAAAAATTCCGGTTCTTATTTGAAAACAAAGTACCCGTGGTTTCTGCTTTCCTAATTTAAATTAAATAAAGGGAATTATAGTTTTCATACGCTTATTTCATTAAACCGGTTCAGAGTGGGGGATTTTGAAAATAAATTTTGCAGTTTTAAGCGAGGCAGTCCGATGTGGTGTTGAATTGGGGTGGAACAACATGATCCAAAATTGGGTCAACACGGGCTCATAAAAAATTAAAACCCGTGGATAGTCTTGATCTGATAAAAACAAAATTTCGCAACTAGACGTTCCGCTTACAAATTGGGATAAATTACCTTTGATATTTGTTGATATTTTTACAGTCTAACCCCCCGACCAGACCAGTAATTTCATGTGTCTTAATACAAGCAATAACGTCGGCAGAATTAAGACGTCAAATTGCCAGTGTTAAAATATGTATCTGTGGTAGGGAAATCGTAGGTATCTTAGAACACAAATATGAAAATTTTACTGAAGAAGGTTGTATAATTATTTGTATTGTAAATTTTAATTACGGGCTTAATTGTAAAAAAAAATTTCAGCATTATCAATACAATATGAATGTTTATTTTAAAAATGTTTCACTTTTTTCTGGTTTTCCTTTATTTATACATTTGATTTTTAATTTTAATATTCGTGCGGTCTACACGTTAATATTTAGTGTTAGCAACAGAATTTGAAGGTTGCCACGGCAATAATTGCCGTGGTCGGCCTGTAAAGTTCGTAAATTTAATAATCAGAGAAATATTAGACATTTTTAACATACATATTTTAAGTAACAAAGGAAAAATTTAATATCTAAACATCCCTTTAGATTTCAACTACACGGCTGAATAGAACAACAAACGATGAATTTAAAGGAATATTAAATTAATTCTTTGTTACTTGAAATATGTTAACGATGTCTAATATATCTCTGATTATTAAATTTACGAACTTTAGCCTGTTGAGAAACAACAGAAGGAGAGATTAGATAAAAGTGAACACATATATTCACTCGGTGTTAAGAGAACTGTGGGCTTTTGCCGAAATGCATGTAACACATTAATCTAATTAAACGAATGAATTACGAATAGAGAAATCATTTTTATAAATGTAGTTTGCACTAATAAACCAAACATCGTTTGGAATTCTAGACGCTCGAGTGTTGTACTGCAATTTTCAGTTTTAGCACCACGTCCTAAATAAAATCCCACCTGTAGGGAAAATTTTTATTTTTTGGGAGCATTTTCCTTTTCAATGGTCGTATTTATAGTTTTATTTCGATAATTTTTCTGCTTATGAAATTATTTGAGAATTATTATTTAGTTATAAGCAGAAGAATTATTCCCGAAAAATCCCGCACAAATTTCCCGAAAAATTAGGAATATCGCGGAGACTATTTTTTTTTCGGAAATTATCGACAGGATATTTTTAATTCTAATGTGACGAGAGAGGTTTATTGTCGTACTTAATTTAAATTTAGTCGTACTATATGGTAATAAACTTTCCTGCAGGAATCAATTTTTAATCACTATATTTAATATTTCTTGCTGCGACAAGAGTTCTAACTGGAATTTCGAGTGGAAATGCTTCCAATCCACTATACAGAATTAAGCCTTGATGAGTGAAATAAATGGTTTCAATAATTTTTTTTGCTCAAGTGTATCAAATATTTAGTCGTTATGACTATCGCATTCATAGTGTTCTATACATGTATGTGTCTAGATTGCACTGTTTGTTTTAGTGGGTGTTATTGCAGGTTTGCTTTTCTTCTTAAGCACTTAAATAAGTATGTAAATTAGAATATTAATTATTTAAAATTTAATACAAATAATACCTGTGAAATAAATTGTATACAAAGATTATTTTATTTAATGTTTTTATACAAATGCCCTTTTGTACATTCAATTACTATTTATTTTTAGTAGGTAAATATTTAGATTTGTTACAATTTCCAATATCTGCAGTATGTCTAGAATTATTTCGACACATGCGATTCTTCATGAAGAGCATACATATCAATGATGATGCGATGCATTGAATACTTAAAATTTGTAATAAATATTGAATTAAAATTGTATACAAAAATTGATTATTTTTGCACAAAATTGAGGTCCTTAAAATATTTTTACAGATTTTTATGTTTTAGATCTAATGACCACCAGAAAGTAAATATTTATAGAGACGTTCCGAAATATCAGAAAATATTTTGGAGACTTCACGTGAATACGTAATGTTTAGTTCTTTGTAAGTGTTACTTCCGTTATATCCTTTGGATTTTTGCTCCTCTATAATGCCAAAACCGCTCAATGGATTCGGATGAAGCTTAGAAGTCAGAGAATATATGATTTAGGTATATTAAAATATAGAATATTACAGTGTACTTTCTGAGTTATTGGTACTTTATACAATAGTCGTATTCACAATCTTGTGCATTTGAGATTGCAAATTTATGCAATTGCAAAATTATTCTATCAATTGTGAATGATATCTTTGGTTAGGTTGCAATGCTTGTTGCAAAACACAAGCTGATTGATAAATAAAAAATTTTTTTTAACTGAAGTTTTGGCCTAAAAAATACATACATATGTATGTATGTATGTCTAAGAAATTACTCAAGTATCAAAACATTTGCTTAATCAAATAATTCTAATTTTTATTATAAAAATAAGGACTAATTTTTTAATTAGTCAGGATTTTAAATAATACATATATTTATGTTTTGCCATTTGTTAATTTTTATTTATTTTATTTCATTAATTTTTGTTTGTCTGGTTAATTTCCTTTTGCTTGAAATATTTTTGTTTTTTAATTTTGAATAAAATTATTAAAATTTTAATAAGCAAAATCGGATTAGTTCACTGCGTATCAGCTGTCGTTTTGCAATTAAGTGTTGCATAAGTAGAGTAAATATTTGATAGAGTATAAATATACTACATCATTTTGCAAATGCAATGATGCAAGACCATTTGCACAAGATTGTGAATAGGGCTAATATTTTGTTTTTAGAAATTTCCTTAAAAACAAAAAAAAATTAATAACAAAAAGTAAAAATTAACAAATCGCAAAATATCAAAAATCAAATTATTCAATTATTAAAATTTTCAAACTCTTTTAGATGCATCACTGGTGCATGTACATAAACAAACAACTCTATTGTGTTTTTTTTTAAGTTTTAATTAAATTCAGTATAAATGAGAAATTATTATTATTACGCTTAAGTTCAGTTTTAGTGAATTAATGAAAATTCAAATTGCTATGAGTTTTAGTTTGAAAAACATTAGTATGTACAAGCAGACTAGCAGAACGTATCAGTATACCGATTTCAAGGCCGCTACACCTCTTATCCGCGTTCGTTCGTTAATTTTTACAACTTATGTAAAGTGGATACTAATTGGGAAGAATGTCAACTATTTAACCAAGTTTTTAACAGAATTAGAATACGAGGATTGTTATAATATCTTTTTTAATTAAATTTTTACATGCTGGAAGAATTTTTTGGTTATCCTAAAATTCCCATTTTTCTGATTTTTAGCACACACAAAAACAAAATTGAAATAAATGTGGAAGTTATAAAAAAAATACATATTTGGAAGATATTAATATAGAGTATATCACAGATTTTTATTCAATTTTGGCATCTTCAATCAGTTGCCAGATCGTTTCTTAGATGAAAAAGCTGCAATCAAAAAGTTTGTGACGCAATCTGAAGGTCATAATTGTTTTTAAGTATTTTCAAATGTATTATCTGCACCTGGCGAAAAATTAAAAAAATACGGCAAAAATATATAAAATCCAATTTTTGGGATTTTTAAAAATTATTTGCGAATCGCATGGTTTTAAGAAAAAAATGATTTAATATTATTTTCTCCGCATTAATTGCATCATTTCCTACTTAAGTCATCTAAATTTTTAGCCAAAAATATAAAAAAAATAAAAATTTTACAGCACCCTTTTTGTTTGGCCTTTATTGTTATCTAAGTATTTATTTATGAATAATTTGAACTTTTCTTCTACTGCATTTCGAAATTATTAGCAAGGAACAGCTTTTTATTTTCGTTATTGAAAGAACCAGATACTTTCAAAATTAACCAAATTTTTTTTAAATATAAATTTTAAGTCTTTTTTTCTTGCATCGCAAAACTGATACTAACAAATTTATGATGCTACCTTCCGTCCTACTACACTCCTGAATGTTTCCAAACAAAATTTAGCACCAGGTGAAAATTAAGAATGATGAGCAAAAATACGAAAACATTTCATTAATTGGATTTTTTGGAATTACTTTGAATTTTTAGGAGAAAATAATGGACTGTCCAGGAATAGTATTTTTAACTGTAGTTTAAGTGAGTGATGAATACAGGGTTCACCAACGGCTGTATAGCGGCGAAAAAATTCGTTAGATTCGCAACAGAAAAAATTTAAACCGCATTCTTTTGTAATTAATATAAGATGTTTCATGTTTGCTTTTGCCCATGTTGCATGCTACCAAATGTTTTAAGATTCATGATGGTCTATATGTTTCTCACTTTTTATCTAAAGGCATTCCATTCCTTTCTAATACTTTGTAAATAATATTTATAGTTATTTTCCGACTTAAGTTCTTTTAAAAAATTTATAAAAATGCTTAAAAAGTGTACCAATTTCATTTTATTAAACGATTCCTATACATACATTATTTAAAACGTATAATCAAGAGGAATTAAAATACTTTCCATTGTGTAATTTATGGAACCAGATAAAAGCCAAAATTAAATCAATTTAAAGTCATAATCGTACATATAGTAGATACAGCCCAAGGCTGAATTTGTACATTACATTATATTAGCATTAATGCAAGAGAAAAAAAGAAACAAAATTAAATTAAATAAGTAAGAACACAAAAAAAAAATCAACTTTAGTCATGTCACATGCCTAAAGGCGGCAACACTTTAACAGATGCATACATTATCCTTATATTCGCACACACACACACACACATATATATTCCCACTAACAGCTAGATACTTGCATATACATATACAATTTATATCATAATATGGATAAAGATAAAATTATTTAAGCCAGTGACAATTTTCAAATGAACAAGTAATAATTCTATATTGGTGTGTGCCGATTCTTATATACCCTTCACTAAGTCATATATGATCATATTATATCATTCGGTCACGCTACATGTTAAAAAAATACCCATTTGTGCCCTTTTTAGCCTTTTTAGATTTTCTGAATAGAAAAAAGTACATACCATAAGTAAAAAGTACCATAAATGAAAAAGGTACCAAAAGCATATTTTTGCGCATTTCAGCCCACAGTAATTATGTTAATTTATAAAATATTTATAAAATATTAGTGCCATTATTAAAGTACCAAAAGTACCAATTGGACCCTTTTTGACCTTTATATATCTTAAACTTAATATATAATATCATATAATAATATTTTCTGATTTTCAACGCGAATCGCCTAAAGACAAATCTTGCGAAATCTCTCCAAGACCCGATTCTCAGACAGGCAGTCAGAATGACAGACGGATATGGCCCATTAATCGCGTATATCTATAAGGATCCAGAATATATATAGTTTATGTATTTCATATGAATATTGTGGAAAGTACACACGAAATGAGTAACCTAGTAATAAATTACCATTTTTGGTGAAGGGTATGAAAACTGTGAAATAAAGAAAAAAGAAGTACTTATTCTACGTTTAACTAAAAGAAATCTGATACTTTTTTTATGACATAAAATGACAGTTTTTTTGTTTTGCTTTTTCCCAGATTGTTTCTTAAGCAAAGACGAGACGTTATTTGGGATAGAGGAAGAAGGGTCATGTAAATAAGGGAATTGTATATGTTAATAAAATTACTTAAGAGATTTTTATTTTGTTACAACATATTAAATTTTAACAATAACTTGTTTCCTTCTCTAACCATTTTTGAAAATTATTTTCATACGTTTTTGTTCGTATTGTCAAAATACAAAATCACTTAAGGCTCTATATGAGAGGATATAGTATGAAAATAAATATCTGTTTGTGTGCATATTATTTTTAAACTTTATTCTTAAACCATCCCAACCCATTCCACCTCCCCGAAGGATAATTTTCACATAAAAATGAAACGAATAAAGGAAAAACTCTAGAGTGATTTGTTTGTCAATTTACATATTCATACTCGTACATTATGTTTTTCTTAGACGACTTATATCTGTAACGTAAATATGAGGCAAGTATGAAAGAAAGTAAATCCTTTAAAATACATTGTGCCGTTTATTGCATGTAAGTGTGTTTGTGTGTATTTTTATGTGAGCCGCCGTATGCACAAAAGAAAGTTTCCATGTCATAAACATTCAATATTTTTCTTTTATTTTGTGTAATCGTATATAGTATTGAATGCTGGCAGTTGTATTGAAATATATACCATTTGTTGCCACCAGCTAAAGCGTTAATAAGATAATGGCAGCAGCAGATAACGAGAAGCAGAAACAGTGCCATTGGAAGCTGCTTGTCATTTATACTCCCTGAGTGTTTTCCAATTCGTTGAATCAAAAGTATAATTTTTATTTTGAGAAATTTTTAGTTTATTTTTTTGTTGCAAGGTAAAATTAAATTTATCAATTGTTTTGTAACGGCAGCTTAAAACTTCAGTGATCTATAAGACTATATTGAGGGTGGTGTTGGCTGAAGTGGTTAGCGCGTTGACTACTAAGCAAACAATAACTTGCGGCCTGGGTTCAAACCCTGGCCAGAGCAAGTCAATCAACATCATTAATTTCTCTAATGTACTTTAGTGAGTCATTGTATTAATTCTTGTCGGACTATTTAACTGATGAAGGCATAGATAGCACTGTACCCATGTTCTGTAACTCCCGCTACGAGAAACTTTACGATTGAAACGTGCAAAATAAAACAAAAATGTCATAAATTGAAACAAACAGTTGATTTTCTCACTAAACTGAACCTGTAAGTTTTTTTGTGAGTAACAACTGTCACGTAAGAAAATTTCTCGCAAATTTGCAGATATACTGCGTCTGTAAAACTTTTGCGGAAAAAGTTCTCACTTTGAACTGTCAAATATACTCACAACAAAAAACGCGGTGAGTTAACATCTTAACAATGTTATTCGAAATAAAATTAGTGAAAAAATTGGTATTTCAAGGTTAACTAATTGTTTAATTATTATTTTATTTTTATAATACACTAGAACTTCTCACTAAAGTTACAGAACATGGCTACTGGTCACTAAAAAACTGTTCCGACAGCGATTGATGCTGTTCCAAGGTAATGTACACAACATCGCCCTCCTTCGTCGGTTAGCAGAAACATCGGCGAAGTAAACCAATTAATAAAATGCCTGCTAATAAAGCTTAACAAAGTTAATGCGTCTACCTAACACCGGAGGCGCCTTAACACTGGTATAAAAAAATAAAAATAACGCGCAAAGCAGAGTTGTAAAAAAGTTAAGCCTTCTACATTTTCAACATCTATCTTCTTTACTCTATCCCTCTCTCTGAGTTCCGGCACAATGCACTGCATACGTAGGGGTCATCCCCTGAGTGCTGGTCCCAATTAAAAAAAAAAAAAAATATTCGATGATAGAAGGGTTATCCTTGTCTTGAACAATCCAATTTTAACGAAGAAAACAAATTATAATAAATAAAAAAAGAGACTGCTTTTAGGCAAAAAAGAGCTTCGAATAATATACTGCTCCGGTGCTTCGTTTCGAATGCAAAGATACACGAAGTGCGAAGACATTCTAAAGTTTTACTTAAAAAGAAAAAAATATTTTCTGTTTTCGTAAAGACTTCTTCACTTATCGTCGTAGAATAATCCAACTACCACGAACCTGTCCTCTCATCAACAAGTGTATCTCTCCAAGTATTAAGATCTACTAGATTTTTCTTTCTAATTAAAATAATATTAAAATAAAATTTAATTTATAAAAATAATAAATTTAGAGAAAACGAACAATCACTTTAAACATCACTCAGTTCGAATAAAAAATTCACAACTTAATTACAAAAAATTAAAACTTAAAAATTAACCAATATTTTCGCTCCTTGATTCCTTGTGTTTTGGAACATGTGTAGTTTTTAAAGTAAAGTAAATGGTATTTCTACTTATACAAAATCTGTCCCTGTCATTGTTCTACTTAAAGGGACCATTTTACACAATATAAAGGTTGAAGGACATATGATTTCATTTATATGAACATAACTTGCAGCAAGGACTTCTTCATTTCAAAAGTTCCTGATCGGAAAGCAATTCAGGATGTTTGCAAGTGTGTGTCTTACTAATGACTGGATTAATTTTTGTTCAAATAAATTGAGAGCAACGAATGATCTAGAATATCCTTCTATTATATATTCTAAACACAAAAAAAAAACGGAAAATCATTATAAGTTTAATAATTTAGTTTTATTCAGTTTGTTTACACTGAACGCGCATGATCATAAGAATTTACATATTCATCATGCGTTCATTGTGCGTTCGTGGTTGATTTTGAAGCATTTTAATTGTATTGAGTGAGCATTCGTAACCAAATTTTTTTTTGATGAAGGCCACTCATTTTTGGAAATACGAAACACGTTAAGATGAATAAAAAGAGATGATCCCCCTCCTATGGCAATTTGATGGATAAGCATCCATTAAAAAGTTCCTTTGTTAAGATTTCTTGCAAAAAGTTGGTACTTTTGGTTTCTGGCAGGTCTAGATAAGGACCCATTATTTACAACAAAAGTAAAGCTTTTAATATTGGTTAAACATAAAACAGAACTCCGTTCTTTTGCTTTTCAATATAAATTTTGACTTTAAATACGTCGCAGCAGGTAGCCGTTTTGAAATAGAATTGGTTTTATTTTGGCAGTGCTTTTCTTTTGATTTTGTTATAAAGTACTCAATTTCACAAAACTATTAACATATAAGTGGCCCATGTTCGAAAATAAATTTTATAAAAAGTTTCACACTAATTGAAACTTATTTTTCGAAAATTTTCGACACTGGTATCTCTTAAGCCACTCAACCGATTTTAAATAAATTTTACAGTAGTTTCGCCAGCCCATAAGTAATTAATATAAAAAGTTTTTATTTCGAAACTTTGCGAAACTTTTCGACAACGGTATCTGTTGCACGAATTAAACTGTTTGTAGTCGACATAATTTATTTTAGTTTAAGAGTTTATTAGACTTTGGATTTAATCCGAGCAGTAGTTTAAAATTTATTTAAAAATAAAAACTTTATATTCGAAAATTTTCAAAATGTATATGATCCAAATTGGTTCATTATCTTACAGCACGTAACTGAGGTCGATCTCTTTGTTACGATGAATTATGCCTTTCTGACCTTATGAGTGATTTCATATGTACATGCAACCACTTACACAAACATACATACTTAAAACTATAAGGACATAATCGAAAAAAAATTAAAACAGCAGAAAGAATTTCACTATTCGGACAGCTCTCAAGGATCTTCTCCTGCCATTTTTTGATTTCTGTAAAGAAACCCAAAATACAAATAGTGTGTCCTGATTTTGAATTTAACCCAGGTTGCTGGCACTTGCAGACGAGTACATTGAAAACTAAAAAGTGATTGAATGTGATACCCAAATATATGAAAATACTGTGGATCAGAGTTTTCAGACACTTGAGTGTCACATAATAAGGCGAAAACATCTGACCGATAGGAAAAAAATTTAAGCATAGAAAGAGCAAAATTCAATCCAGATCAATTACTTATTTTATACTGGTAAAAACAATGATAAAAGTTACTGTCATTATACTGTTCCGTGACCAGTGCTTTGCTATGTTATATATACAAGTATATTGTGGATCCTTATACATAGGGAAGTTGAATGAGCCATGCCCGTCGATTTGTACCTAGAATCGGTTTCCCGAAGCCACCCGAAGAGTTAGAGACGTGGGACTTGGGCCGATGTGCCAGTATTTGTCTTAAAACAATTCGTATTGAATATCAGAAAAAATTAAAAAAAACCGTTATAATATATTGTGTTTTGTGAAGGGTACATCAGATTCGGCACAGCGAAATATACGTCTTATTTGTTTTTATTTTATATTCGATGTTCTCAAGTCGTTTGGTCTAGACTTTAATAAATTTAAATTGAGATACTGCCACGATATTCTCAGATTATAAATATAAACTGTCATCCTCCGTATAACGCTTTATTAAATACTAACGAATGGTAGGATGTATTATATTCGTTTCGAATAGACATTTTCCAATAATCATAAACAGCATATTTAAATTTTATTTCATTCTTTCTTTTTCAAACTGTCTTATATTTCTTAAAGATTTTTTTCTATTCTTTCTATGTATCAATATGTTTTGGCAATAATTTTGCATAATGTATAAAATTGAATTTGCTGGTACTCGTTTATTATTTTCAAAGGTCCTTATTGTCTGTTTTCCCCTCTTTGCTTTTATGTTTCTTAAACTTACGAGCTTCACTAGCGTATTTCGTGGGCTTTGTTAGCGTTGCAAATGAAACCCAAAGTGAGGGTATCAATATCAGTGATTTCGAAAAGGGCAGGGAGAACAAAAAAAAAAAACTGTTTCAAAAGAAAAAAAAAAATAATTTTTTGTGTCTACGGGTGAAAATGCTAAAATTATTTTTACCGTTTTCCACTTTAAACAGATCGGATTGTGAACCAATTCATACTGTATTTTATGTACTCGTATTTGTGTTATTTGTTGCTGCTGCTATTGCTGATGTTGTTCTTGTTGTTATTTGTGTTAAATAATAGCATTTGTTGCTGAGCTTTATATATGTATGTATGGTGCATGTTTGTATGTATGTATTCATACCGGCAGGAAATTTCTTATAAATTGTGGCGGTTCTAAGTACAAAATTCAATTTAATTTGCGTTTTCCTACTTTATATTTACGATGCCACTCATTTTGGTTACCATCAGGGCAGGTGTTAAGTGCGGCCAAAGAAATGGAATTTTTAACATATTTAATAGAAAGGAAATGAATTATAAATTAAAAAAACTTTCAATAGATTATGCAAAAAACTCTTTATTTAACTGCCTCTTATTGATTCGTAAAGATTTTCATACCATTTCACACTCGAGACCAAATAAATGGTAATAAATCTGGAACTTCTAAAAAGCTGATTGGATTTGAATGAATCTTTAGAGGATGAGTAAGTCTTCACTTGAATTTAGCAAGAAAATAAGAAGAAATAGTGTCTTGACGTGTGTTTTCGTAGTTCTCATGGCTTATTTAAGTTAATTTTTCGAATCTGTTGTTTTTTACTGTATTAAGATATAAAATATACATATGCCCAATTCACAAGCCTAGTTGTATCGCTTATTGTTGTATATAAAAAGACAATTTCAAAAAAAATTTCTCAAAATAAAAACAATTTTAGAACAATTTATTTTTGTTGACAGAATTTTTGGGTGGCACGAAATAAACCCCAATGAAATAAGCCCCAAATCTGTATTCAACTGTTACATTGTACAAGGATATAAGCAAAACAATTTTACCAATTTATGGATTGCATGAGTATCAGGTGTTAATGTTTGTTTTTAAATGCATTAACCATATTGGTCACCAAAGCATAACATTTTCTCAACAGCAATTTAGTTTTAACACACGAAACAGAACAAATTTAAGAATTCCTCGATGTAGACTAGAAACTACCAAGCAACGCATTGATTACGTGGGTGCTGTAAAATTCAATAATTTACATGCAGATTTGAAATCAATTAATCGAATTTCACTATTTAAATCGTCTTTTAAACAACACTTATTTAACAACTTTGAAACGCTTTTGTAATATTTTATTTTTTTGTAAAACAGTTTTTATACTTATTTTTTTGTAATTTAATAACCTTAACATTAAGTTAAATCTTTTATTTGTCTTTTTGACAATAAATTAATTTGCCAACTTGCCTCAATAATGCCTTACGGCGCTGAGGCCGAAATTGAAATGTATTTTAAAGATTTTGTACAAATAAAATTTATTTCTGTAGGAAAGTTTTTTCTATAGAAAACAAACAAAAAAAAAAAAAAAAAAAAAAAAAATCGAAAATGAAATAAGCCCCAAAAAATTTTATGAAATAAACCTAAAAAAAAAATTAAATTGGGGCTTATTTCGTGGTGCCAATTTTTGTTTGAAATTGTCTTTTTATATACAACAATAAGCGATACAACTAGGCTTGTGAATTGGGAAATACAAAAAGGTTGTATTTTATAGAGTGACACAAGTTTAAATCATAATAAAAGAAAGAAATACATATATTTTAAATGTCAATGAAACGGGCTTTATTGGAAAGAAAATTTTATGAAATTAATGTTTAAATATGATTTTGTCATGTGGCCGCCACGGCTGGCGGGTGGAAGGCGCAATCTGTATCTCCGATTTTCAACAACTTTTCACAGAATTTGCAGGCGTATTACGCCGATAACTCTTCGAATGTTGATTTCCAGGTGTTCAACTGTTTGTGGTTTATCGACAAAGACAAGTAACTTAACATAACCCAAAAGAAAGTAATATAATTGGGTTAAATCACACGATCTTGGTGTTCTTCTAAAGTGGAAGAAGTGCACGACGAGTTTGACGAATAGATCAATTATTTTGATTAAAAATTTAAACAATTTGCACACGTAAGTGTAAGTCGATTCATAATGAAATTTGAAAGCAAACTAAACAAAAAGGAACTATCAGCTTTTAAATGGGTGCTCAAATAAGGCAGTGACGCCAACTCCAAGCTGTGACACTCTATAAAAACACTCTTTATATGTAATTTAAAACACTTTAAATTATAATGTCATGAAAATTATAGTATCAAACTTAGCAGAAAATTTATAATTTTTTATTAATTTTTTAAAATTGTTAATTGAACATCTTTAAAAAATAATCGGAGATATGTACGTTTATGGTTTGTCATAAAATCGAACAGCTGAAACTCTTTAGTCGGAGCGGAAGATTATTTAGTCTCGTATTCTATTTGCATTCGAAATGTGTTTAAATAAGATACGTAATTACATTCAACAGATCTACCTAACAGGTAGTGAAAACATTTACGTATGAAGACAGAAGAGGTTTAGTGGCTTCTACCGAAAACAACGTTTGTTCTATTTGGCCAGTGTAGTTGAAATCTGAAGGGATGTTTAGATATTAAATTTTTCCTTAGCTGTCCGAAATATGTTAAAAATGTCTATTTAATATTTCTCTGATTATTAACATTTACGAATGATTTTTAAATGATTTTGTTGAAAGTATGTAAATAAAATAAAAATAAAAAGTTTGAAAAGGGGAATTTGTGAGTGAGATATTTCTATTTTTGAAAAGTAAAATATTTTTATGCCAATTAAAAGTACCTTGTGATGAAAAGTGTCTGACAAAGACGTATGTAGTTATTAAATACTCGGATATGATTTGATTTAAGAAGCGTTTCCTGAATACAAGCAAAATTGATGTTTTTCGAACTAAGAACATTTGACAAACCTAATCTCCAGATATTATCGTCAAGAGATTTAACATTAAATGTCAACATTTTGAATACATTACGGAGCGTAGTTAAAATAAATTCTTTCAAAACAGTTTGGCCTAAAATTCGACAGAGATTCAAAATTTTCCATAAAAATTTTCACTCCATTGGGAGAATTGCCCAAGAAAACAAGTACTAAAAGTAAAATAGCACAAAAAGGAACAAAGGACCATTACTAAAAAGGATCAAAAGCACCGATTTTTTCTCATTTCCACCTTAAAAATGTAAGTTAATTTATAACAAATTTATAAAATATTATTACAAAATTAAAAGTAAAACAACTACTAATTTGTCCATTTTTTAGCTTTTAAAAAGTACCCTATATTTTAATATGGGCTTTCGCGTTATAGTGGAAAAAGATATCTAAACATATAAACTTTTAGATCTATAATATAAGTAGGATATTATTTTTCGTTTCTAATCACTTTTGAAATGAAGTACACGCACGCCAACTATCTGGATGGATGTAAGATTGGCAACTAAAGCAAATGGCTGATTATTAGCATCAAAACTTCTTTTAAACAAGTATCTTCATTATTTTAAATTTTGTAAAAAAATATCACGTTATGAACTTTCAGTCGAACTGAGTGATGCTTTATCAATGAATGTGTTAAACAAAGTTTTTTACAAAGAAATTACGTTTCTTAATTTAAGAAAACTAGCTTAAGCCTGACTAATTACAAATTTCTTTGTAAAAAACTTTGTTCAACACATTCATTATTCAATCGCATACCGCAAAAGGCCATCCATTGATAATGTGTCTAGTGCCATTTATTTTGTATATATCATACATCGTACAATCGACGAAAATTGTCAATTTTAAAAACAATTCTTGTGCTTAAAAGCAAATTAAAAATTGTGATTATGAAGTTTGAACATTCCAACTTCAACACTGTGTAATAGAAATACATAGTTTCATAAACTTTGTTTGAAATTCTTTAGAGCCTTTTTATAAATGTGAAATACATAGTTTCATAAACTTTGTTTGAAATTCTTTAGAGCCTTTTTATAAATGTGCGTGCATCAGTTTCTGAAAAAAGTCTAAATTAGGGAAAAATCACCGTTTATAATATAAAAAAATGTAGTTAAACCAATTTATATTTCCAAACAAAAAGTTTTCACCTCTATATAATACAAATCTCGCTACTATGCCTAAAAAAATATTCGAATATTTTTAAATGATCCCGAGATATTTAGATTGTAGGGTATTTAATTGAGCGCATTGAATACTCTTAATGTATGCTGTTTGAGATGTTATAATTTAGAGCTGGAAGCCTTTGCGCCGCTCAATATAAATGTTATTCGTAATTAAATCAAACTCAAATTAATATGTATAAACTGCTTACTGCAAACTGTCTGCATAGCCTTAAGGTTACTAAAGATTTTCTGCATTCCTTATTTCACTGTAATCTAACACCCCTACAAAGTGCATAAAATCTTTGGTAGGCATCGCCGTTTCAGGATATACCATGGTGGAGAAAACCCTAAAGCTTGGCTATGGAGAAAGTTTTTAGTTAGCAAGGCAAATTTCAAAAATATCACACAGGGGACACTTATAAGTTATCGTTCTAGCTAAGCGTTTTAGAAATTTTGCTTTAAGGTAGTACGAAAACGGGCTACGCTCACTAAAACATTACTGACATTTTTTATATATGTATATGTATCTCATGAGTCCAAAAAAAACTCTGCACTTATTTCATATTTTTTTTTGGATATTATTTAATTGGGACTTAATTCATTTTTTAAGTGGGGGTTATTTCATTATAAAGCAAGTCCCAAAAATTGGAACTTATTTCATTTGACGTTTAGGAAAAATTTCATTCTCTTTTGGATTTATTTCATACAATTTTTTTTGGAATTATTTAATTTTTTTAGGACCCATTTCATTGGGAATTGTTTCATTGGGACTTATTTCATTGGGCGTTAATGCATACAGCCGGTAATAACGAATAACGAATAACAAAACACATTTATTATGTATATCAAATTACAAGTCTTGACTTGACAACTTCTCTAAAGCTATTTCAAAGTTTTATCCAAAACCAATCAGTTTAGAATTTTCAGATTTATTACCATTTATTGGGCAAAATTCCACACTGTGCACCGCAACTGATATCTGATTTTAATTACGAAATCTTTGGGTTCAAAGAATTTTATTGTTTAAATTGAATATAACACGAAAATTGCTAATATTCAAATATGAAGGTTTATGTTGATAATATAAATAATTGGCTCAATAAAAAAATTCATTTGAAATTAATATTTAGCAATGTTGAATAAACGTGATGATATTTACAATAAGAACATCTAAGTCCATCTAAGAGAAGATATGTATAAAAATATATAAAAACAAATCATCGGATTAAGCCATTATTTGATTGTATATGAAAACACCTTTGTAATTTAAAAGTGATTGAATACTTTTTGTTCTCAAAACCATTCCATTAATGCATCCTACAAAATAACGAAATTCTTAACATAACCTCAATTGCAATTGGAATTCTCACTATCATCTTTACTCATACACGATTATAAAATGGCTGCCACAAATTTTATGACTTTATTCTACTGCAAAAACTAATATCGGACTTTCAAGAAAAAATCTCAAGAATAAAATTTTTTTATATACATTTTTTTATTAAATCTACTCGAATGCCTTTTTTTGTTATTTTCTATTTGCAATTTTTATAATAACATATCGACGCGAACCAATAACCAATGACTTGAATATGGGATATGAAACTAAGGTAAAATGCTATTGGTTAGTTGAGTGGAGAGAAAGCATTGTATGTACAATTTAGATATTTTATTATAACGTACTGGACTCTCTTACCAGTAACCTTCAGGTATATTTTATTAACGTTTGTGGTATGAGTTTAAATGGCTTGAGTTGACCTAAAAAATATAGAAACCCGAACGAACAACTACAACAATGAAAGTTATAAGAATCGAAGAAACACCTGAGTGGATGCAGTAAAGAAAAAGTGCATAAAAGCAAGATGTTATTGTTGGCTGAAAGCTGAAAGAAATTGATTGTAATAAAAACAAAAACAAATTAAATTTCTGTGGTTAGACGAAAATCATGATGAAATTTTTATTTTTAGATATTTTTTTTTTATATTTCCCAAATACTTCTTTTTGAAAAGAAGTTGCAAGGAATTATAATATGTTGGTATGCGTGTGGAAGGTAGATACTGTAAAAATATTTTTCATTTTCATAAAAATTTTTCTATTGGCTGTTAAAACTTTGTTGTTTTACCGCACGTGTTTCTCTAAAAGCATAAAACAGAAAAATCTCTTCTTAAAAACAAATAATAGAATATTTTTATAAAAACTTTTTTTATCTCCTTATTCAAATACTTAAGGATAAACATAAATGAGTGTGTAAAAGGTACAAAATGTGTTTCTGTAGGGGTGTTTAAGTAATACACTCGTAGTATTTACTTCTCATAACTTTTGCTATTCATCATGATTCATTGTTTAACTTTTAAGAAATTTTCATTATTTTACTTTACTTCTTGTCTGGAGACAGCAACAGGCGAATAAAAAGAAAACATACACATAATGATAAAAATAAAAAAATCTATTCGGCAGTACCAACTCTCTTTAGCATCCTTCATCTAGGTTTAAGTGTATTCTAAAAATTTTCTAGCCACATGACTTTTTGAAGTAAATATATAAATAATTCTGGCAAAAAAGACGACTTCAATAAACATAGCCAACTGAATATATTACAAAATCGATTCAACTATGCAAAATCTCGAAGCCCAGTGTAATTAATTAATTTTTTATATTTTAGGATCACGAATTGTTATTGACAAAAAATTAAAAATCTGTCTATTTCAGGCGCCCACGTCCATTTTCTTTTGTTAAATCGTCCCATAACTTGTAGTTACGGGATCGGGCAAACTGCCCATTAATAATTAAAAAAGGCACTAAATTCCAAAAAAGCCCCTTCAACAATAAAATTAAATTTCAGAAATCCATGCAGAAATGGAAGAGTTACGCGAACCTCTAAATTTCTAAAAAAAATTTATAGAACTAATAAACAAGCAACCGCACTCAAAAAAAATTAAATCGGCCCATATATCGGTTATTTATTCTGTATCAATCTCTTGACTAATGTTTTGATTTCTTTGTTTTTGGAGGGATTTTACCCTTCATTTGTACATCCTCGGAAACTGGTTGAAACAAAGCATGAATTTTTTACTGCTTCCGGAGGTTGACTCAATTTAAATTTAAATTTATGCTTTTTGGCAAACTATGATGGAAACTGGATAAGATCCTGATTATTGTAAATAATATTTTAGCCGTATCCACTCTTACAATCTTTACCGCACGTCAGGGAACGCGTGCGATAATGGTTCCACGTCTAAATAACCACTCAGTATGGTGTCTTCGAATTTTCATCTTTGATATGCAAGTCTATATCATTCATGGTAATGCAAAAAATTGCAGTGAGATAGACGTATTCCAGTGAAATGGCAGATCATCAATTGTTTCCGACAACGTTGTGTCCAATATTTGTTTACCAAGTGCGAGAGTTCTGAAACCTTAACTAGTATTTTTGCTAAATTTAACTAAAGAGGTTTTTTTAAACGACATTTGGACCTCAAATAAGGGTGCTCTTTCCACAAGACAAACGAATCATTTGATTGTAAAATTTTTATGAAACCAAAGTTTAACTGGTTAAAAAACCTTTGAAGCCATTTTTTTGTTTTGAATATTTTGAGTAAAAAATGTATGGACTACTCGCTTCAACCTTTTAAAAATCATTATAGGTTTATATACGATCAAACATGATCACCATGATCATCGCAAAAAGAGTTACAGAAACTCCCTAATTTCGGAATCTAATGAAAGTTCGACTTTTGAAAGTTGTGGTGAAATAATGGGATTACTAAGAGGAAAATAACAGCTTAAGCTGAACTATCTCCCTTTGAAGCTATTTTTCTACGAGGGAGAAAAACTGTCGGAATATCATGAAGCAGTTTCGCCGTTTTTTGTGCAAAGTAATACAGTTTTTATATTGATTGCAACAATTTCCAAAACTAACGTCTTAAGTATTCGTTTGTGAACGAACTGTGATTATTTAAACAAATTTTTAAGATTCTGCTTACGTTATTTTTGTTGGTAAATATTTTATATTCGCATAAAAAATATTTATGAAAGTATTACAAGAAAAGTTCGAAAAATGTCGTGCGGTGTTGATAATTTCAACGAAATTTATTTTTTGCGTTATTTATATCGTAGCTTTTAATAGATGGACTTGGCAAAATTTTAGCAATAAACTTTGAAGATTTACAACTGTAGTTTGGTGTACGGCTTTATACATTTGAAGTTCGATATTGGGTATTTTTGCTGACTTTGGTTGTCAAATATGGTACGTCAATGGCCAAGTTTTTTTTTAGTGAAATGAAGGCCATTGAAAATTTATAGTGTTGAAAATATTACTGGCTTAACTTTTATTATTGGGTTAGACTGATGCAACTTTGTTTTCGATCCGTTGGTATATGCAGGTAACCGTCCGTTCTGTGGTCAGCTATAAAAATATTACATTCTAGTCACATGGATCACTATATTTTTATATAAAACTTTTAATCCTTTAAGAACATGAGTGCTCTAAATAAACACTTTAAATGCATTAATTTTTAGTTGACGTCTTTCTAATCCTTCAACTGACATGGAACTATTCTATACAAAGAAACCAGTTTTTTTTATTAAATTTTGTTTTTGTGTTGTACTCCTCCATTTTTTCTCATCGTGGTCTTTTTTGCACTTCTACATAATTTTTTTATAATCTTCTCTTTGGTCGTGTGTTAATGTTTACCTATCATTTATATCCATTGCCTTGGTTTCAGCCACAGGTATTCTTTTTCAGTGGCTGAAAAACGATTCTTAAGGCTGTCTGTAATGAAACGGATTGTACTTTATAAAAATGTAAATTGATAAGAACAGTGATTCTTTTTTTATTTTTGAACCACTATAAGTTTATAATTTTTTTTGTAGGAACAGCACTCAGCGGATGACGCCTACTTATGCAATGCATTTTGACAGAACTTATCGAAACGGATATGGTAGAGAAAATAAATATTGATAATACACGCAAAGAAAAAACATTGCGAAAGGAATCATAATCACAAACTACCAATAATGTTTAGATTAATGATTGGGGCTATCATATATTGCATTTGTCATCTAAGGAACATACCATAGTCCTCATAAATCTCCCTCTGAAAATCACACTCTGCAAATGCTGAGAAATTTGAGCGTTTTTTAGTAGCTATGAAAATTCTTTTTTCCTGGTTTATGTAAGCAATTTGACATTTTGTTTAGATAAAAAAGATATGTTCACACAACTACATACATACATACTTATTTACTAAATTAAATTAAATCAAATTACACATTTGATAGATAACTTATTTATCGGCATATCAAAATTATGTAAATACCACTGGTCCTCTTTTGCTATTCCAATACAATTTTTCGTCACGCTACAATGAAACATACATTCATATACTAAAGCCACTCCTTATATCAGTATATTTGCCTTAAACCAGTGATGTTGATTATTTCATTATCATAATTTTTTTTTTTATTTGTAAAACTAAAGAAGCTTTCTTTATATAATTTTTTCACTTCATATCTCCTCTTCTAAAAACAAACAATATGAACGACTGAAGTTACATGCGATTGACAGCTATCTGACTAGCCAAGTTTTCAGAACACAAACAATGTATGGTCACAATAAACTTTAAATTTCAAATAAACTTTTATTATTCTCAGCAAAATATAATCTTGCTGCGGCGAAAATACTTTTTTTTTATAAATTTTATGAGACGAAAGCCCAGAATAATTATTTTATTGTCGCGTCAAATATTTTAATGATTTAAGAATGTTTGGTGCAACCTTATTTACTTCAATGAGTAATTATTTAGTTGTAGCGAATATAATTAGTTGTATTTAAGACTCAATTCTTGTACAACCAATTTCCAAAATTCTGTTTTGTGTGATTGGGTTTCTTGCATATTGATGCCATACTTAATTTTTCATCGGAGAATTAAGTTGTTCCCCGGAAATGTAAGTGACTCCGTAAAAAAATTATTAATAATTAAAACCGCTATTTGTATTCCGATTTAAATTTTTATTTAAAAAAACTAGAATCGCGTTTTAATAGTTGTATCGAGTTTGTTATTTATTTGATTGCTTTTTGGAATTGAAGTCGGTTTTTTTTGCCAAGAACTATTTGACAGCTAAGTTCCCGTTTTTCCCACTGTATTTGATTATAAAAATATTTCGTTAATTTTTTTATTCTCCATTTCGTTTCCTTGCATTTAATATTATCGTTATATTTTTTTCTTTTCCTTTTTCTCATATATTTATTATATTTTTATACATGCTGTTGTTGTTTTTGTTATACTTCTTCCTTTTTATTTTGCTTTCTCAAGTACTTTCATTTATATAAATCTTTTGCAATTTTTATTTTATCTCTTCTCCATTTTATTTTTATAACAAACAATAAATAATATTTTTTTTTTCTATTCTTAGTTGGGCTTCTTTTTGTGTTGTGCGCTCATTTTTTCCATTGGCAACCTCGAATGCATTGCTTTTGCTTTCTTCATATTCGTCTTCCGTTTTTAGTTTTGCAAACTTTAACATTTACACTCCTGCCATTACATTTTCCCATTTTACCTTTAGATTTTCTTAGCCGTCTGGTTTTTTTTTACTTTTTGCAGAGTATTCTTTATGTCTATTTTTTATAGCAGCTTCATAATTTCTACTTAACTTATCACAACTCTCGCCATCCGGTTGTAGATGTTTACCGTATTTTATAACTGTAGCATGCCACTCTCCAATCCACCCATTCTTACAAAATGTTATTAGCAATTATTTATTTTTCCTCCACAAGCAGTCACAGTATGTGTAGCTGCACCTGTATCTAAAATCAGTTATGTATTTGTATGTTTAAAGAAAGTGAAGAAAAAATATACGACGTGGTAATTTTCCACAATATTACATGGAAACCTACACATACATACAGATCTACTAGTGTATGTCTATCATATTGTCCTGCAAGTTTTATAGTTTATTTCCTCTTCTTTCCAACTCTGCTATCATTTTTATTTTGCAATCTTTTGTAAGGACAATGTCAGTGACTGAAAAAAATTGCGCGTTTCCTTGGTGTGCTTTATTTCATCCTAACATAAGTACGTTCATATGTATGTATGTAGCTAACCAATACTCTCTCGCATACTTTGTGGCGTTTCAAAATGTCTGTACTCACTAATACATCTTAAAGTTCTTCAGAGTTTTGATGTTATTCATTCATTTGCTTTATTTTATGATCTTTCAATGAATCGTGTTAATCTATAAATGTTTGCTCATAATAGTCCATTCCAGGATATCGATTGGTGGATATGAGAAATTACTTTAGATTACTAAAATTAAGCTCAGCATTGTATGCAGATAAAAAAATTCAGGGCTATTCACTTATTACGTAACGGTCCACTGCGAAGTTTAAGATTTGTTACGGTGTTGGAAGGTGGTACTGAGTATGTTTAACCGAGTTAAAAAAGAAGGAGGTGCGTAACATTTTGACGTTTACTCTCGGGCATAGTTCAGGTTAGATTTGGGGCCGCCACAGATTAATAAGTGACGCACGTGGGTCCGTTAATTTCGGTCCCTTTCTAATACTATATAACAGACAAGGCGAAAGTGCTTATTCATCCAGCGTGTGCCCAACCAACCCGATTGTGTCAGGAAGTTTATTAGCGCTGTGCTTCTGCTTTTCAGTGCCGGACATTGACATGAAATGTTTCTTCTTCTCCCTATTATTACAACTCCTACAGTAGTCGTTGTGATAGAGACCCATCCTTTTGGCATGTGTCCCTATACACAAGTGCCCTGTGAGCACTGTTACTAATAGTCTTGTACGACATGTACCAATCCGGAGCAGATTCTGTGTTCTGCCCAGGCTATAGTGAGGCCAAGTGGACCTAGTCGCGTGGCAGGTGCCTTCTTGTTTCCACCTCTGTTGAGCAAGCTTGTATGACTCCTCCTGTATAAGTTGCTTGCAGTGAGATAGAGGAATGCCTGTAAATTGACTTATAATCGAGTCAGTCAATGATGCGCTCCTTTTGGTAATTTCATCCGCAGTATAGTTTCCGGTGCGCCCTGATTGCCCCTGTAGCCCAACTATCAAATGTCCCGCTATCTTATTTAAAGATGTTCGATATAGATATAGTGTATACCCCATTTATAGCAGCGATATAATTGGAACCCTAACATTGAAGTTTTCCACATAGAAGCCTTCGCCTGTGTTACCGCTTCTTTTAGATCAATCAGTGAATTCGGAGCAGAAGGGTAAAGTGTAATGTCCCCTGTTGGGAACAAGAGTTCGAAATAGCCAACCAAAATATAAGATCATTAAAGTAATGGAGCGCCGGATGCTGCTTGAGAATTTTAGAGAGACCATAGTCGGTTACCGTCCATGGGCATGTATCGTTCAGTCTGATCGCCGAAAACAGAGCTAACTGCTTGGCTAGGATGTCCACCGAAAGCCAGTTCATCATGGCGAACAATGCTTTCGTTGGGGTCGACCTGAGCGTTTCATTTATCAGAGTAGCTGCTAGCCTAAATATTGCATCTTAAGATTTGCTACACTACAACCCCATAAAACAGTATGGGGTTAATTACTGTCTCAAAGATCCAGTTGGTCCCTCTGGGTTTAATTCCCCAGCTGCGACCAATTGCTCTTTTTTTTGCAGCTGTAAATATCCACTAGGGCCTTATTTACTCTATACTGGGTGTTTAGGTGCCAGGATAGTTTTTTGCCCAGGATTACTCCCGATTACTTTAGTGCATGAAATGTGTTTATTTTGTGTTCCAGTAATTTTCGGTAACTTTATATCGTTTTGTGAGAGACTTTTTTGCTTACTCGCATCTTACCGGACTTTACCCAGATTTACATCGAAAACAAGATAATTTAATATTATCATACGCTCACATAACTTACTGCACAGTGGCTTAAAATCATTGCACACAATTGGGAAATGGTTCAGCAACTCACAAAAACCTAGTTTACAAAAAAAAAAAAACTGGTCGAGGAGAAAAAGCTTTGTTTCCTGACGTAAAGTGTGATTTATAATATCTTTAAAAAGCAACAATTGCATTTAAATGCCAAGTGTTGCCTAAATATACCAAAAGTTATTGAGATATAACATGGTAAATAATAGCAGGGCGACCAGTTTTGTAGGACTTTATTTTTTACGAATATAATACTCGTATGTATATAAAACTTTTTCTGCAGATGAAAATTACAGTTAAAAAAAAAAAACATATATTGCAAACAAGTGAAAATAACCAAACGGCATTATATGGAGTTGATATTCTTCCCAATTAGTATCCACTTTACGAAAATTGTAAAGATGGACAATTGAACGCTGATGAGAAATCGGTATAACTGATACGTGCTGCTATGCTAATGTTTTTCAACATAAAAAACTCTTAGTAATTTGAATTTTCATTAATTCAATAAAACTGAACTTGAGCCTGATAATGTTACTTTTCATATGTATGTACATCAATATAAGTTCAAATAATAATTACGTTTATTCGTAACTAGCTTTTACCCACGTCTGCGCTCGCATTGAAGCCATACTATAGTAAATTGGATTGGCTATTGACGTGACTGTCGGTATTACAGCACTCAGGGTTGGAGCTTCATTACTCTAATGCTACATGGCGTTGTTTTCACTAACAATTTTTTTATCTTTCGTCAGAAATATAATTTTTTTAATAAAAAATATCCTTTGTTACTTCTTATAGCTCCAAGAATATGTGTACAAAGTTTCATGACGATCGGTTTAGTAGTTTTTGTGTGAAAGCGCAACAAACAAACTTACATTCACATATAAGTATAATATTAATATTATAATATAAAAATAATAAAAATAATTATGTTATGAGATTAGTTACTTTTTCCAAATTTAAAAATATATTACTTTAGCGCATTTGAATTTGCTGTAATTAAATTTTCTAAAAAGTTTTTAAATATTTTTGAGTTTTTCCAATTTGTAAAGAGCAGTACCTCTTTTTCGAAATTTTTCTATAGAAAATATGGAAAATAACCAGTTTTCAAGATATTTATAAGATTTTCCTTATTTATGGGGTCTTACTTCAAATTCTGTTAGGAGAATTAACAGGCTGGCATGCTAACGTGGAGCTAAAATTATATATCGTCGTGTCAGGAATTAATATTCACCCTTATTCTACTTCGCAGCGTCAATGTCGTCATCAATTTTGAGCCAGCATCACTTTTAGTCAACTTCAACACCGCGTCAACACTAATTTTATATCCTGTAACCATGTTGAGGTGATGTTGACTGTTTACCGATAATTTTTATGAACATATTTAATACTCGAAACAGCTTATTTATTTTGTTCACAATTTTTATTAATATTTTTGGTGGAAAATATATATTGCTATAAAATGTTTTTCATTGCCGCGCCAAATTCTAATTGTAATCATGAAGAAAAAAAAAAATTAACAATGCAAAGAAGACTATTCATGTAGAAATCCAACATCTTTGCCACATGACAAGTAAGTGGTAAATTCAAAGTCTTATAATTATTGCAAGTTGCACACTTTATGGTTTCTTTAAAAGTTCATAAGTTATTTTCGGCTGAGCAAAGAATCATTTAAATATATCCTGGAGATTATTGTGCGGTTTCTATAATTTTAACAATTGGTTTGAGTAGAAAATTTGTATGAAAACCACTCAGTTTTTTGAATGATTCCCATACCTAATTTCTACACAAGTCATTTGTCTGTATTGTGAAAACAGCACCTATTGGTCCACATTTGAAAAATGGGGGCAGATCAACTTTTATTCCAAACACAATCGAAATAGCAGCAACTTTACGATTTTTACCGCAAGAATCGTACCAGCTGAGTGTGGGTACCGGTTTTAATTTGGGATTATCACAGCCTGTTGTGTCGAAAATTTTGTCCGAAACTCTAGATGTTTTGGAAATGAAATGGATCAAGTTTCAAATGACGGATGCTAAAAAACCGAAGCCAAATTAAGTTTTATTGAAAAAACGGATTTCGCGGGTGTAATTGGGTGCGTGGACGGATCCCATATAAAAATTGTATGGCCAGATAATTTACCTTTTTCCATTTTATTTTAATATTAAAAAAAAATAAAAAATAACAGAAAACCTATTTTTGTCAACACCAAAATCACCGACGACAACATCAGAGTCAATATAATGCAATTTAGCCGTCACCTTTTTTTTATAGGATACAAAAAAATATGCTGACAGTAATCGATTACTTTCAATGTTGACTTTAAAAATACCGATTTAACACAGGGAATACAAAACGATGTTGTGTTGCATTGACGCTGCCAAATAGAATTTTATAACCTTATAAAACCATATTTTTTGTAAATAATATTTAAACAATATGCTTATATTTTTGCTATATATTTAATAAGCATAAAGCTAGATTTACACGATTGATATTTTCTTCAAAATTCCTCTTCAAAATGCTTCAAACTCGTGTAAACAGCAAAATTTCTTCAAAATTTATTGATCAAAATTTTTTGAACAAAACTTTTGAAGATTTTATTGATGCCGTGTAAATAAGCATCAAAATCGCATCTGGCAATATTGATAACTATAAATAATTTGACAGCATGTTCATTCTTTTGATTCAATGTTTTATGTATGTATGTATGTATGTATATGTGAACAGAATGTGATTTCTTTTTAATATTTTAATTTTATTTTTTATATAGAAACAGAATGTGATTTTAAGTTCCCAAATAAATGAATTGAACTTTTTATTTCGATTTATTGGGTTTTTAATTAATTTTTAATAAATATGCTTGTATTGCCATGGAACTTCTCCGCCATCGGACTCTCTACCCTTTGCACCAACGTCGATGTAAACAAAATTGTAGTTCGCGTCCACAAGCGCCATCAAAACAATGCTGTTTTTCTTTTTATAATTGAAATATGCGCTTCCACAGTGTGCTGGTGCTATAATATCGGTGTGTTTTCCATCATTCAAATTCATCCCTTAATACTTTATATAATGCAGCGCAGACTTCAGGCACAATATCGCATCTTAGTATTGGCCTTTTCTATTGATGGGGTGACGAGATTAAGCAAATAATGAAAATCGTCTGGTGACATTCCCACAAAGTTTTTGTATAGGTCAGGATCATTCCTTTTCAGTCGCTCCCTAAAAGAGACATACATACCATTACCTTCCAAAAGAAAAGGTGGAACCCAATATTCCTTTTGTTTTCTTCTTTTTTTTTTGCATTATTATCAGCTACTTCTTCCTCCAATATTAAAAATGTTGATGCTATGATGATTGTGTAGTCGTCCATACTTATTAATTGTTTTTTTTATAATAATACATTATTTTTTATAATAATAAATTATTGAACAAAATAAACAAAACAGCTGATCAAGGTCAATATTTTCAATATAAAAAGTTTACCAATAGTGTAAATCAGCTTCAACAAATGTTGATCAAATTTTTATCAAAAGATTTTGAAATATATTGAAAGAATATTTTGATCAAATTTTTGAAACGTGTAAATAGAACATCAAAATAAATTTTCAAAATTTTGATAACACTTCAAAATACCTTCAATCGTGTAAATCTAGCTTAAGACATACTTTTCAAGACATTATTTCGGTTTCCCTGGTGATAATAGTTGACATAAGCTTTCACATTGTACACACATACATACATAGATACGAATTTAAATATTTTACAATTAATTCTTTGTACTAGTGAATGTTACACAAAAGCTGCATACCATAATCACACACATTGACTTTGAATTGTATTACAGGACTGGACTTGATATCCCTGGATAATGGTTGTTTGTCTGAACCTTTCATAAAAATTGAAAATTTTTTCTTGTGGACAACGAGCCATCATCTCTCACATTAGAGAAATCGAATTTTGCTCTCAATTTAACTGTTAAAATATGATGTCATACTTTTTTCAATAAAGTTATAAATTTTGCTTTTTATGTACTCCCATACACATGAATGTATGTATAAGTTTATTTATTTATTTATATATATTTTTCTATACGATACATGTGGTCAAGTATATAATTTTTTTCTGTGTGAGTACACGTACTACGTACTCGTACAAACATATGTATATATTTTTATATAAACTTACACACAGCCATACACATATGTATGTATATATGTTCGTATGTGTAGTTGTGTTTGTAAAATATTAATGTTTCTATACTTACATACACATAAAACTGTTTCTTAGAGTCGTAGGTGTTTTGTTATTGTTCGATACGACCAAGTATGACCGGAGGAACGTGCTTTTTTTTTGGTCTTCTGTTCTGTTGTTGTCTAGCATTCAGTGTGATTTTGTGTGAATTGTGGCATGTGCAACAGAGTGTATAATTTTTATTGTGGATTCTTTTTTCCAACATGAGTAAATGGGGAGATTATTTTTATTTAAGTTTTTATACATGCATACATACATAAGTATAAATTCATTTTGTTTTGTAGTTTTTTGCTTTCTTTTAAAGCCATTAGATGAATTTTTATATAAAAAATGCTCGCATGTATGTATGTATGTAAGTATATGTTTTTTCGTTTTATATTAATTCAATTACTTTAGAATTTATGTCCATATAATGATGGGTCATTTTTATAAGATGAGAAATTACTGATGATTTATATGTATGTACTTGTATGTATGTATGTATATGTATATATACAGATTTTTATTTACTGTATTTATTTATTTTTTCCTTTCTCATAAGCTTTTGTGTTCTAAGTATAAAACCACCCGAATTTGGAAAAACGGTATGGAAAACTATAATATAATAATATGTACATATTATTGAACTCAACCATACTACATATTAGGAAAATAAATCTGTTCTAAACAGAATATTGTTGCCTTATGAAAATATAATAATAATAATAATTATATGATATCATATTTTATCTTTAAAAGAAGTAAAAGTAAATTTCACAAAAATTTTTACAGTAATTAAAAAACAGGTATGTTTCGACACCGTTTTCTTTTAAGCCGCTTAACCGATTTTGATGAAATTATATGACGCAGTTTTGCAAAACTGAAACATATCAATATATTCAAGAATTTATGTTTTAAAGAAACTTTCATTTGCTATACGAATATAAAAATCGATTTGGAGGTATGAACATAACGCGATTTTTTCGAACCTCTCTGTTGACAAAATCGATAGATTTTAATTGATTTTGCTGTCGACGATGTTTTTCGAATATTTACTGTGCACATCTGTTAATTTAATATATTTTTTTCTATTAAAACCGCATGTATGATTTCTGCAGAAAAGAGGTAAAAAAGATCATCTTGACTTTTAATTATGGATATCAGATGCTCTTACTTACTTAACATTTGCAAAGAAAGAATCTAATCCATTTAAAACCTTGTGCCATGGTGCAAAGTTATTCAATCTTAAATATTAGTATCTTTAAAAAAGTATCGGGATATACAAATTCAGATGAATAATTTCTTGTACCATGTGCTGTACAGATAATATGCATTGCTTATCAGGGCCTACCTGTGTAGCTATACTGGAAGTACCCAATAATATTGATGAGTCAGTGAGTCAGTGAGTGAATATGTACTAAAATATGGACTTTTCACACCTTAATATCTCCGGAAGCTTTTACGGTAGAGCTCAAATTTAACCTGCGAGGTCACCTCAGTAGGGAAACCTTATGTTTCAAGTTTCATTATATAATGATCAAGAGGAACAAAGTTATGAGGGCGGTAAAAACAGCTCGAATGGTTTCGTGTATATATACACACTGTGTGGCCGGAACTTGGCCTGGCGCACGGTACTGCGCCTAGATAAAACAAATTTTACTAAAAAAAATACAATTGTATTCAGTTGTTTTTTTCTCTTAATTTTTGCAAACTGGACTCTGGAAAATTTTAATCTGAAAAATTTTATTAAATAGCTGAATATTAATTTCTGAAAAAGAACGTTACAAACTACAATCCTCACAAAAATATAAGGGAGAAAATAAGGTAATCTTCTAAAAATTTCGTCGAATACTATTAATTGAACGACTATTTTGTTTTATATTAAGTCGTTTAGCTAAAATTAGCTATTATCGATTAACATTTAAATCGGTTAATTATATTCGGTGACGGAAAAACAACTTTTGTGCGAATGCTTAATCTGGGATTAATGAACAGATTGAAACAGTTCTATGATTACTATATGTAACAATTAACCGATGTATCGATTTTTGCAGAAAGTCGTTTTTTCTTTCTTACTACAAAAATCAGAATATCTCAATTTTAGCTCACTTCCGATAACATTTCCTTTTTTAGGGCTGACGTTAGTGGTATTTATGAGGTTTTTTCCATTAACTTATTAATTATTTTGTAGCGTTGTCAATATACTTATTGATAAAGGAATGTACCAAAGAATCTAGGGATAAATATGTATATGCTTTGTGTTTAATCCGCGCTCTAATGACTAAGCATTTCGCCATTTTCTACCCTTATTATATAATTTCATATTTTCAATTATAACTCCCCAAATTCATAACACAAAAGCAAGAAAAAATTATTAACCACAAAAACGCCTAACTCATCCATCCAACTGGCCAACCAAAGAAAACCACTCTCTTTTTGCTTAAACATAAAAATAGAATAAAAAAAATTTCATAATACCACGCCCTATTTAATAAATGTTGTATAAAGTTATGCCATCATATCATAAAGAATAAAAAATAAATTTCATATCTCTACTTCAAGCAGACACGAAATATATTTTTATACGCTCACCATGTACGAGTACACGCACAAGAAGAAAAACTCGATTCTATTGAATAAAAAGTAAAACTCATGGGAAATACACGTAAAGGAAGGGAAACAACGGAAGGAAACTGAGAAAAATTCGATACCAACGTTATATTATACACGTGCACACCTATTTACACTAACCCAAACATACATATAAACATACGTAACATAAATATGAGGGTGAAAGAAAATATTATAAAGACGAAGAAAAGGAAAAAAAAAAAACAGCAACAGGAGTAAGCGAACGAAAAAAAATGAGCAGGGAAAATATGAAACGGCTGTGGCGAATAAATGGGGAGAAGACCAACTCATGCATACACTCATACACTAAAACAACATTGAGAATGATAAGCAAACACTCAGGCAGGGTGTTCTTGTTGCATTGGAACTTTTAACCCACAACCACCCACAATTATAACATTATATTTCCTTTAATATTAAAAAAGGTATACGTACATACATACATACATTAATACTCGTATGTACGAGTATATGCAAGTGTATTTATGTATGTGTGTTTGTTTTGTTTGATAGAATAAATAATCATGTATGTGTGTGTGTGTTTGTATGGACATCGATGTGTGGTTATGTTATTGTTCAATTTTGTTGGATTCGAAGTTACAGTTATTTCGTTTATATATTTTCCTTTTTTCCACTTTTAACCACTTAGAGAGTGTGTGTGTGTATTTTCACTACAAAGTTTTTCTAACTTTTCCTAAAAGATTTAATATTGGCAGTGGGCAAAAATGTTTTCTTCCATTTTGAATAGCAGACCTTAATATGGAGTTAGCCAGAGTCAGTACATCATATTTTGAATTGCTTTGGATAAACGTGTACCGAAGAATGCTAATGGGTGGGTCTGTCGGCCAGGAAGGTCGTGGACACATTTTTTGGAATGAACGCGCTGACATTAACATCGATTACTTTTAAATTGCACATCTTGACAAACCTAATTATTTGGAGGGAGCAATAAAACTAAAAGGACACTAAATTAAAAGGCGACTATGGTGAAAAATAAAACGATTTTTGCGCGAAACTTTTACAGTTTGTCCAGATGGTGAATGTTACCGATCGTTTTTTAATTTTAGGAACTATCAGGAAAAATTTATACAACACCTCCTCAAAGCACAAATGCAATCATAAGAATCTTCAAATATATTTTGGGATATTATTATAATAAAAATTCAGAAAACTTCTAGAAAAATCGTGGTATATGTAAGACGAATACGTCTTTCAAAGTCTTTATTTATTTCCCAACACATTTATTATAAATTGTTTTTATTTCAAGTTATTCAATAAGTACATGTGAAATTAAAGAGGCCAAAAATCTTAGAACGTGTCGAAAATTTTTCCTACAGCTTTACGTAGACGTACATTTTACTTCGTAGAAACTACTTTCTCTCACACAGAATATATTTGTAACAAATAAAAGTGCAAGCACGAGTGTGCAGATGGAGCATATAATGTTCTTATCATAAAAAGGACAAACAATAACAATAAAAATCATGCTGACCAAAACCCTACTACTCCCACATAAATGCTACATACATATGTACTCGTGTGTAAGTCCATATTAGTGTATGTATATAAATATAAAAATTATTATACACATATATTATGCTTGTACATAAGTTATATACATTTATACTGAATAGAATTTTATTTTGCAAACATTTTTTTTTTTTGCAAAAGAAGTTATAGTTTATTTTTATTTTATTTATTTATTCTATTTTTTCTAAGGGATCCTTTTTATAGTTCCTCGTTTCGTTTCATTTTGTTTTCTGTTTTCTTTATCCTCTCAATAATAAATAATGAACATAAAACGTATACAATAAATACTTTTATGAAATTTAATTTATATATTTTATTTATGTATGTCTTTTATACGTACTCGTATATATGTATTCTTATTTTATTAGTTATTTATGTGTGTCAAACTGTTGTACATACGAGTATATACATGTATTTTATATCTGTCTGTTTGAATTTGAAAGCTATCTATCGACTGCTAAAACCAGTAAACCAATCTTCCTGAAATTTTTACGCTATACTTACATAAGTTGTCGTGGAACTTACGATAAAGATGAACATTTTCTTTGATGATATTTATGGAACTTAAAATTTGAGCGTGCCTGATGTATATGGGTTTCAAAGAAAAAGTATTAAAAATTAGACAAGTAGGCGTGAGATTTTGTACGAATTACACCGTTTAAGCAGTGGATTATTCTAGAAGACATTTATTGAAAAAAGTGGGCGTAGCACTTTCTATATGAAGATTTTTTTTATATTTTATGATATTTATTGTACTAATGCAGTTAAAATTTGGCAATTTGTGAGCGTAGCCCTTTTAATAATTGAACCCCTACGATTATCACTATACAACATATACATAGATGTATGCTTTGAAAATTTTCATGAAATCATTTCATGTTGATTCATGTTGAGACATCTATAGATCTATCATGCACCCATATACTTGCGAATTAATGCATCCACCAACTAACTGGCAAAATATAAGAGTTTTAATGGTACGGTAAACTTCAAAGTTTCTATTAAAGGGCTTAAGGCTAACCTTACTACCAAACTAGCAGCTGATAAAAAAATTATCTAACATCTGACAATTGACAATAAAATGAACTTTCGTATAATTATTTATCATTACTATTTTTTCTGTTTGTAGTGATTAATATTTATTATGAATAAAGGCTTAAACATAAATATATAACATCTGACAATCGTGGGACCACACGGCAACTTTACATGATGTTAAAAAACTGTGATTGTTATCCATTTACTGCAATCTAATTTAATTGTTTAGCTTTTACCATCAACTTCTTTCACAATACATGTTAATGTAGCGAAAAGAGAAAAAGTTTCAAAAGTAAAAGTGTACCAAAAATAACAGCTATTTTCATTTTCCTCCCCAAAAAGTAAATTATTCATTAATGTTCGTTAAATTTTTTGTGGAAAAAAATTTGCCAAAAGTATCAATTTGTCTCGGGTTTACCTTATAAAAAGTACTCCATAATATACCATGTTTAAAATAGTAAAACAACTTCTCTGGTACATTTAATACACTAGTGACGAGTAGCTTCTACATCTGATACTTCTTGAATAAATATAACTGATTAAAGTAGCCTTCGAACCACAGGACATAATATTTAATTATACCATTCAAATTGTAGGTAGTTACGAGTTCTTCTATACTCTTTACGTTTATTTCTAAGCAAAATTTTTGCTTGGTATATACAAGATTTTTATTTAACACCAATTTAGAGGTCACGTTTTCATACCATCTAGATTTATTTTTAGTTTTCTAAGCTTTCCTCTTATTAACTGTCTATGTGTATGTAAACACTAAAATACAGTTCAAACACTTTCAAGAGGAGTACTATATTTGAATCGCATGGTAGAGTGTGTAAGAAATATTTTTACTTACATCGCGTATGATAAATTTCACTTTTATCTCTAACGGAAGTCTTAAGTAAATAAAAAATGTGAAAAACTAAAAGTTATCAAGCTAAAAAAGAAAAAAAAATATATTAAAAAAAATAAAACTAAAATAAATAGAAACAATAAAGAATGGTCGATAGTCTGTTATGGAAACGAAAAACAAAATTAAAAGGAAATAAACTACAATCCATATTAATGCTGTTTTCAAAAGAATGTTATTCGACCAAGAGAATTAAAAATGTATTTTTATCAGAACAGTTGTACGTTTGTTTATATACGAATATGTGTAAAGTTAAAAATTTATATATATATATATCAAAAGAGAGGTTGCAGAAGTTTTAGTTGTATCTAGTTTGATTATTTCTCTAAATAAATGTATATTTTAGATGCATTTAAAAATGTGAAAAAGTCTTTAAAATTAAATTCCTGATATTTATATTAAAATCAGGCGGGATAAAGAGGAAAGGAAAAGTCGTATGTCTTGAATGGCACGTTCAATATTGACTTGAAGAGAGTCTAGTTTATTTCAAATAAATGCAAAAGAAATAGTCTAATGGAGTTAAATCACAACTTCTTGGAGGACATTCAACATCACAATTTTTTGAAATAATCGAATCTCCAAACTTTTCTCGCAATAATTCAATTGTTGCATTTGCTGTGTGGCAATATCAGCAAATTCACGACGTTTACGGTGGTCCAATGGCTTCAGTTCTTGAGTGAGAACAATTTTATACGAATGCAAATCCAAATCCTTTCTCAAAATCCACCAGGTTGTGGTTTGAGACAGTCCCAATTGTTGTGTACGTCTTGGAATCGACAAATTGCGGTCTTCAGCAACACTTGCCTGAACGGCAGTAATATTTGCACTACTTCGAGCGGTTCTTTGTCTTATTGGCACTTGAACATTATGTAAAGATGTAAGCTCAAAATTTTCAACAATTCGATGAATAGCGAGCACATTTGGACGATTATTACGACCATAAAATGGCAAAAGCGCACGAAAAGTTGCAATTGGAGGACGATTATTTTGATAATAAAACTGAATAATTTGTAAACGTTGTTCTTGCGTATATCTCTCTATGATGAAATTGTAAACACTACTGAATACAATGAAAAACAAATGACAGATCATGACATATTACAAATGGCCGAAACGTCACTTTAAAGTCATATCATCCCTATTGGAAAACCTATTATGTATAACTATAATATTACAACTCTGCCATCCTGACTATGCGATCACCGTATCTCATGCTAACCCATCACGATCATTTTTCTACTTGACACTCTTTTTCCTTTAGTCTAAGGTCACACACGACGATTTTAATTGCCCAACTTCTTCAGAATTCTCTTTTATTCTCGTATTTATTTTTATTTAATTAAACAATTTTTTTACGGAAACTTTTCTGATTAATTCTTAAGTAATTTTTAAAAGACAAACATGAATACGTAAATATGTATTATATTCAAATTAAAAAACAGATTAAAAATGTAAGTGGTAACTTAAACTTACTTTGCCAGACTTTTTGTCAATAAGACGACCTTTTTTTGTCACCAGCAAAAATAAAAACAATTCGTAGCAACAAGAAAAATACAACAAGTTTTAATGATAATTTTGAGGTACAAAACCATAAGAAAAATGTCATCCATCTACATCATCATTATCGTTCATGTCTCGCCCCAGTCTTATCGTCATTTCCTGATGTCAAAAGAATCAAACGTTCGTGTGCCAAGAAGCAGAAGGTACAGTAGAAAAAGGTGGCGTCTTCCGCATTGAATGAACTCTTTTGTAAACTTTATCATACTTCTTAATCAAAATTGAAATTTATTTGTTTTTCCTCATCGTTTTATGGAAAATTGTATGGAAAATTGTTCTTATAATTATTTTTGCTTTGAAATGAACAAAAATTCTATATTAAGAAGTTTAAGGCAGATAAAAAGGGTTGTTGTTGACTTTAATACCGTTTATTCATTCTGTCGCTCATGTATTCATTTATTCATTCATTCCGTCAGTCATTTTGTGTTTATTTGTTGTCAGTTGGTAGGTGACAGCCAACCAACTAGACATTTAGTCGTCACTCAGTCCTTTATATGAAATCTTTATTATGATAAAATTGTATGTATAATTGCTGCATGATGACTTATAGTTGGAGTAGAGCGCAAAGTGGCAAAGAATTTTACACCCTCCTGCTGCTGTCATTAAGAAGTTTGAAATTAAAATTTGCACATAAACTTCATGATTTAATGAAAGAGTTTTTTTCTTTTGTTCAAACTTCTTCTCTTGGTGGTAAGAGTGCTTAAATTGTTGAATAAATGAAAAAGGCAAGTTTATGAATTGAAATTAAGATCTCTTTGATAAAAAGACAATGTTGTCTACGAACTAAAACATTAATGGAAATAATCTTTAAATTAAAATTATAATCGTAAATGTATTTAAATGGTTAAATGCAATAAAGTGTCAAGTTATTTGAGTTATAATTCATATTGTTAGATTTTTGATATTTACATCAATTTAGTAGCGATGCAATTCTCGTATAAAAATTTCTTATACGAGTTGTGTCAATAAGAATCGCTGAAATAGTTTAGTTCGTGACGTAAAAGAGGAGACATTTTAAAGCGACTCGTAGCTGTAACATTTCCATTGCGTTGCTAGAACAAAATATTTAATATTTAAGCAAAGTTGTTTGCCTTAAAAGTTGGTTCAAATGTAAAACACTGTTGAAAACTTCACAAAACATACATTATTTTTAATAGTTTGTCCGTTGGGAATAAGAAAGGAAAGAAACTGAAATAAAGGAAATTTTACAGGAAAACTTTTTCTTACACTTGTTCAAAAACCCATTAATAGTTAAAAGTTACTCAAACATTATTAAATGGAAAACTTATGAAAACTAAATGATAAAAGTTAACATATGGTCGGACAATATTATAAAATCATACATACGACTACACACATGCAAACTTACAGACATACTCTTACATGCGTACATACATATGGTGATACCTTTATTTTTATTCTATTATCAAGAGATGAATGGTCGCCCGGTCACTTTATGTCACAAAATATAATCACCCCTGGGCTACCCTTTAAGGAAAAAAGAAACATGTAAAAATTAAATTGATTTGTTTTTCTTTCATGAAGATGGTCATTGTCAAAGTGATTGTTTAAATACAACAAAAACGTTCGATTTTATTATATATTTTTTAGTTTAAAACATGATTTTGCATTTTTCAGAAGACTCAGAGAGGAACAAACGTATTTTTGATGCTGCGGTGTATGCACATGTTTTTAATAAAAACGACTTTATAAACATTTTTTTAGGGAAAATTAATTTTGGCTTCAAGATAATGTAGTTTTTCAGTTTCTTGTTTTCTTGTAAATGAATAAATTAAACAATTCATCGTTGACCTTTAATAATGTCGTTTAGTCGCTCACTTTTTGACATAACGGTATATCTCGAAAACTAGAACCGTTTTAAAGAAACTAGTTTGCCGATCAGGAATTTCCATAACATAGTGTGGAGAAGGGCTGCAAAATAACTAAAGAAATTTTTTGAAAAAGCAAGGGGAAAAGTACTCATATTAATTCCATGAAATTTCATAATCTTTGATCTTTGAGTTGTAAGCTTGTACACATCTGTATGTATGTTGTGCATATTTCAATTGTAAATTTTTCTGTATATTGTAAATTAAAAACTTTATGTTGTGAGATAATAAAATAACATACTTATGTAGGTATATTAATTGGTAATATATGTGCTTTAAAAATCCTAAAAGCACCTTGTTGCAGTTGTGTGTGTGTGTTGGTTTTTTCAGCTCATCTAATGAAATTGCATGCATGGGAGATCTCATGGAAACTCTTTCATGAAAAATCTCATGGAACTAATTTCAATTCTACACGTTAAGCTATAAACACATAGACCACAGCGAGCAGCAAGCAGCAATGTGTCAAAAATAAAACACAAGAGTTTATATGAAATTGATTATTTTGACGACAGCGAAGCAGTTGTTGTCTATGCTAGTTTTGCTGTTGCTGCCAAATTAGACTAATTTCTATTTCCATAAGCAGCAATAAGCTGATACAAAGCTACCAATATAATATAAATGTTACAGCAATGAGAGCTAAAAATATTTTGTGTTATTTAACCAAAAATAACATAACAAAATTAATATAAATAAATATATTGATGTGCTTTTATATTTTTACTCAATATTATAACGTTTTGAGCTGGTAATTTCATTTTATTCTTGTGAAATATTTATGTGGCAGCTCTGAAATATATAGTAAAAAAATATTGAAAAATAATATCGAAACTTCAAGATCATTTGTCAGCTGCTGTCGTTCTCAAAATAATTCAGTAGCTAACTACATGGCAGCAATTGAAGCCTACTGCATTTGAAGACTGCTGTTGTGAAGCCTGCTGTGGTCTATGTGTTTATAACTTTAGAAAACTATCTGTGCGATTGAAATTGACAATTACTGAGAGAAATATCTCAAAGATTATCCCAGCTGTAGATCCCATGTAAGGGAACCGTACTTTTGGAAATTATTCTAATAATCAAAATCGCCCTTATTAGGGTTCTCGAATCGACTTCGATTATTGTACGCAAACAAAATATTTCTTTAATATATTACAGCAGGCAGTCGAAGTCGAATCGAGAACTGTAATAAGCCCAATTAATTTAAAGTTGAATGCAGAATTTTTAAGTTGTGTCGACTAAGAAGATTGTTAATAAATGAAAAAAAAAGACATGTACCAATTTTAGAAATTAAAAATCGCTTATATGCGGAAAAGTAAGTAAATTTTGTTTTTTGTACAAATAGTTTGAAATCGTGAACTGAAATGCAAAATCAGGAGAGGGAAAAAGTTTCATAATGGTTGTATTTCACGATGTTTAAAACTTTTCAAAAGTTAAGAAGTATTTGCCATAAAGCCGTAATTTGTGATGAATTTTATCGAAGAAATTAAATAAATTTTAATTAAATTATTATTTTATTAAAAATCAAAATCCAAAAGCTCGTAATAATTGAACAGACAAACAAAAAAACTGCACAGCTCAATTGAATAAGAGGTCAAGTAAATATGAAACAGTCTGTTGACAAAAATAACTTTAATATTTATTGATGTATTGATTGGCAGTGGGGTCTAAGCGGCAAACAACTCTGATGATGAGACTGTGGTTTTTAATATTTCAAATTATAAGAGTTAATTGGTAAAGTTAATATTTAAACGTAATTTTACTTTAACTGCATAAGTTTCTGTGTGAATCACTGTACTCGTATATGTGAAACCCTGTCTTTAAAGTTTTTGTTCATTTACACCAATGTGGATAATAATGAATATCGGAAAATTTTATTTGATCGATCATAATGTGATGACTATCTGAGTGATCGAGTGCGTATTTGTAAAAATTTTCAGAAAATTTTTTCTGTGTACAGTATAGCCTTCCTAAAGCGGACAGTTTCAGCTATTATCCGGATTAGTGGATCGACCGGAATACAGTAAAAATAAACTTTTAAATGCAATTCATAAATGTACATACTTATAATTTGTTTTTATTACCGAACAAAAATATAAGAACAGATAAGCGTTCATTTGTATTTAATTAATTTACAAAAACAAAAAAAAAAACAAAGAAAAATACTAAAAGTGACCAAAAATATTAATTTAAAAAAATAAGAATTTATTCGTTTCCAAAAATTTGCCTATGAATTTCAAAATTACTCAATAGTTGTTTTGATTGATTGAAAAATATTATTTCTACGTTTTTTTTCAATACTTTCACAAATATAATTTAAGACCATTTTATAGATTCCATAAACCCTCCGAAAAATGTAAATGTCCGGATTATTGGATAGTCCGAATTAGCGATTGTCCTGATTAGGGAGGTTGTACTGTACGAGTATGTGAAATTTAAATTAACATACACTGAAAAAAGTAAAATAAAATTTCAATTGCGTAAGCTGTAGGTAAAATTAATATCAAAATTGGTGTTGCACCTACGACAAAAATTTCACATGAAATCAATTAAATTAATATTTTCATTTGTAAAAAATATGTAAAAATCGCGATGTCCTGACAATTTCAAATTGGGGTCATGTTAATATGGAAGATATTAATGCACGTACGGACGTATTACCGGACATGTTGCTCCATCTGTAATTATGAGGAATCAAAACCTCTTGAAGTTCTTGGCATGAAAATTCATTGTGATGTTCGATGGAATGATCACATTTTTCATGTAAGACATACTTCACTCCATCTGATCTCCTTATTATTTATATCACCTTTATGCGACCAAAAATGGAATACAAATCCCATGTTTGGGCAGGTGCTTCAAAATCTAGTTTGAAGTTACTCGATCGCTTATAAGGCAGGGCGAAGAAGCTTGTCGGTGACAGTAGGGTATTCAACTCTATTTACTCTCTGAAGCATTTACCCAATATAGGGTGTGTTTCACTATTTTATCGCTACTACAACGGTATGGGTTCTAATGAAATCAGGGAACTTGTTCCCGAAACCTGCAATTTTTCACCTACAACACGCTCTTCATTAAGATCACATCCCTTTGCGGCCGTTATGCCAGTGAACCTCACTACGCATTACAGAGAGAATTCTTACTTTAGTCGAACTTTTTACATGCACTGCATACGAAGGGGTCATCTCCGGAATGCTGATCCTAATAATAAAAATATCAGTTGTCTTAATTTTGTTGATATCGTGGGCAGTTTTATGTTAAGAGTCAACACCACCCACCAGTATGTCTGCTAAAGCTGTAACAACTTCCGAAAACAAAATGTTTTTATGTTCTGCATAGAAAGTGAAATTAATTAATAAAATAAATAATAAAAACCACAATTTCCTGTCTGCTATTTGAAAGAAAGATTATATTGACTTAATAAAAATTAAGTTGAACGGTGCTGGTGCTTTCTGCCTTTAAGATGTCACTGCTCTGGTGAGCATATCACATTTCTAACAATATGAATGTGTCATTTTCTCATAAAAAAAAAGAAAAAAAAAATTACAAAACATATTAAAAAATTCTTAAACACCCTTCTTAGAATATATCTTCAGCAAAAAAAAAATAGTAAAATCTCTTGCAGTTTTTATTGACTTGTTTTACATGTTAGCTTTGTTTTTCTGTGGACTTTTAGATACGACACACATATATTTTCTTTAGGTTGTTTTAGTTCAAAAATTTTGTCATTCCAGAAGTTTATCTATCGGTATACTTGCGTTCAGTCTTTGTATGGGCTCAGTCTTTGTGTGTCCCTTTCACACATGTTTATTGGTCAAGTAAGACATGTTTCCAAAAACGATATTTGTTATAGACTCCCTGGAGTATTATTCGTATAAATTTTTTTTGTTGTTTATTGGTTTGTTCATTTTCATCTTGTTATTGATTCATGTTACCATAAGAAACATGCTTACTAAAAACGTGCAAAATTTTTTCATCATTTCTTTTACAAAGTCTCTTTCCTTGCGTTTTTGAAATAAATAAATAAATATATCGTTTTTCATAAAAATTGCTTGGTCATTTTATATTGAAATTTCTTGTATGAAGAAAGCAAACTGTTCATTTTATATTTTAGAACGTGGAAGTAGAAGAAAGAAAATGACTAAGTGAAATAAGAATAATGTTGTTTTTGACGTCATAAGCAGTCAAGCGTTTAGGGTTGGCTACTAAGTTTACGTTAACCGGAAACAGGAAAATGAGATTTTGCAATAAAATAAAAGAGAATATTGAAATAAAATGAAATAGAATTTTTATACAATTTTCAAATTTCGATTACTTATGAACGAGTAAAGCTTTTAATAAAATTTATATTTACTTTAGTTAATAAAATATTAAACATGTCCATTTATTTGTTGTCAGAAGGATTTTATGTTTGTGTGTGTATATGTGTATGTGTGTATACATGTAAATCTAAGTAGTTCTAGTTTTGATATGAAATGACCACTCAAAAATTTATTTAAAATAAACTTTGTTGAGTAAAAAGTATTTGTATATGCAGTTTTTTTTATTTGATAAAATGTTATTTGCTGTTTGTGTGCGTGTGTGTTTGTTGCAAGTAACTACTTTGTTTGTTTGGTTGTTAGATTTTTATATTTCAAATGCTAAAACGTACAGTTTTGCTATATTCTAAATTATTCCCAATTCAATTTCCTATAAACAAATAAAATCAAAGCTATTTTATATAAAGTTTTTTTTCACATACACTCATGTAAGCGAGATTTTAGGCACGGAAACAAGTATATGTATGTATGTATGTATGTATGTATGTGCAGTCAGACATTATCATAAGTTGCTATGTTTGTGTACGTGTATTTATTTTAAGTAGAAACATTTTTCGCAAATCTCTACAAAACATTTTAAGCAAACAAAATGGTCAACTACAACAATATCAACAATTCATATTATTAAATATTAAAGTGGTAAAATGTAAAATTTTTTATATAAATCCCCTCTATAGTTCTTTGTTAGATTAAAATTAAAGGAAGTATGCCCAGTTAACGGAAGTCGTTTATCATGTAATCTTAAGAATTCAGTATAAAAGAAGCTGGAAGAAAAAATTGCAAAGCAAAATAGAAAATCTTCAAACATTCGATTGTCATTTAATTCGAGTAATTTTTTATAGAAGTGTTGGGAAACTTTTAGTTTTAAGTAACGTAAAAGATGCAGGAAATTCATGCCCACTTAAGAAATTTTTATTTGAATATTTACGTTTCTATTTTTGACCTTGAAAAACTAATTTAAGGTTTTTCCCAGATTTGTTCCGTAACAGATTTGCCTACTAGCATACCCAATGGAGTACATATATTTTGCCAAGGAAATGTTTGTAATCTTAAAAATTCGTTTTTAGGATAAGTAAATGGCATTGTTTATACCAAAAATTATAATTCAGCATGTTTTATATTTTGTGGCTTAATCCACTATTGCTCTCATAGCATCAATTAAGCTCTAAACACTTAGACGACAAAATGTGTACGGCTTTCAATTGGATGCATGATGATGTTGTGCGTGACATTATGAAACCAATCTAAAGCCCTTAGTTCTCGAATTAAATCAACCCCAAAGTTTTTTTGAACTAATCTGTTTTTGGAATTGAATAAACTATTTAGCGATTAAATAATCCAAACTTCAATCAAACTTTTAATACTTGACTCAAGAAAATCTAAGCTTAAAATTTAATTATTAATATTATTATATCTTCGCAAATACAAAAAAAATATATATTGAAATTAGATTTTGGTTGCTCTTAAAATAAAATACGATTTCCATCAAAACCTTGGATCCACAGGAGTGTGAATCAGGTAATTATTAATTTTCCTATATTTCTACAATAGTGTTTTTTACTAATTTAAGCTATAGACGATTATCAAAATTCTTTCTGTAGTGAAAAGTTTTGGCTGCAGTTTGTTTCTATAGTATTTATTTTAAATTACGGAAAAGTAATTCGAACGCCAAAAATATTGATTATCACATAACTCGTCCATAACTCGACCGATTAGAAAAATATTTTTTTTTGAAAAAATTTTGATTTTGTTTTAATGTATTTGTAAGAATAAAAAGATTTTTTCGACATCGTGAAATTGGCAGTTAACAACTTTGTTGTAGTGTGATGCGACGTTTTGTAATAAACGATACGATTTAGTTTAATCGAATGTGGTGGATTTTTAAGCAAAATTTAAATTTATTTGCAAATAATTCCAGCATAAAATTACAACTGTAAGACGAAGAGATGCTTAGTTGGACTTATTTAGTCGTCCTTGTAAATTAAAATAGACAAAATCGTTGGACAAATGGCAGAGTTCTGAGGAAGCAAATAAATGATACAAACGAATATCATTGTCCTTGTTTTGTGCAAAGTCTGGGTTAAAAAGAAAATGCGTTGTGATTTTTGGAAATATTCTTTATTTAAAGCATTGCGAGTTTTTTGATTCGCCTACTTCCCACGTTTACTGTATAAGAAAAAGCAACCGATTGGGGTTTTTAAAGTCCATATTAAATCGTTTTGGTATAGAATTCTAAATAAAATAAATTTTAACAAATTTGTTATACATACATATTTACATATACATACACAAACACAACAATACTTTTGCAGTTGGTATTTTAGACTGGAAGGGGGAGGGAGCCGAAACTTTTTATTGTACTTTTCTAAAATTTCAAATACAAATTCAAATAAATACACACGGCAAATGTTGTTTATTCTCGTACTAGGATGTAACACAAGGTTGTTTGCAATGTTCATTCGGTTGTAGCTTCCAAAAAATTGTTATGGACTGTACAACTGGTCAGAATGGAAGCAGAGCAGAGCAGTGAAATAAAGAATGTTTTATTCGTATTGATTCGTTTTAGAAAACGCATAAATATTTCTCTTTGTTTATCATCAGTTTATGCCCAAAACTCAATACAAATACAAATATCGCAAATGTATTTGAATTGTGTACCCTTTTATTTTCGAACTGAAAAAAAAAATCAATCCATAAGCTATGTATTGAAATTTTAAGTGGAATGATTGCACTCGGGTTGTCTGGCTGTTTGGTTGGTCGATTGGTCAGTTTATATCGTAGAAAAATGTGTTTGGTTTTTTTTTTGTTTGGGTGCGAATACAAGATGTTTGTTAATGCTTTTACTACGGTCATGTCATGTAAAATGTTTCATCTTTTCGTCAATGCTCCAAAGCACTTTGAACATTTATATCCGTCTGTTGTTTCTTAAATTATGCTTGTGTGCACTAGAAGTAGAAACGCGATAAGTGGTTATTGAAAAAAAGTTATTTTTTACTTTTTATATTGAACAGGGTTCGGTTCGCAATTCAAAAATATTGCTTCATCCTTCTTTTTAATCTTGTATCGGGATTTTTTTTTCTTTTTATTAATATTAAAGTATTTTTTGTAGTTGTTGGTTGACAAGAATGTGATGAACTAAAATTTTTAAAATTGGCAGTGTAAAATAGAATATTAGACTAAATTGCCATTAGGAATGCCAAACGGGACTTGTGTTTGTGAATTCTGGGATTCGGGATTCCCGGGATTTTGCGGATTTTGCGGAATTTATCGGAACTGTGGGATTTATCGGGTTTCTGTTTATTTTAGTAAAATACACATTTTGTAGCAAAATATTTTTATTTTTATATTCATAAAAGAACCAATAAGCATATTAACTAGATTTATTAAAAATATTAAATTCTTATATTTTTACTTCTCTTTAAAAAGAAATATGTTCAAATGTTTTAAAAATTCAGTTTTAGCGCAGTAGAACAAAAGCAAATATTGCAGATATTTAGTTTTCGTAGTTGTTGTAGAGTGACAAGTAAAAGTTTAAAGAATTTTGCTAAGAGAAATTAAAATTTAAAAATATTACATAGAGTAAAGTTTCTGTTCTATTCTACTCACTCTAGAAGTAGAAAGGTTTATGCAGTTCAGCGCTTAAAATAATTCAGAAATAATAGCAGGTTAATCAAATTGTAGTTTTGTTTAATTCGTTCCACTAAATACAAATATTTCCTTAGATTTTCCGAAATAAATGAAAATTTACAATGCTGGAGGGTGAATCCCCTTTATCATAAAACAAATTATATTTTATTAATTTTTAATAATTAAAGATATCATTTCATACACATGGATTGGGTCCTACATAATAAAAAACATACCAATAATTGAATGTCTACTTTTTATTTGGTGGTTATTAAAATGTTATGAAAAGATTTGAGCTTTGAGACTTTTTTAAGTTTCGCTGTTGTTTTATTTATTCATATTTCAATATATCAAAACTTGGCTTCAAGACACATAATTTGTACACAGAAAAAAAGATTTTTTTTTTCAATTAACCCTTTAATATATTCAATTAAATATTTAATTTTAATAAATAATTTTAGTTTATAAATGTATAAAAATTTAATTGATACTATTAATTTGCTTACTGGTGCAAATTTAATTAAATTTTTAATTGAAATCAATTTTTATTTTTTTCTGTGTATAAATAAAATAAATAAATATATAAAATAAAAACAATACAACACAAAATTAATTTTGTCAAACTTAACACTAATATCACAGTACTTTTTGAACAAAGATTTAATAAGCTAATAAAAAATACCCCTGAAGAAGTTTGAAACAAACAAATGAAACGTTGGGTGCTTGAAATAAAATGAATTAGTTTTGTTTTATTTAATTTTTGGAATGACCATTACTAGCCCGAAGGTAACACCTATCAATAAACATTAATTAATTGCAAATTGGTCAGAAAACAACTATATAAATTAATGCTGAGAAATTAATAAAAATCTGTTCAAAAACGAACAATATAATATTAAATGTTTAATATATTGATCATGTATGTGAAAATTATTAAGAACATTTTGCGGAATATGTGGAAATCTTACCTAAGAAGGTCCAAGTGATCGCTTGTATAAATAAATTGCTTATTAATAAAGGACTGACCGAAGTTAAGTAGCACTATGTTCGCATTTCTTAACTTTCCTCTTAGAATGCATTTTACATAATTTTTAGGTATAAATGCACAATTCTGCAACTAAGTTTTAAAAACAGCAAGGAAAGGTTAGATAAAAGTGTAGACTTAATAGGCAATGACAAATATCTTTTAGTTCCTCATGATTTCGATTTAAGAAAATGCCAACGACTGTTTTGATTTTATGTTCACAACTTGCAGTTGTGTTATTTATCTCTGCACTAGCAGAATGAAAAAATGCGTGTGCAATGCAAGACATGCTTTAGCAGCAAGTCTACATTGCAGGAAATGTCTTACATATAAACGAATTAGAGGGTATGAGTACTATTATTTTATTAACTAAAATATTACTAATACGCAGTAAATAATATCACATTTTGATTACGTTCTTACATATTTGCATAAACAGCACAAATATAAAAATGTATTGCCCATATAGTAGATTTCTGATTATTTTAACATAGTAGAAATTTAAAATAAAATAATGAATAGATATGCTTAAAATTTAAATAGGTTGTTACCATTTGGAAACAAAAGAGGGAATTAATCCACCAAAGTAAGTTAGATATATACTTCGTTTCTATGCGCTGCGTATTTGCGAAATACTGGACTCATTGTTTGTACAACAATACATACATAATAGAATACAAATAATTTATCAGTAAAATGGTAGAAACCATTTATATGGCTCGTATAAATGTAGAAATACTCATGGAATCTATGATGATGTCAGAGAATTTTATCATGCCCGTTATAGGCTCGAGACATTAAAATAAAACTCGTGTTCAATTTTGTCAATGATATGGAAATTCCAAACTTTAAGAGGAAAACTTCTGAAATTTTCACAGATACTGCATTACTTTAAAGGCAACAACGTTTAATGATTACGGCGAAGCCAACAAAGCGTTCACTAATGATATCCAAAAAGGCAACAAATCTGGCCGAAGTTTCCAGCGGTAAATCTGCGACGGCAAACACTAGGCCCTTAAGATGACAGATGATGTAAGATATCGGAAGATATATTTGCTTTTAGCGACAGGAAAATTTTTGATCCAGGATATTCAGAGTGCACTGGTAACAATATTGCAAACGAAATTGCAAACAGAGCGTATCATTGATTAACTCTATGATATGCGACTTTAAGGTCATTCCTCTATCTTACTGCAGGCTTCTCTTTAAGCAGTAATCATATAAGAATATGATTATTAATACTCATATCATATAAGAATGCTGAGCAAAGCTGAGATTAGGAAAGAACCTGCAGAGTGGTCAAGGCCGCGTGCCAACCAAAACCTGCGCAGAACTCGCGACCTGCTCAGTATTGCTTCATATGGGATTATTAATAAAAGTTCACTGGTTACAGGAGTAACTGCACCAACGCCAGAATGATGTTTTCAAGTAAGATCGACTACTACTGGAATGATGAAGGGGAAATGGTGCTTTATCTTCTATGTCAATGCATGTAGTAAATAAGTAAGGACTACCATGGGATCTAATACAACCAGCGTATTTTGACTAAGCAGAAGGGTAATTATTGACAATAAGCGAATTGACTGTGCTCAGTCTGCTATGGGTGATAACATAATCACAAAGATACCGAATTGAGAGTCTTCTTAAACTGTGGCGGCCGCTGGCAATAAAACCAAATTAACAAATATATTATACTGTTTTAGTTTTCCCTTAAAGCTTTACTAAACTTCTTTAAAAAAATACGTGTTTCCACAAACTTTTTTTTTATTATATCGCCACAGTTAAAATCACTGCATACAAATTTTCATGTGAATAATTAAATGCTAATCAAAAAATTCGTTGAGACAAACATATATTTTTCCTTCAAGGATATTTTGGAATATTGGTTTTATGTTCTCATCTCCTTCAAAGTAGTATTAAATAAATAAACACTAATATAAAAGGACAAATATTTGATTGGCAATCGGAAAGTGTGTAACGATAATTAATACAATTTGTGCAGTGAATAGATAATGAGACAAAAAGAAAAAAAAAGAAGAAAAACCTTAAAACAAATACGGAGGACAATAAAATTAAATAAGATGAAAAAAAGAACATCATATGAAGAAGGTTGTAGACTTATTTTTTTTTATATATAAAAGACTCCTCTTAATACAACAATATCAGCAAAACTTGGCAGGACATTAATGAGTCAGAATAAATTCATAAGTTATTTCAATATAAGGGGAGCAGAAGCTCTGAAGCGAAAAGAAAATGTGAGTTTTCTAGTAACTAATAAACAATTTGCCTTCGATTTGAAACACATCAAGGAATAATTAAATTAGTGTATGAGAAGATTAAATTATAAATGAGTTTATGGTGGTATTTTACATTTTTTTCTATTCTCCTTAATGTTATTAAAAATTATCGTAAACAAAAATATTGATAGATCTAATATTAATTTAATACGTTAATTTTATAGATGCCTTTACAGCCATTAAGAGTTCGCAAGACAAAAAGTTATTTAGCTGGAATATACTGTCGAAACGAAAATAGTCCAAACGCCACATAAAGAACAAAAAATTAAAAAAAGTCATCAAAGTTAAAGAATTTGCTAATACGACTAAATTTGTCAAAGCAAAACAAATTTTGAAAACAAAACACTAAATTTTGAAATTTTAAAAAAATTTATGTATGTATCTATGAAATATCTACTAACACAAAACTTGCACTTGGTGTGCATAGAGAGACCTTTATGTGCCATTCAAAGTAGTACTACACTGAATTTCTTCCAAATCGGGTAAAATAAAAAACTTAAAATTGAAAAAGAAATCTTAAATAAAAAAGCATATACGATGTTATTTTTGGGACAAAAAAAAAAAGAATTTAAATGAAATTAAGTTTGACTAGAAATAATTTCTCTCCTTAAGGTCATCCATAGTTTCGTGCTTTTGTGGAAGTGATTTTTCAGATTCGAATTCTGAATGCAAACCAATTTTTTGTAATATGCGGTTTCAATATTACAAACAATTGGCTTAAGTAAAATATTTGTATGGATATTACTCACTTTTTGCAGTGATTCCCATACAAATTTTTTACTCTTATCCATTGACCGTATTGTGGAAAATATTCGAAATCAATTTACTGAATATTCAGTCTTGACTCTAGTTTTAGCAGAGATACATAAGTACCTCTGGTTACTATTTCTTTTTAGATGGTTTTTAAAAGAAAAGTTGGTCACATAGTTTGCACTGTAAACTCTATTTCAGTAAACAAATTTACGATTGAAATGTAAAAATACCAAAATGTTTTACACTATATAAAACACATTTAAAAATAGATACACACATATAAACATACATACATACACATGTTTATTTTTGCCATTCTTTGTTTTATTTATTCTTCCTGTTAAAAAAATTTTTTTTTGTTCTACATTCTTTAGTCTAATGCTTCAGTCAGTTACTGCCATACTACCAACTGTTGGCAAATACTATTGTGCGTTTCAAATTAGAACTTGTGTGTGTGTGTGTCACAGTTTGTTTACTTATCTAACAGTCTGTCCTTTTGTCTATTTGTTTGTTAAGCGTGTCGCATTATAAACGCTTAATTACATTTACATTTCCTTATTTTGTATTTGTGTTTATACATATGTACGTATGTATGTATGAATAACACTGAAATGAAATAAATAAAAATAAAAAAATAAAAAGGAGAAAAATAATTGTAAGAAAAATATTTTACATACTAAAATTTTTTCAAAGAAATTACACAAAAATTCTTGTTTTTAATTCCTTTTCTTTTAATTTTTCCTTTCTGCGTTTGTTTTTATAATGACATTTTAAGACGACTGTAAATTACAAAGAAAATGCCAAAAGATTTAAATCTTAATTTTTATATTATTAAAATGTTAAAATAAACGAAATAATGGGCAAGAAAAAAAGAAGAAGAAAAAATAAACAATGAAAATTACGAATAAAATGTGTTGTTTTTACATACATACATACATACATAGATAGATACATACATATTTTTATTTGCTTATTAGTTTCACACCCATCCACAGAAACAATTTTTAAATTTTTAGCTTTTGATAAAAATTTTTACGTTGGAAATGGTCGATTTGTTAAACGCAAGTTAGCAAATGCTCATAATTGTGTTGCAACTCATTTTGATGAGAATCAGCGATCAAAATTATGGAACAATTTTATTTTGTATTCAAGTTTGAGTCCACAGCTGTGTTCCTTAACGCTGTTTATATGCAAAACATTTTTCTGTCTACCAAAGAAATGTTGCGTTGCTGTACGCAGTTTTTCAAGATATGCTTTGAACATACGTTTAGGGAGTCAGCCATTGTCTTTTAAATTAATTATACAAATATGAGGATACATGTTTGAACAAATAAAAATAAATTCTTCAGTCACTTAACTAATTCGTAGTTGTGTTTTTAGTTTAATAGTTGATAAGATTTAGGATTTGATTCGTCAATTAGTTTAAAATTTATGTAGAAAAATATATTTTTCAAAATTATTATATTCGAAAACTCTCAAAAATAATTAACTGATTCGGTTCTATAGTCTCAATGTCATCTAGTTTAGGTAAATTCCCTTAGAAAGACGCGAATTTATTTGGGATCGGTTAAGCCGTTCTTAAGTTATGAGGAGCAGCATATACACATGCACACACAAATACATACTCGTGTATCCACACGGACATCATCGTCAAGATACTCTGAATATATTCCCAGGAGTATGAGTAATATCGTTACTTTAAATAATATTAATCATACGTAACTAAAAATCTATGATATGATAAAAATTAACATTTAGATTACGATCACATACATCCTTATACGAGTAGGAAGAAAATAAAACCATAATTGTGCAACTACAAATTTAATCAACTTAATTTCATAATTTCTCAGTAATAATTTTGTTTTGAAAAACTTTAAAAATGCATTTCAATTGTAATTAAAAATTATTTCTTAACGACACTGCTGAAAATTAAAACAAATTCTATTTTTAGCAGATCTACCACTCTCCGCCATGTCATTTATTGAGTGGCCCTGCTCAATAAAATTTTTTGGATATCAATTTAAAATTCTTTGAATGTGCAAAAGTTTTAAAAATGTATGTTGAAAAATTATTATGAACACAATAAATTACCAACATAAAAAAAATTTTGTATAAATTGAATGGAATAAGAGGGTTTTTTCTTTCCTTGTATAAAAATAACTGTTTGATTTTTCTTTTACATTTGTGTCTACAATTAAATGCTCTATTATTTTAAAAAGCCAGTTCAAACAAAAATTTTCGTTTTACTTCAGCATTCTTGTTAATAAGACAATAAAAAACAAAACACAGTTCCACCGTTCTAAAATTTTAATTAGAATTTTGTATAATTTGAATACACAAAAAAAGTTGGTGGGCAATTCGTTTTTTTATTAAAAAAAAAACTTATTTTTAAGGGTTTAAATATAAGAGTCCATTATGGTTATTGTTTTGCAAAGATAAATAGACAAGCGTAAACACAAATACTGAAAAAGGGTCTTGATTCTAAAAAATAGAATAAAAAGGAAAATCTTACATATTTTTAAGTTATTTTTCCGTATATTTCTAAAATTACCATATATAAGTATGAGCACACATTTAGGTCGTTATAAGTTTTACAACATTTTTTTTTACTAATGTTTGTTTTTAGTCCGGTTCAGTGTATCCAATGATCAACCAAACCGAAAGATATTCTCAACATGTTTCTATTTGCGATACTTCCACTCGGAACAGTTTCCTTTAAGAGTAAAGAGAAAAAAGACGCTGGGACTAAAACCTTGAGAGTAAGATCATTTAAACAATAACTTGTACTGCAAATGGTGTTAGATGTGATAACTTTGATTGTGTTACGAACTTTAGAGAAACAATCACGTTATTATTTTAGAAAATTTTCACAGTAAGGACGAGGGATGTCTGGTTAAGTCAAACAAATTAAATTTTGGAAATATAAGTTCCAGATAATCAATCGAAAAAAAAATTCTTAAAAATTTAGTTTTGAATACATTTGAAAACCACATTAAGTTTTTCTGAATGTATAAATAAGTCTTGCGCCGTATTTTTATTAAGTGTAAAGTGTAGTGAAAATTCGGCTTGATCCATAATATCATTTTATTTAAATGCTAAAAATAAGATGCAATTTATAAGCAGCAAATGTTAAATATAATAAAAGCACCCATACATCCCTTGCGTCTTAAAAAACAAGTTTTTTAAATGAAAATTCATCAATCTAAAATATGGACTTCCCTGTATTTCTACACACACATACCCACACACTAAAAAAGTAAAATTCATTATTTACCAAAAATATTTGTTTGTTGTTGGCTTTTTGTCTGTTGTTCTTGTTGGTTTGAGCTTTTTATATGTGTCTTTTTTTCTCCTCTTAATTACTAACTTAGTTTATGAGTTTTAATATTAAAAAATTTTGCCTAACGCACGTAATGGGAAAAATATTTAAATAAATTTAATATAATTTTAGCACATAAAATGACAACATTATATATCAAGGAGGCACACCTATATACATACACTTGTATGTGTCTGTTCATACTTGGCAATATAATCATATGTACTTAAATTTCGAGCGTACATAAATATATAATGGGTATAACAAATTTTAAAAGCCTTAATTTAGTTATACTCATAGATACAACCAATACTAATACAAAAGGAAATCCAACAAATAAAATGTATGTAAATAAATAAACGACATACCATAAACGACAAAAAACAGTACATCCGATAAAATGGTGATGAGAATAGTTGAGCAATTTATAGAAAACTACAAATGTATTCCGAAAGATAATTGAAAAATTTATTATCAACGCAGTTTTAATCAATTTCAGCACCCAAATTTTAACTGCTTTTATGAGACTACTGAATAGATTTTATCACTAACTCTTACAGATAGTGCTAAACCGAGTTTGCAAAAGCTTTGCCGAGAATGGCAAATCTACAGATGACTCAGTTAAAACTCAGGATGGAGGAATGTTCCAAATATCATAAGAAGTCTATAAGAACACCTAAACCTGGTACTACGTGGTCCCGGGCATTTTAAATGTCACCGACTGTAAAGTTTATAAGTATAAATGTATGATTATATGAATGCAAAATTTCATTACGCCATATTACTAAATTTATATGACAAGCTTAACTCACACAGTCAGCATGGTTTAGTTTCCTACTCCTCATAATCCCACATTTGCAATTGTTCATTGCGGGCCCGATATGCGATATGCGATGTGTGTGTTTTGTGTGTTAATGATTTAGTGTGAGTATTTAAATATTTGTTGGTTATAAATGTAGTTGTAACATATAAAAGCCACATTTTGTTTATTTTAGTTGAAACATGGTTGGGGATTAATTATGATATGACTGTGTTATACACCAACAAACACACTCACACACACAATGTATATTTATTGAAACATAATGCCTGTTCAAGGATGTATTTATGTATGTTCGGTGTGTTGGTATGTGTAGGAATTAAAATGAAATGTAATAATTTAACGAGTAGAATTTTAATATTAAAATTTTGGAATTTGGTATAAATTTTAATATATTTTTTTAATGTTATTTTTTTTGTTGTTTTAAAATGCTGCTTTAAATTTGAGCAAATTTGCGCCAGTATTCGTTAACAATTTTTGATAGTTTATTGCAGTAACAAAAAGTATGTTAGCTTTTCTTAAAAATATATAAACTTTAAAAGTATTGGCTTTTAAAAATAAATGTATTACGATTTTTGTTTGTAAATTTTGCGTTTTAAATTACAATTATGTATTTTCTTATTTGCTTATACATTAAATACGAACAAAAAATTAACATAAAAAGTCGAAGCAACTAAAGAAAAAACAACTTAAATTTTTCAATTAGAATTGAGAAAATAATAAATTGTGCTGGCTTTGTAACCGACTTAAAAAAAGGGAGGTTATCAATTCGAGAGCTATTTTTTCTTTTTGCAAACTGATTTTTTGACTGATTTTCCAAATTGAATATTTGTTGCATCATTTTTGTTTGCAACTTAGTCCCATTTAATTTTTTTAAATTTTCGTTACATTTTTACTTCATTAAATTTTATAATAAAGCCATTTTTGAAGTGTAAGAAATTTAATATTATGCTTCAATGTTTGGAATATGGGCAAATCCCAGAAACAGTCCACTAGAAAAAATGTAGCGTGCGTCACAAGGGTTCACGTCTTTTTATAAAAAAACGACAAATTTTTTGGCTGCAAATAAGTTATTTTAGACTTCTCTTATATTCACCTTTTTTTTAGAAACTAGATTTTGTATGCTTTATTATGCAAAATTCGCTAAAAATTACGAAAACACACTTCAAGTTTCAAAGTTACTTCCGTTTTTTGTAGCGTGCGTCACATGACTTTGTAAACAATTATTTTGCAACACATACCTGCTAAAAAATTATGTTTGATGCCATTCGAAAGTACACTTATAACCCACTAAACACCATGTATAAGTTGAAGGTACCTCTTTTGAAAGACCAAAAATTTTATATATATTAATGTGAAAATGCGTACAAATGAAGCGTTTGTCACGCAGGATTTGCCCATATGTTCAGCTTTTCTATAAGGTCATCGATTAAAAATACAGGATATTTATTGATATAAAAAAGGTTTGGTTTAAGCTCCATCCAAATAAAAATAAAATGATCATAAATTAATATAAAAGTGGTAATTTTCTTCTAATTACTAGTGTACGAATATCAGCCCAAGCCCCCTTCCCCCTTTTTAAATTAAGTTACTCAAACCACTGCGACTAATTATTTTTTGTTCATGAAAAAATAGTAAAATAAAGAGGATTTTGAATTTAAAATTGCATTTTTATGTCATTTTAAAAAGTATCCTTTGTCGTTTTTTCTTTGTGAATATGTATTGTTTTTCTGTAACATTAAATTTCTGCTTTTCAAATGAAATGTATTAAATTAATTAATTAATTAAGTTCGCCTTATATAAGAAATGGCTTAAGAAATACTACTCATGCGCAATGTTTTTACAGCGAAGGACATTTCTTACTAAGTTGTTTTTTTTATTCTTTAAAAAAGAAGTACCAAGAAATAATTAATTTCATATTCTTTATAATAAAATGTTTTTTATAACAAAAAGAAAACTTAATTTGTGACGATTTCCGAAAATATTTGTAGAATGGGACTGTTTTCAATATGAAATGGTTGTCTCATGGGAGGGATTGAAAATCATGAGAAGCATTTAAATATCATGTGATAAATATTCTATACAGCTTCGTCATAATTATACGGTGCCGTATTCTGCAGCTCTAACCCACGTCCCAATGAAATTTTCGCAACACTAAAATAATGACATATCACGAAAATGATTATATGATACCATTTTCTCAGGTCATTGGACGGAAAAGTATGTGCGAGGATTAATTGTCAATAAATTTCCCTTAGAGAATTACATTATAACCGGCATATCTAATTAGTAGGGAGGCCATGTGGATCTGGTGTATGCAAATCTAGGTATTCGGATTTTTGAAATTTCAAATCCTGGTATCGCGAGATTTTCCGTTATACTATTTTTTTTTTGGTACAAAATCCAATTTATAAAGTAAAAAACTTTATTTTGTGTCTACACGACGTAAAATGGCCCCAAACCAAATATGAAAAATGGCGGCCGCAAATTTTTGTATTGAAAACTATGAAGCCACTTTTCCTATTCTTAATTTTTCCACATGATGTATTAATTTTCAAAATAAATGAATAGTTTTCCGGTTCAAAAGAAGTAATGATGTAAAAATTTAATATATTTAAAAAATCTACTTAACTTTTTTATAATTGCTGTTATGAATGGCCGCCATTAAAAATAGCCCATTTGGGCTATTTCGGGATTTTTTTAACCCCGGAAAATCGTGGAATTTTTGGGATCGAAATTTCAAGATTAGCAACCCTACTAATTAAAGAAAAAATTATGTTGAAAATTAAGGCCAAGTCCTCTTCAGTGTATACATGTTGCATATTATTATTGTTATTAGATTTTTTGTAGTATTAAGAAACTTTTTTTCTCGGCAAAAGTAGCCATTTGTAAGCTGTCGCTCACGTAGTCAGTGTCCGTGCAATTAAATTAAAATGAAAATATCCTGTGGATTAAATTAATTTTCATTTGCATAAGTTTTTCTTTATTTTTTCGCTACTCATACTACTTAAAACACACACACACACTGATGTATGTATGAATGTTTATTTGTGTGTATTATTTTTATGTTTAAGTAGAAATTATTTCCATTTTGTTTATTATTATTTTTATAAAAGAAAACGAATTGTTTTAATAGCTCCATACATTTTTTTCTGTTTAATTTCTATCTGTAATGCAACAACAACAAAAAATGTTAATTGTCATTGTGCCTAATTATTATTTTTTTTTTGCTATATTCCAACACTCTTCTTTTTGGGTTTTTTTGTAATAAGTTTTTTTTGTCATGTCTTTCATTTTCTCAATTTTCGTGCTGTACGTTTCTCATTGCGCCATGAACAACAAGGCAACAATTGTAAGCCCCAACTAGGGAAAAAAGCTGAAAATAAAAATATATGTATAAAAAAAAACAATCAAATTAAAAATAAAGTTTATGTGACATTTTTAATAATGGTCATCCTTAAAAAGCAAAATTTTTACATTCTCATTTTGTAATAAACATTAGTCTTATTGTCATTTTGTACTTCACATTCCCTTTTAGCTTATTTTATTTCGACTTTTTCTTCCACATTATCTTGTTTTTCTCGATACGTTTATGCCCCTTTTTGTTTTGGTAAATAGTGGGTAGAATGCCCTCAAACTTTTATTAAAACATTTTACATCCTTTAAGTGACCACTGGACCATCCCTCCTGCTAATGCCAATAAATAGATTGTGTCCATTTGTCATGTGTTCTATTGTGACGCCATATTTGTTCATGAAAATATTCTGAGTTTTATAATATTTAGCTGATTGCGTTTTGTGCTGTCATGACGTTTATGAATGTGTATCCAAAAATATTGTACTTATATTGCCGAACAAACACTCCTACAAAAACACGCACACATGAACATCCACATGAAGTTAACAATGTGTGTGTATGTGTTGAATATTAACTTTTTGCAGACAGTAACTGAGTTGTTAGTACTCTTTCATTTGTTAATGGTTGTTTTGCTGAAACAGCATCCATATTTGTCCCCAAAATAATTTATGAACCATATTCCCTCACACATAAACATGCACACATATTTACACATACATGCATAACAAAGCATGTTAAAAAGGTTTATATTTACGTTCACCATACCCACATTCGCCCACTCATCATCATCTCTATTTTTATTTGTCCACTGTGTCTGTTTTAGCAGCTTAGACCCCTCAGCGACCAGCCACTTTGTCCAGCAGTGGCAGCTGTTCTGTCAACCCTTGATACTTGGTACAGTCAATAATAAAAGGGTCGCAAAAATTTACAAAATGATAGAATTATGATTGTAAAAGTTGAAACCACAATAAAGTCTAGATTTATTTAAAAATTAAATGAGTTTGTTTTTTGTGCAGCGATGACGATTTCTGGAAAAAATTTTTATTTTGAAACAGCATACAATGCAAAATTTTACGATATTAAATTTAAGACACTCGTATATATGAAGAAGAGTTTTAAATTGAAAATTTATATTATAATACGTTACATATATGTATATTTATTTGGATGGTGATTTGTAACCATTTTAAGCTCAACGCTCAAAATAGATTATAATAAGAATCATAATTTTTGAGTTTAATTAAACTGTGCAATATTACAATCATACTTTTGAAATAAATTATAATTTATATATAAAGCGCCGAGGATAACTTGAGATTTCCTAAAGTTCCAAAGTTCAAAAACATCCGAGTGAATTCGTTTTCTTAAATTATTTTTTAGTTCATGGCTTACTAATTTCAAAAAACTATTTTTGTTAATGTAATAAATTTCGAATTTATTACTTATATGTTTTAGGTGTACATATAATGTACCTTGTAGTAGTGAAGTGGTTAGAGTGCCTGCCTACGAAACCGAAGTTTCTTGGTTTGAATCCCAAAAAAGACATAAGTTTTATAAAAATGTTTTCATTACCCCTCATTCCACATAATACAAATACATGTTGTAAAAAAGCGCGCATTATTACAACGCTCTGATGACATTTAAAGCTTCTTTGTAGCAGATGGGCCGGTTCGGAAGAGGTTGAAACAAGGAAATGAAAACTGCACAGCAAGATGGCAGATGTGGCGCCCATGGCGAAATTTTTACTTATTTTGGGATAAGCACTGAACTTGTTTTTTATAACTATTCTTTTGGTTTTTAGTAAAAATTTACTGTTCAAAATTAAATTTGTATTTCCTAACATCAAGGAAATTTTTACTGACTTGCTGTAAAAATGGCATTGGCAGCATACGACAAACAATTTGAACTCAAATTAAGTAAAATTTCCAAAATTTTAGTTAATTATTTTGAGTGAATGTTAACTAAAATTTCTTAAATTCTTCCATTACAAAGTTAATTTCTCAAAATTTGTAAATCATGAACTAAAAATAATTTAGAGAATTTTATTTTGTCTGCTTTTCCAAATAAAATATCCACTTTGTTTACATAATAAATTTATTTAATTAATTCAATAATTAAAAATAGTTACTAGTAAATACTTTACTTTTTCACACATACAAATATGTATACATGTACATTTGTGTTTATTAAATAAAACAATTTGTTAGAAACAACATATAAAAAATTCACAAAACTAAAAAAAAAGATATACATATGAGATACACTAACCTTTTAACAAAAGAAATTGACATATAATTGAATTGTAGTTTTTCTGAATTCTAAAACCTCTTTCGCAAAATTTTAAAGTATTCATTTTGCTTCATCTCACCACACACCACTTTTTGGCGATTGGACCAAAATCTTTATACACAAATTACAAATTAAACTTTACTTATCTTCATTTCTATAACAAATAAAGTAAAAGATAGATACAATGAAGCCCATAATGATAGCGGCCAAAGAAAACAGGCATATAACTTTAATTGCAGTCTTTTGTTCAATGTTATAAAATAAACTGTTTAAACACTTAAAAATAAAAGATTCCATTTCATTAAGCGGCGACTTCTTTCTTGATCGGCTATAAGGTGTCTGACTTATGTTATGTTTGGACTGTAAGAAAGAGAAGTATTATTTATGCTTACAATACACGAAATACACAACAGACGTCAGTATGGTGCACAATAACCTACTACTTGTGGAAAAAACTGCAAATGAAGCATAGAACAAATTTCTTTTATTTAGGAACACTACTAAAGAGATGACGAATACTTTCTTTTTTAATTTAAGAGTAGCGTTGTAGCGCCTCTAGTGGTAAGTAGACGCTTTATTTTTCTTAAGCTTAGTGTGTAGCAATTTTATTATTCGCCGACGATTCTGCCAACCGACAAATGATGACGTACATCATTAATGATTAGTACCAATCGCTGCAGAAATACAATGTCACTACATTCGAGCTCGATAAATTGAAATTTCCTTAAATCGAACTAATTGGATGCGCAACAGTATTGAGTTTTGAAAGCAGTCAAAGCAGAATTAAAGGAAAATGAAGCAGCAGAAAATAGATTGCATTCCAGCTAATGCGATTTCAACGATTTTGAAAAAACTTTATATATTATGATGTTGAAATTATTTCCAAACATTAAAATTATGTTGGAACTACAACTACTGCTAGACTTTAAAAAATTAGTGAAATATTTTACCGGAAAAAATTAATTTCTCTTGCCAGTTTCAGAACATTTTACTTCACTGCAATTTATTTATTTTAAACAGTTTTCAGTAAGTGCCTGTTTAAAGTAAAAAAATAAATAAATTCATCAATTATTGATTGAGTGCAAATTGTTTTTTTAACGATTAGAATTTACTATCAAAATATTACATGATTGATTCAAGTTATGCAAGTGCAGCGTATTGCCCACACGGAGTGATTTAAAGTTGCAGTTTTCTGAACCCAGACTACGCGAAACTAATCCCTTCTCTTAAATTACAAAAATTCTTTTAATCGAAATTGTACATACATTTATAGCATGTCATTTCACAACTTTATTAAATAAAACAACAAACATAAAAGTTCAAATAGTCAGTTTCTTATAATTATAATAAATCAAATTATAAATCAAGTAACGCCCATTCACTGTTACAAACAAAACTACAATACAACAATGAAACAAACATTAGAACATTAATAATTTCAAAGAGTTATTTAACCCTCTCCTAAATAAACAATAAAACACAGATCAACAAACTCTATTGTTCCCCTGAACAGAAGATACAAATATGACAATAAACCCCTTTTTATGAAAAGGTTGCGGAAGAAAAGCATTTAAAATGTTACAATTAATAAAAATGAATATAAAAAATATGAAAGTTTTAAGCGCGAATAAATGACAAAACAGATGTATTCCTTGATACAGCAAATCAAATAAAAAAAGACACCTTAACTAATGAGGTGACAACAAATTTAACGCAACTGGTAACAAAAAATAAGTGAACGAAAACAAATTGAAATCTTAACAAGTGTAGGAAATAAAATCACAAGTCAATATGCTCGAGTATGAGTTACAGGACGAGGGTGACAGCCGGAATGGCTAAAGTTAAAAAAAAAATGACAGAGTATCTCCAAATTCACTTAACATTTTGTTTAATATGTGAACACTGTTTAACATTTTATGACAACAGCAATTTGACAAAGAAAATCATATGTCATCATTATTAACACCAAAATGATTTCAAAGGACAAAAAACAAAGAAAGGAAATTTCATCCATATGTCAGTTTATTGTTAAAGCTGATAATTTTAAAATAATATCATAATCATAACATTGATATGAAAAGTGAGCAAGCAGTGAAACATACAGCCGCAGGATATAGACAGGATTTTGGCTATGCAACAGGGTTGTTTGTCTTTAAAAATCGAAAAAGTCACCCCTGAGTTTTTCTTTTTTTTTTTTGTTTGCTTGTAGCTGGATGACAGGTTTGCTTGGAATTTTAACTTGAATATTTTACACTTTTTATAAGCCGCATTATTTCCCAAAGATGTTAACACTTTTGCGTAAATCAAATTATAAAATAAAAATTCTGTAAATATTTATGAAATAAACAGTCGTCAAAAAAGAAATAAGGGCAAATAAAATTTAAAATTAAAATGAGCAGGATGTCAGCAAAAAGCTATGCATTTTTTTAAAAAGCCTTGTAAAGCAGTGACAGACTTGGCAGTCCAATTTTAACGATGATGACACATGTACTCTTGTCACTAGTATAAAAACAGTTGTAATCAAAGAAAGCGGCAGCCAGAGCCACTACAGTTGGTCACAATCGTTAATATCGAGTTTTTCTGTTAAAAATATTTTACCAATCTAAAAATAAATGCAAAACACATTGAGAGAAAGAGCTAGAAAAAGATTAATTTAAAAAAACAAAATACATGTTGTGCTCGATGCCATCCTGTCATCAGATTTACGACATCAGTGTTATGACTAATTTCGTTAATAAACTGTACTGTGACAAATGATCTTATAAACGTGTGTTATATATTTTATGTCATGTATAATATGACACTTCAATTTACTGACACATTTCGCATATAAATTAAGAAAAGAAAAATATGTTGGGAGGAACTAAATAAAACTTTTTCTAATTTTTAGATTTGTTCTTAAAAAAAAATCTTTAAATTTAAACGAATTTTTCAAATCAAAACAATAAAATGGCAGTGATGTACATTCATGATAGTGATGATCACTACTATGATAAAACTAATACGTAAATCATGATTGATGACAAATTCTCATCATAGTTATTGCTCATCAAACAACAAAAGGAATAGTGTTTGACAATTTTTGTTGTTTTACTGCTGAAGTGGCTCAGTTAGTTAAAATTGCAATAAAACCGTTGAAAAAATATATACATACAGCTAAAATTAATATATAAACAAGTTAAATGATAGAAGTTTAAAACGTTTTATCCCTCCGTTGAAGACATAATTTTTTTCATTCCATTGATGACAGATTTGTCATTACAGCCAATTCCGGCAAAGTGGTGTTGGCTGAATTAGTTAGCGGGTTTTCTAGACAGCAAACTATGACAAAGATCCTCGATTTGATTCATAGTCAGGGCAACTCATAAACATCACCAATTTCTCTATTGCGCCATAGTGTGACATTTTATTAAAAATAATTTAAAAGTACTTCAACAGTATTCCGGTGTTGTGGATTATTTTTTTTTTAAATCTTATTGTACTAATTTTATGACATTGATATTATCATATATTAGTTGAGTCTTTCGAAACCGAATATTTTATTTCAAACCGTTTTTAAAATTCAAAATGGAATTGGCAACGAATTCAAAATACAACTACACATGAAATAAAAATCAAAAACTATGCATACTTTTAGGAGTGTCAGTAAAATCAGCTTTGCATGTTGATAAAAGAGATTAAGGTAAGCTTTGCTTCTTAAAGCAATTTAAACTTCAGCACTGTGAAATCGAAATACAAAATATAAGGAATCTAAAGATTTTAATCAGTGATGTTCATCTCATATTTGTAATAAGAAAACTTAAAGCAAACGCATTCTTCATACACATTCTTATGCTCTTGCATTATTTAGTCGTCAATGACGAAGGGTCAAGCGATGAATATACATCGGCGGATGCTTAATTGCTTTTGTCAACAGCATTTATCCAGCAACCAAATGAGTTTCATATTTAATTTACACAAAAAATAAAAGAATTATGAAGTCTGTAAAACATTTCATGATTGTAAATGCTTTTGACAATACGCAATGCTTCTTGTGTTATAAAGTATTTCAAACAAAAATAAAGAAAATGACTTCTTTTATTATAAAAGAAAAATAATATTTGCTGGGTAAATCTCTCAACTCACTAATACTAATGTCTCATAATTGTATACATTCAGAGTTTGAATTTTGTACGTCTCTGCTCTAAAGAAAAAACGGCAATGTTTTTTTTTATTCAAGCAACACTGAATTTTATGAAGAAGACATTTTCAGTTTTATTACTTTTATATCTGAAAAGAAAATTGAGTGCATAGAAAAGATTAAAAACCAGTAATAAAATTAAAAAATCTTTTATTTATGTTTTTATATTTGTTTTTGTTTACAATTTTTTATAAATGTTGTTGTGTTACCATATTTCAGTAAGTTTAACTCACCAACCTTGACCGCTTAAACTTTAAAGAAAATGTAGTTAATTGTCATCCTAAAAGCAGATTATCCAGATTAAAGTTGTGTTAATCTCTGATCGGCCACCTAAAAACTCATACTACCTTTAACAGCCTTTTGTGAATATGTGAGTGCCTTCATTTAATTCTCCAACACTGTACGTATAACACGTATAATTTAAAAGTTAACCCTAAGTGGGGTCTACTATATCATTAACATCCCCCTTTTTAGAATTTTAAAATAAATATTATACATATTTCACAAAATACGGGAAATCTATTATTAAAATAATGAATGAAATTTTAAAATGCCTTTTATTCCATATTACCATCCCACTATCATCTACATTATAATCATAATCTCTACTTCATAAAGTTTGAGGTATGAATATATGTATGTATGTGTAGAGTAAGATGGACAAAAAGGATGTTGATGATTTGCTTTTGTTTTACGAGTACGAAGGAAAAATGCAAAAAGGAGGGTCTTTAAAGTACCATTTGTGTGCGTACTTAAGCATAAATGTAGTCATTTGGACTCACTCTTCGACTATAGAAAAACAATTGGAAAATTATACACTTGTGTCTGTGTCTTTTTTTGTTGTTGTTGTGAGGGTTATAATAACAACAAGAAAAAAATTTAAATGTCAACTTCCACAATATTTTTTATTGTTTAAAATAAATTTTGCATATTAATGCACTTGTTCTTTTAATGAAAAAAATTTTTTTCTAAACCTAAAAAGGGGGTTGATTTAATATTTTGTTGTTTGAGGATCTTTCTTTTGATTTCGAAAAAGAAGACCGAAAGGGAGTTATTTGTTGACTGAGGAATATATTTTTTTTATTATATTGTAATTTAAATTTTTGATTGTTTTTTGTTGTTTTTTTCCTCTTGCTTTATAATATTTTATATAAACAGCTGCGTAGTTTTACAATTTTATTACTTTTTATGGTCTTTTAAAAGTCATATTTAAATTCAAGAAAATGGAATGGCATAAATTTCCATAACAAAAATAAACGCCCACTTTTTACATTTATTGGCTGGACAAAATATTTGATAAACTAATTTTGTAAAATTGGCTCAAAAGGTGTTTCAATTCATGATATTTTTTTCTATAGAAATTTGAGCATGTGTTTAATCCTAGAGTACAACTTAATTTCGGAGAAAAAGTAATTAATGACATAAATGTCTGATAGTTGCAACCTCAAAGTAATAAAAAAAAAATTAAATGAGAATAACATTGGCTTTCAATGCAGTTTTAAACAAGTTATTATAAAAATTTACACATGCTTAGTGGTATTACTGATTTAAATAACTTTGGTGGTACCAGCATTTTTTTTATTTTGTAAGGACTATTTGTAGATTCTAAAGCAAAATCTAGGAAAATTAGGAAGAGGTTGGATGATTTTTTTTTATTTCGAAGGGTAGACTTCAGCATTTGTGTACAGGTCACTAATCATAGTGATAATTTCTGTAGGTATGCTTTTGTTTATAATGGTATTCCACAAAGCGTCGTAAAAGACAATATCTAGGACTCGCTCAAAATCGATGAATAAAATTTATAGGTGTGTTATCCGGACCGTCTGCTTTGCATTTTTAATGGCTTTTGGAGTGCTACAATCTCTTCGCAAGCAGGTGGGGCCGTCGATATATGCCTTCTTGGGTTGCGGCGGACAGTGCTTGACTGTATCTCGTCGGTTATGGATACTGCTGTACTAAAAAATTGGCGCCATAGGTCTAATTATTGATCAGGAGTCGTTAGTTCGGACCCGTTATCATCTTTGATCGCTGTCGTAGGCCTGTTTTATAGTTTGGTATACCCCACGTAAAATCTCTGTGAGCTAAATGCGCATTTAGTATGGCAGAATCACGGTAATTAGTTTTGGATAGCATGGCGTAATAGGTTACGGTGTCTTACTTCCTTCCAGGTTTCCTTATTTTTCACGGTTTTGCCCTTCGTTTTACCGGAATTATAACGGTGGTTACTATTTGTAAAACGCGGTTTTTATCTCTGTCCAGCATGTCATTAGCATTTCCACTTTGTAATCTACTAGTTAAAGGCGACTTATACAATTCAGCAGTTACTGGATGCTGAGTTTGCTTTTTGTACGCTTCGATTGAGATATATTTGCAAGGGCTGGACCGAATCGTACAGTAGCAACTAGGTGGTCACTGTCGATGTCAGATCCTCGTCTAGTTTTCACTTCCATCAGCGAGCATAAAAAATTTTGTGGAAAATTTTCATTTTTGCGGCTAACTAAACTCTACCACCTAAACGGTGTTAAGAATCATTCCTAGGAAGTTCAAATGTTTTAGAAAGTTGTTTATTAAGATCTAAGGTATATTTTTGTAATTGATTGTTTCCTTGAATTTTGAACGGTTTGCTACCTACAGGGGGAAAAAAATTTAAAAAAATCGAATTTCGGGCACTTAGTGGTGTCCGTATATGGTTAAATTTTTCGTGTTGCACTGTGTTATTTGTTAGTAGCACACTTTTGATTGCCAAACATATTCTTACGATTAATTTTATTTTTAAGTTTCAATATAAATAAATGAAATAAATGAACATATACATACAAAGTATATCAATATATATACATATATATATGTATAATAATAAATATACTTTGTGTACACACATCCATCATGTATGTACATACTTAAAACCGCAGTTTTTTTTTAACAAAAAAGTGTAAAATTTTGTTTGCTCAAGAAATTAGTGTCAAACCGTGACATTTGTGTATATTAAAAATTTAACTCTCATCCCTTGTCTTTGAGTTAGAATTTTTTATATTTCGATATAAAGTATTTATGTAAACAGTATTAAATCAATTTGTAATATTTTTTATTTACATATTTACAAAAGTGGCAGGAGTCAGTGGATTTTATGCAGACCAGCCCTGGACCGCCAAGGAAATTTTCCATTACTTGACAATTCCTTGACTGTATCCCGTTGCGATGAGGATTCATTAGGGTCGTCTTCTCCTGCCTCATCATCCCACCTGCAGTTGCGAAATTAATCGTTATTGGTTATATCTCTAGAAATCAGATTTGTGTGTGTGTGTGTGTGTGTGTGTGTGTGTGAATTGCTCCTACAGCAGAAGGTAAGTAACATTAGTTATACTCAATTGGTTGAAAGTTAGATAAATATATTGGTATGAAAATAAACTAGAATTTTTGAGGACAAACCATTTTTAATGCAAGAAAATTTGTTCAGTGACTACAAAAAAACATTGGCGGTATTCAGTGTTTTGTGCAAATGGTCTTGCAAAAGTGCAAATTCAAAATATCGTAGTTTTTTTGTACAAAATCGAACCGCAACTCATATGGTTTTGTTACCACATATTATCAAAAAGCTACAATATTTAATGTTTACAGCATCGCAAGTCCATTTGCACTAACCACTGAATACCATCATTATCTTGCAGACTAAAGTATAGTGAATCTCATTTCTAAATCTTTACACTCTTTGACATCAATCAATAGCTTTCATATCTGTCATCAAAATTTTTCTTTCCTTATTATGACTTTGCTGATTTTGACAGCAGTGAGGTATATTTTTAGTATTTTGCCGCTTTCTCTGTAGCTCATAACAAAGTCGTTACTGACGAACACGTTGATTGCTGTTGCTTATTTGGTCCCAAGATTTTCCACAGCAAACAAATAAATAAAAAATTAATAGAATTGTTTTGTGAAAATCCTTATGTAAACATTGTATTGCTTTTGTGAAAATATTTGTTTGTTTTTTTTTTTATTTGTCGTGTTTTATAGGGGATGGGAATTTATTTTTTGGCCACGACTAGATAATAAATAAGTGATGGAACGATTTTAAACCACAAAAAAAGATAAAAAAGTTGTTTTTTGCGTTACCAAATCTATTAAAATCAATTTCCTGGCGATTTCATAGATCCCATATTCAAAATGTAACAACATAAAGCTTGGTGATAACGATTCCTTAATGGCAAGTGGAGAACTAATGTCTTCTTCACGTTTACTTTAGTTTTTGTTGATCTATTAAGACCAACCAAAAACTGTCTGAATAGTAAAACAATACTTTAGGAGAAAGCAGTTCCCCTCTAATATTTTAACTCAAATTGTACTAATTTTTATTACGATCAATTTTTTTCTTTTTCAACCGCCATCAAAAAAGGAAGGTTATCAATTCGATTGTATTTTTTGTTAATGTTCCATAACTCGCTCATTTTCATTTGTTTGAAAGAGTTTGCTTCTACTTTATCCCTTTTTTTCTTAAATTATGGTAAGTTAGAATTGCACATGTGAATGTGGTGCGTCTCATGTTGAATATATTAGAAACCCTGCATTACAATCCAAATGTGTACAACACTGAAGTTCTTTATTTGACTTATGTCAACTATATATATTTCGCGCCTTAAATTGTGTATGTAGCTTTTTTTTAACTTACTTCGAATCTAATCGTTGATCAGACCAAATATGTTAATTATACAGGGTGGCCCAAATGAGACCTAGTGATGTTTAACACGTGTAACTCTTGTAATAACGGTTTTTTTAAATGATTTATTTTTATATGTTAAATACATTTTATGGAAATTTAACGTGACTATGTGTGAAATATGACATGAGACAAATGACCACCATTTTGCTCGATACAGGCATTGGCTCTTTTTAGCGCATTTTGCATTACACGGTGTAATGTTTCTGGTTTCTGGTTGTGGGACTCCGAAAATCCAAGGGCAGTACATCAGCATCAGTCACACCCAATCAGATGCACTGTTTGGTGCGGTGTTATGGCCACAAAAATCATCGGCCCATATTTATTTGAGAATGAGGATGAAACGCCACAGAAGGTCTCCGGGGCTTCTTACAGAACAATGATCGACAACTTTTTGCGCCCAATGGTGGAGCAACATCCTAATTTGTGGTTTCAACAAGATGGAGCCACTGCGCATACTGCTAGACAAACTGTGGACATGCTGCGTGAAATTTTTGGTGAACGCATAATGTACATATATGTTACAAATGAATATTAATTAAACTTTATTATTGAATTAAAAGACACTGTGTTTCATTGCGTATCTAAATCATTTTTGCCACTGATAAACTAAAAACTCCAACATCTCACAAAGCTAAAAATTTTAACTTAACTTTTTCAAAACTGACACCAGCGACCGATATTGCAAAAATTTTAACTGATAATTTGGAGAAGGAACAATAGCAAATGGGCTAAAGAGTAAATCAGGCATTAGAGAAAATGTGAAAAACGTCTCTTGTTTTAAAATTGTTCCATCGAGAACTTCAAAAACTTTGAATCAATATGGTGCATGTTTGAACAGTCGAGTTCTAGAATGTGCACTTTTGGAGTAAATGCGGCAGTGAAAGAATTGCGAAAACCGTCTCCGAAGTGCCCATTCTACGTTTAGAATGAGTGTGTTGCTTTAACGTATTCCAATGATATGCCATTTAATATTAAACCGATGCAGTTTTCAAAATGTTGTTTAAATAAGAATCACATTGAACAGGAGTACTTAAAAAGTTGTCATAATATTGACGATATTTGCTTGGCGGCTTAAGATAACAACGTTGTTTTGTACTGCCGTGTATGGTAAAATCTGCATGTCGGTAACAATCTCTAATTCTTTCGAACTATTATTTTACGAACTTTTTTCCATATATAAATATAACTAAACAGATCAAAGGTATTGCAGTTTTTTTCTAACAAACACAACAAAAAATTGCTGTAATTCACTCATAATTTCCCCACGAATAAATGATTTTCACGTGTATTTACATCTAGTCTAAAATCCATGTTGTTTTTCATAAAACTCAAAGCCTAAGCTTCAATATCCAAACTAAAGTTTTTCCTCAATTTATTTTATTTTTAATTACCCAAAATACCTTTTAGTAGCAACACTGTCAGTAACGCAACCAAGTTTGCATAAGCACCTTCCAATCTTTTGTTTCTTCAAGAAACATTTGCAAACACTATACATTAAAAGAATAAGAAAACTTTGGGGTTTTCGTCAAATAATTTTGTGTAAAAATGGCGAAATACAGCTTCAACAATAAAAGAAAATCTGTAGGTTATCACAAAATACTTACATATGTTTGTGAAAATTTAAATAAATGCTAATTAATTAATATTTGTTTTATTATTCTGAAATATATTTTAAAATTTCGTCTAGTTTTTTGAGATTTTTGAGCGAGGCAATTATAACACATACATATTTAAACATTATATTGTTACTGAAGGAATGCGCAATTTGTGTATTAAAAAAAAAATAAGCTTAGATGAATTAATTAATTAATTAATTGATTATGTATTAATAATGTCTGACGTTTATATGTATATGGAACTGATGTTATTTAGAAGCCTTTTTAATTTTGTTGAAAAAGAAGATAAATTACAGAAGAGCTTTAATTTTCCTTAGTCCTCTGACTAAGAATTTAAAAAAATTTCAAATATGTATTAGTTAACCATGACTTGGAAAAATACTCATTATAAATTTATATAATTTAAGATGTTAATTATTATATTCATTTTATCCCTTTAAGACACCCTTTTCATGCGCCAATCGCAAACAGTGAAACATTTTTTCTGTGTTTTTTTTATTTCTTTAAGTTTTATTTTTACATTTATAAATGACCACTCATTTTTCATATGAAAAAAATGTCTCGCAAATTTCCTTTTATATATTTTTCGCTTTTTTTCTGCACTGTTTCCTGTGTCTTAACACAATCAATCGTATTAAGTACATGTGCAATATAAAGAGTGTAAAATAAACTTTGCCACACATACGCCAATATTCATTCACCAATAAGTTAAAAACTCACGGAAGAAGAATCCTATCAAGAAAATTTAGATTTTATTTTTTGACTTGTTATAATAGAGAATAACCCAGTACTTTAGTTATGAGCCTGCTACAGATATGCTCGATTTTTATGTGGTAATTTTTCACTTTAAAAATCATTTTTTTAACCATGACAACATCGTCCCCAATAAACAATCTGTATCAGGGATGAAAAATATGGTACAGAAGGTTAGCTTGTGATATCAATAATTTCAAAATTTAACATATAACGAGTAGATTTCCATATAGCAAAATAGTACGGAAAATCGAAACAGTTACTTTGACCGTTGGTCTCAAACTTTAAAGGAGAAGGTAAAAACATAATGGAAATTTTAACGATCGACATGTGACGTATACAGGTGCTTGTACAACCATTACTACCAATTTCGAATAATATACGAACTAGATCCTTTGTACAATATATTAGACCAACGACACAAATATATAAAATATTTAAAAATTCCAAGCAAAACGATTTGGTACATGGCACAAAGAGGGTTATTTCCCATTTTTTTGGTATTTTTTTAGCAGCTTGAAAAGATATAAATAAATTTAAAAATGTTTTGCTTGTATATTTTTTGCGTGGGAAAAGAAGAGGCAGGCAATTTAATTTAAAATTATATTTTATGTATGTATATGTGCTATACAACTAAGTCGTAGTGGACAACGACATCAACATGCCTTTAGCACGGTCAATTGCTGTTTGAGGTCAACCCTTTTGAGCCATTTTTTTTTCGTAGGAAAAATTTAAAAAATTTAACTGTAAGGATAACACCTTCTCGCTGCATACAACCCACACATTTACCCATACCAGTATATGTATATGTACATACATAAGTATGCACGTACAGTCGCAGCCAAGGATAGTGGAAAACACATGTGTTTATAATCCACCAATATAAAGTGAAATACACAAACACACCGACATTCTAAAATATAAATATCCGTTAGAACATTTTTCAAAATAACAATAACAAAGTAATAAAATTTATATGAGGAAAGATAGGAAAACATATCCTTTTTATTTTTTTATTATTTTATTTCCCTTGCTTTTGTACATTTGAAAAGATTAAACTAACGTTTTCAAAGTATTATGGCGTAAATTATCTAAGACCCTCCATATGTACTAACACTCACACACTGAAAGCATTTTAAATGTTATACGTAACACGACTAAATGACCAAAGGATTTACTAGCAATACAAACAAGAGTATGTAGAAATTTTTCTCGACTTTTTATTTTCAAATACACACTCGTATTTTATATCATTGTCCTGATTATGCATTAAACAGTTGATAACTGTGATATGTGTGTGTGTGTGTGTGTGGGCATGAGTTGAAGCATTACATTATTTATATCACATTTTTTTTAGCCATTTGTCATTTAATGTTCTTTATATCTAATCCTATGCTTGTAATGGTTTTATATTCCCTTGTTTTTATATTTTGTCTCAGTTTTTTAAATGTCTTGAAATTAATGCATTTGGAATAAATTTTTCAGTATTAATTTGAAATTTGCTGACTGTTCATGGTTTAGAAATTCGCCATAAATGTGGATAATTTTAAAATTTTATATATGTATTTGTAAATTTTAGTATATATTGGCCAATCAGAAGTGGGGGATTTTTAAGACTAACGAAAAATTTTCTCAATTCAATTGGAACAATTCTTGAATTATATATCTGTTGACAATTTAGTTAAATATTTGATATAAAATTTTACATTTACTTGAGCATGTACTCAAGAATTTATGTTTTTAAATTTTATTTATTTGTTGCGGGTTAGCAATATGTATGTATGTATATATTTCGTTGGTTGCCATACCAACTCATCAGTACATGTTTACCCTTTATGTTTAAAATAAATAAAATTAAAAACATAAATTCTTGAGTACATGCTCAAGTAAATGTAAAATTTTATATAAAGGGAAGATTTGCTTTTCATTTTTGCCTTATAAAATACTTTTAATGGCAACCAGCGGTTGTCTAATTGTACAGATGTAGAAAAGTAAATTAATGTTATTAATGAAAAATTATTGGTTGTGTATGTTTGAATTTTTTTTTTTTTTTTTTTTTTTTTTTGAAAATACTACTTTTATGCTTTGTAATTCACAAATCTGTTTGTGAGTTTATGTATAAATAGATCAGCTTAGAAACTTTTTAAACATAAAGGGTGAATATCTACTGCAATAAATAAAATTTAAATATTTGATATTATTTCCCAATTAGTATCCAACTTCATAAGTGGCAAAACCAAACAAAAGAGGTCTTGAAAGCGGTATACTTGTACGATCTGCTAGACTGATTGGATATTCTTCTAATTACACAATTTAATAGAAAATGAGCTTAAAGCTACGTTCACATTTATTAAATCTTTGTCCCTAAAAACGTAACTACTAGTTTTTCTTATGGATAGTCATTTAACTTGGTTTTTGTATTACCAAATGAAATTAATTATTAATATTTAAAAAAAAAAATTTGGAATTAAAGGAAATATATTATTAGTTTCTTTCTTGGTTACGTTTTTTTTTTCGACAAATATTTCATAAATGTAAACGTATCTTAAGTCTAAACTATATTCATTTCTCAAATTTTATATGTTTTTAATTAAAAATATGAAATCTTTCTAAATTACTCATTCGATTGAGTATTGTGTTTAATATTGGACATTTGTAAAAGTTATTTTACTTTACAATTTGAAACCTTAAGAAGTTTGAAACGAAATATTTGTCACTCTCCTGTAATTCACCATAAATGAAAACTGACAGTCCTCTGATAGCATTGTTGCAATAAACATATTTTGGTTTTTACCAAAAGAAAACTCATGAAAATTTCTATTATTTTCGAGTAAAATTGCATTAGGAACCGAATATAATTCTTTCAAATTTTTAATTATAATTTTTAACAGTTGATAAAATTTCAAACACGAAATTAAAAATTAATATTGACTAATGTTAAAATAACGTTATAATAATATTATTCTCGTATTCTATTTGCAGTGATGAATTCGCGAAAGACATAAAGTACACAGCGTTAGTCGACTCACACATCGTCCTTAAACCGACTAAGATCCTTCACTTAAGAATCCAAAACATGTGTGTGCGTATTCATGAACTGAATCAAACCGTTTCCCTATCACCTGACCCATGGTGTCATACACATCTTTAGTTTTTCTTTTAATTTTAAAATTTCAAAATATTAATTTGTTTTATCGTTTGTCTCTCTATGTAAGCACTCAACAGGTAATTTATTCATTAAAGTTTGTTACTTCAAGCTCATTTTTAACAAATTCTTTCACTTCAAGTGTTTGTAATTAAAAAAAAATAAATGAGTTGCAAAATTTCATAATTATATCAAATACTTGAGAAGATTAAATTATTTCAATAAACGATTTTCTCCTGCCTGCCGCCTCCACCACCACCATCAACACCATCACTTAAAACTCGTTGCAAATAATTTCTCAAAATTTAATTAAAAAATCACTTAATTACTAAATAAAAGACAGATATACATACAAAGCAAAGAAGCTTTTCATCAATAAAGTGACAAATTCAGCACTCGACTTAAACGAACGTTAGCATTAACAGCGGCAGGCTTTTAATAACGGAAGGAAAAACACCCTAAAGAGAATTTTTTTTTTAAAAACCATTTCATAAAATATAAAGTTAAAACACCCCCACTTTAATTATTTTACACGAATATTCATACAAACAACACATAATTATTGCTTTAAATAACTTTGTAACAGCGCATATCCTCCCAAACCCCGGTTACATGCAAACACATACACGTACAAGTATTTGGGCATTATGATAATATTCAAATACAACATGGATTAAATTATAATGTACGTGCATGAATGTTTGTCTGGGTGTGTGAGTTTATGAATAAATTACTTCCCGCTTTACATCATTTGACATCATATGAAAAAGTTTAACTTTGTCGCAAAGTGGTTTTTTTTTGTTGTAATTTAACAGCAAACGTATGTGCCTCAACGACGACCGTTCATAATCAAAAAATAAAAAAAACTCATCAAGAAAGTGTTGCAAGTGTTGCTGTTTAAGTGACTGACTGCCTGACTGTGGCATTAAAACCCACAATTTGTCAAATTCAAAAATTCATCAATATTATTTACATACACAAAGGCGGACAGACAGAGAGACAGACAGACTGCCAGACAATCAGAAGCACGCAGCATGTTTATCATTCCTTAGTATTTTAAATTGCCCTTTTGGCAATTTATTAATTTTTCCATATCAAAGGCCCACGACAAATGATGGTTTACAACCCTTCCATGACTATAGAAATATTAGAATCATCATTGGCATATTCAGCAACATATTTTTATTGTACAGTGGTGAATATTTAAACATTTTCAGTTTTTATATTGTCAATTTGTTTATCGTATACTAATACACATAAACATCTACAAATACATATAAGGAAAAGCATTATGTAGATATTTTCAGTTTGCTCACTCATAACTCATCGTTTATAGTCCGATTTCTTAAATATTTTGCTTGCAGTTTAGGTAAATATATTTTTTAAGCCCTGTACAAGTTTCCCAACCAAGACAAGTTTTGATTATCGTACAACTCCACCACTTACAAAGCGATTTTCTAAATTTTATTTTGTTTTAACGGGTTTGTGTATCATAAAAGTTTGTGTGTAGTTTGGTGCATATTTGTTTGTTCGGAATTTCGCATGGTTGCGTCGATTTTCGATTGAATTTTTGTATTGAAGTCGTCGTTTTGTCAAAATTATTAAAATAATAACTCCGATTTTAGCATAATTCCTGGTAGGGAATATGTAGGAAATATTCTATATTTTAATGATTTTCTCGTAATCGTTCCCACTGTGCATCATTATGACTGCTTGTACAAGTTTCGTTGGAAAAATTTTCATCCAAATGCAGTAAAATTATTAACCTTTCGCGCATATATCCGCTTCCGCAATTAAGGCCTTTAACTCGTATTATTGTGCAAGCTAAGCTGCTCCTCCTCCACTTTCGCATCAGCATCGTTTTAGAAACTCAATAAAATGATTAAAACACCACCCATTAAAAAGCCGGTAGTAAATTTTCAAATTATGTTTGCAACCATTTTCTTTAGTGTGTATGTCTGTTTATATTGTTAGCAACATAATAAAGGGTTAAAAGCACTACATTCCTAAATTATCAAATTATTTGAAAGTGTTATATGGTTCACACAAAACCTAAAAGATATTTGAGTGTCAATAAAAATATGCTTGACTTAATAATTTTTGTTACCTTCAGGCCAATTCAGACTCAATCGACGAAAAAAATAATATCGAATCAAGTTTTAACTTCCATAAACGTTGGACGCTACATTTTACTTTTATTAATCTGATCCATACTTTTGATTGATAATACAAAAAAATTTAATACTGCAAAATCGCGAAAATGGCGAAACTTACAATCAATTTGCTAAATTGTGGAAATGGCAAACTGAAACATCAAAATGTTGTTTGCGGAAAACAATTATAAAAAAACTGACAACAACTTCGAATGAAACTCATAATAAGACCCAATAAAACTTTTTCAAAATACATACACTAATACTACCCTACAAGAACAGTGACGGTCATTTGACCTATCATTTGACTGTCATTGCTGACAGAAATATCCATCATCGCGTAGAACAAAGTTTCTATCACATTCTTAAGGCCAATATGAAGAATGTGATGGAAACTCTTGTGTACATGTGAGTCAGCGTTGATAGAAATATTGGTCACATTTGATTAATCAAAATTGACGGATTTAGCAGTCACATTTGACTAATCAAAGATGATGAATTCATTGGTCATAGTTGACTTATCAAGCATGATGGCTATAATCGTCACTGTTGACGCAGAAAGTAGTAAAAATAAAACACGATTTATTTGTATTCAATTCCTTATAATTTTATTTAAAAAAAAATTAAATATAGGTATGTAAATTAATTTTAAGACAAAATTTAATAATACGAAATTTGTAATATGTGGTGAACATGCTGCATTGCCTTCTTCAAGTATTTTTCCAATTCATGGACACCTTGCTGTTGAAAAACATCTGAAATTCGCAGAAATTGTTGAAATAAAAAAAGCTACAAAAAGTTTAAATATGAGTATCTTTCTACGTACCTTTTAATATTTTGTTCACACTTTTAAAATAAAAAACTCTTATTTTTTTTTATAAAATTTTGAAACTTTTATAACACGCAAATGATTAATGCAAACTTTTCATGTTTAACTTCAAAACTTTATGTCAAAAATGAAACTGCAACATAATTTCTTCAACGATGATGGATAACTCCACCAACAATGACAATCATATGTTCGCTCAAATAAAATTTCTGCAAGTGTGTTAGTGAAAATATTTTCTGTGTATTAGTTTCGGTCAACCATTTCTTGTAGGGTACGTTCACACGGAACATGCTTCGCTCTCTATTCATGCTTCACACCCCAATCATGAGCGAAGCAACATGCTTCGCCATACAAAATTGTGAGAGCGAAGCATGTAGATTCAGATTGAATCTACTTTCGAAGCATGAAAAATTGCTGTCTTCTCTAAATTTTATCGTAATTTATCGGAAGTTTATCTGAACTAGATGCAAAAAACACAACAAAAACTTTAATTAAAAGTGAAAAATTGAATTAAAACTATAAAGATAAAACAACAATGGAAGCAAAAAATATGTTTGTCATTTTTAAAAATGTGTAATAATTTTAACTTGTTTTTTTTTGTCTATTTTAGATTTTATTTGTTATTAAAAAGAGAACTATCAAATCGAAGCAAGTACATGAGTCGTGTGAACAGCTAGATTCATCTTCCCGTGTGAACATAGTATAAAAGTGTTTAAGTGTAGAAAAATTACCATCGACACTATTGTATTTCAATAACAAAAAAATACAAAAACAGTGTTAAAACTCTAAAAAAAATAAATGAGAATTATTACAACAGATATAATTTCCATAATATTAATTTTATCTGAAAGTATTATTAAGAAATATAACTCTTCAGCGGCTGATTATACCAACACGTGTGAATATGAAATACTCCAAAGAGAAAGTTTAAGCTTTTTTTAAGCCTCTTAACAGTGTTTGTGTTCTTAAAAAATTAAAAGAAAATTAACTGGGACAGTCTGCACTTCGTTTGGAAGTCACACTTTTTTCCGAGAGGGGGAGAGAGAGAGGAATAAAGAAACAGACAGGTATGATATATTTCAACTGCTGATAGACACATCTATCAAATACTACTTTGTAATTACTGCTGCAAGAGAACGCAGTTGCCCACGAGATTGTGTATCTATTAATTTCATATTGAAGATATAATAACGTCGATGATAGATCACCTGATTCTGAGTCTGCGAGAGCCCAAACACGGAATCTTAACCAGTTGATGCATATCTGATTTTGCCAATTTATCTGAAACAATATTTTCGGGCAGCCCCAGAGTCTGCTCTACTTTAACTAGTGTAAAATATGATCAGATATGTAGGGAATGAAATTTTTGTAATATTTTGGGTATTCACTCAAAAGAAGGAATGATAGGATTTTTTCTTCCCTAGATTTGCGTCTAAGAATACTTAAATTTTTGTTACGATAAACATGTAATCCAGCAAAATTGTTGCCACCATCGGTAGATACTTAACTTCAAATACACTAAAACAACGAACAGAAGCACTTAAATCATAAAAATAACTTTGAAAACACCAGAATTCTGCAGAAGTGTTTGGTCTTCAATAATAACAGATAATATTCGTTGCACCGATCTACTTGAAATCTTAAAAAAATCTGTTGCAGCCTTTTTTATTAAAACGTGCTCATAATTTTAAAGGATTTTCTTATAATTTCAATCTATTAAAATCGTTAAATTTTATCTCAATTGCTGGAATAAACTAAAATAAATGTGTAACATAACAAAACTGAAAAGTTTAATGGAATATTAAATAATTTCTTGGGAAATTAAATTTTTTGTAGACCGTGAACACAAGTGTCACATTATAAAAGCATTTAAGGCACGCGTGTTTATGTTTTTATTTTAGTTTTTATTTCGTGCTTTTGAAATTTATATAAATTCCATTTTAATATTTCTTCTTAAATTTTTTAATGTTGGTGTTGTGGTTTTGCTATTTAACGTAATTTAGTTTGTTTTTTCGTTATTTCACCTGTGATAAACGTTTTGTGATAAGACAAAATAAACAGATATGCTGTTAAAACATTAAAAAAGTCATAATTTTATGGCTTTTATGGATGCACAAGAATGGTTGTGTGAGTGTGTTTGCCTGCATAAGGTTTGTTAAAGGGGACTAACTGACTACAAAAGTATTACTACCGTTGCGTTGTGTCACGTGTCACTTTTACATCATGTAATGGGTTGATTTATTTTATTTTCCGAGAAGTCTTTCAACAACCACATGCCTGCTTTAGACGTGTTAAACGCATATTTAATATTTATTTAATTTTTGTTTATAAGCACAAATTCATTAAGGTTGTTCATGAGAGGAAGTCTGGTTATCACTAGATAAACAACTAAAAATCAACTCTTTGCAGCGTCAGATGTTTTCTAACTAATATAATTCTAATACAACTATGCTCAGTTTTACAAGGCTTTAACCGTTTTCATACATACATATATCATTAAGCCAAAGTTTTTAATTTGTTTATTGTGTTTTTCTAATTTTTCATTTAAGTAATATTTAATTAAATTAATTAAAAACCATAATAATAATAAATTTTTTTGTATATGAGCAGTGTAAAGCGGAATTAAATATATGTATGTATGTATATGAATAAAAAAATAATGCATAATCACCCCTAACGTGAATAATTTTCCAACTGAAAGTTTTTCACTTTTTACGTATTTGCAATCGTGAAGAACTCGCATGAAAAAATTTTATTCAGTCCAGAATAATAACGTGAAAAAATAAATGTTGACTTAAAAATTTCTCCTTATCGTGAACAATTTTTTCCCACGAGTTTTTTTCACTTTTCCCTTGAATTTATTCACTTTATTTTTGGTGGGGAAAAGAACAGAACAGAACATGTATGTATTTCTTCGTATAAATCGAATATTAAAGCTTAAAAAGTTTATTTTAATGAAAATATCTGATAATAAGGCACAAACTGATGTATTCCTCAACAAAATACAAAAAACAGGCCGATTGCCTGCAGATTTGTGAACCTTTAATTTGTTGGCATTTTTTCGTTTTGTTGGCTTTCGAAAAAGTAGCCGAATTATTTTCCCACATAAAAGTTAGAATGGAATAAACAAACTGAGCAACCAAACTAAAGCTCCAACACTGAATATTTATCTTTGATTTCTGAAGTTTCTTTAAAATAAATATATCCGTCTATATTTTTTAACCATAAGTTCTATGATTTTTTATTTTTTTAATCTTCTTCCCTTTTTTGCATTCACTGAGAACTAATAGCGGGAATAATTTTTCACGGGAGATTCACGATACCATTTTTCCCTTCGAGTGAAATGAAAATTTCACGGGAACAAAAATTTCACTTGCTTTTCACGATACGGGTGAATATGTTCATTTTGTTTGTAAAACACCTAAAAATATGTAAGAAGGCTAATAATGTAATTTCAAATTCAATTTAGCTGCTGTGAAAGTTGCTTTAATTCTACCATTTCAATATAGTTTAGGATATTTTCCAACACCACAAACTAGCACAAAACCCGTTAACATTTGAACAAGGTAATAAGTCGTTAAAGTTTTATTTTTTTTTTCTATTGGATTTTGTTGCTGCTAATATAATCATATAAGTTGGTAACCAGATAACTATACTATCGTGATCAATCCTATTGTATTGTTACTCTTATAAAATTATTTTTATTCTTTTTGAAAATGATTGTTATTTAGATTTAACTTCAGTTTTTATGAAATTAATCAAAATTGAAAGTACTAAGAGTTTTTTTATTTGAAATTTCATTAATACAATGAAAACTGAACTTATTTATTTATTTAAATGGTCAGGTCCTGTACAACAAGAATTAATCTTATATTTAAAGTACAGGAAGGTAGATTATTTAATTAATATAAAGAGGCAAACGGTATCTATATATTAAACAAAATTAACTGAATTTACTAAAACTTTATATACAACATAATATTAAAAATGTTAACTTGAGAGAAGTAATTATATAAAAATTGCTGAGATCTAGATGGTTTCTATTGGGTTGCTGTTGTGTTAAGTGGAACGATATTCCAGAGACGTGCAGCATGAATGAAAAACCTGACATTCGGATATAAGAAGACGATGGAAAGGAATTATAATCTATTTCCATCTAACCGATCTGGCAGACTTGATGTTGTCAGTAAGATATCGTGGCATTTAGGAATAAATTACTAAATTTAAAATTGAAAGTGCACGTATATTTAGAAGTTTATTGATCGCAGTGCCGTGTTATATCAAATAAAATTTTTAAATAACACGTTAAGCTTTCTTTTGCTTATAGCCCGTTCAGCGTGACGCGAAATTAAATAATTTCAAGTTGAAATAACGAACGCAATCTAAGGTGTTCATGCTGGTACATTTGACACATGATTAAGAACAGCTGATAATATATAGAAATAATGTAACATTTAGCAACAAGCTGTCTTATATTGAAAGGAGTAAAGTGCTGTGACGACCAACTTTGAATAAGTCTGACCAACAACTGCATCAATATGGTTTGTCCAAGTAAGACTATTAATAAAAATCATTCCAATGTTTTTGGCAATATTGATAATAGTGATTTCTTTTCCAGTTAATTAAATCTCAATACTCACTTTGATTTGTGTGGATTTAAGCAAAATCCATTAGCCTGAATAATATTCGTTTCTGAATTACACTCCAATATATTTAGTTCAAATAGTAATTACCTGTATTCGTAATAATAATAATAGTATAAAAAAAATCAATCCATTGCTTTGTAACAAATGGGTTATCTAATCAATGCTGCATTCGATTGGCTGTTACGCCAAGTCATCAGCAGATCCTTACAACCATGATTGAATTAACAACTACAGCTTTGGCGTTTATTTTATCAATACCTAGGGCGGGTGTCAGTTCAACAACATCTGCAAATATATTCCGAGTAAATACATTTTGAAAGTAATTAACGAACAGCGAACTTTATGCACCATCAGTTATTGCACTGTCAAATAGAATAGAATAAGAATATTATTTGTTTTTTAATTTAAAACTCATAATTTTACCACTAGTTTTTCTTTTATATGAACACTATATTGGACTGAGCCTATAGCAAATACTATGTGATATTTATACAGTTAGCATTTGACACCCGATCTCATTTTGTAGACAGATTTATAAAATTTAATTTATTTGCCTTAAATTATCTGTAGTCAAGAGGAAATTTTGATTTGTATATGGTTCGAATGAGTACCTTTTAGATCTGAAATCCTCTGGATTTTAGCAAAATACTTCTCCAACGATTTACAACAATTTAAGTCAATTTTGATTTTCAACACTTGATAACAATGAACTTGTTTAATTTCTAATCAACATGTTACTTTAAATTATATGGCAAAATAAAAAGAAAATGACAACATACGAATTCATTTGCGATTATACACTTGCTACTCGTGACAATTAAATTAACAAAGATTTCAAAAACGAAAATAATCACAGAAATAAGATGCAAATAAAGTGATTGTTTTTAAAAATCAAGACAACAAACAGCTCATGCAAAAATTGTTTGTAGGCGTTGAAAAAAGTGCAAACAACATAAACGAACAACAACTGACATCAACACTGATGAGGCTGACAAGACCACTTCCAACACAGTTTCTTTTTTTCCATTGTAAAACATTTTTTCATATATAGAAGAAAACAACAACAACACCAATAAATGCAGGCAATACAAATCAATTCAGTTAAACAATACTCGCATAACAACAACAACATTTCAAACAAAATTACATAAATCTTAGAAATTATTAAATGTTGTTGCATTGATTTGTTTTATTTTATTTTATTTTTGTTGTAAGTGGCGTATTCTACTATAAGCATTGGAAATTTTTAGCAACAGCAGGCAGCCAGCCATCATTGATTGCGATTGCGGTTCAAGACCACACACAGTCGAGTGAAAAAATATTTGTTTTGACACTAATTTACAAAATACTTGAATGTAATCGTACGTACAATCACATTTCATATTAAACTATTTATACGAGAACAAACATATTAAGAATAATATGATAAATACAAATATTTTTGTTCAAATATTTTAAATTTTAGTTTTTATGGTCATGTCATTGCCAATCAAATATCCAAAAGAGATAATCTGAAAATATTGTTTGTGTTGTATGAGATGTTCAAACTTTTGCACAATGCACAGTGGGAACGAGTGTGTGGTGAAAAGTGCACAGGGTAATTTTTAAGGACAGGGAATTTTTAATTGATGGTTATAAAAATTCTGTTATATTAGCAAAAAATGATTGCAAAGAAATTATCTGAAAAAAGGATTTTATTACTGTAGAATTTTAGATTGTATTCAATTCTAATTAATGAGGGTGGTGTTGGCTTAGCGCGTTGACGGCTAAGCAAACGATTACTTAGGACCTGGGTTTAAACCCTGGCTAGAGCAAGTCAATCAACATCATTAATTTCGCGAATGTACATTAGTGAGACATTGCATTAATTCTTGTCGGACTATTTAAATGATAAACGCATAGCACTGGTCACTAAAAACTGCTCCGGTAGCGATTGATACTGTTCCAAGCTAATGTACACAGCATCGCCCTACTTTGTCGGTTAGCAGAAACGTCGGCGAAGTAAAACAATTTATAAAATGACTGCTCATACAGCTTAAAAAAATTAATGCATCTAAAAATTTAAGAAAACGCGCAATAGAAGATCTGTAAAAGTATTAAGATTTCTTCTAAATTTCCATCAAGAACTTATGTTATCAAAAATAATTATTTGGTATGAGTTAGCAAATCTATATGCATTTCGTTGGTAGGTAAATAAAAACAGATTGATATTGAATGAAAGAAAATATGTACTTGTTATGATATTGTTAAAGATTTTTAAATGCTATTTTGCTCGTGCTTTAGTAATTCGCTAATATTATTTGCGAGTTCATGTATGAGTATATGAGTTTTGGAATTTTTCAAACATAAATGGTATTTTGTTACCAACGAAATTCATATAGATTAGCTAACCTATAACAAATAATAATTTTTGAAAACATTAGTAATTATATTCAATTTGATGCTAACTGTGAACGTGAGTTTTTTTTTATCGTAAATTTATTACGGTTCACAATCATTTGAAATGATAATTACAAGACATTGTTGACGCAACCATATAAGTTTTTTTGCAAATACCCATTTCTTATTATTTATACGGCATAACACGTGCTATCTATCCCTTTGTTTCTTTGTTAGATATTCTAGCATTTCTCTCTCAATAATAATTTTATAATTTCACATAAATTCATTTATTGAATTTTAGGCGAAATAATGACTTTAAATAGTTTATTTTTACAACATCATCCCACATGTTTGAGTTCTCTGCCGCCATAATGAAATAAAATGGTAAAACTTGTGGGAGCATAATTTACTTCCAAACATACCAGTTCCCATAATTATAAATATGAAATATTTAACTGAAAATTTGCTTTCCTTAGAGACTACAACTAGTGCAATTATTGAATGTTGTCATTCATTTCTAGGCATGATTGTTTGTCCTCCTCTGCATTGAGGCATTCTGAAACTCAATGCGATGTAATTAATAATTGTGTATTTTTGCTGCTGCTGTTCGTTGTTTTTTTACTTTTGTTTGTTATTTTAGCGGTTTTTCTTTAAAGACCATTTATAGCGACATAATTTTAAGACTTATATTATTGGCCCACAAAAATATTAAAGGCAAATGGAAAAAAAACAGTAAAAATATGGCGAAAATAATCAAGCGTAATAAAAAGTAACAATAATGCAATGATTCCCTTGAGAGCGACAACAGGCAATGAGACGGAGACGGACAGCCAAATAAACAAGCAACATGCAGTGCTTTTCTTTTTGCATTTCCAATACTTATGACTGCTACTTTTATGGCACAGAATTCAGAGCGCTACACAGTAATGTTTTAAAAGCTGCAGTTATACTGTCGCCAAAGATGTTGCTACAGCTGATCCTTCTGCAACTGCTGCTTTGACACTGATTAAATTGCACAAATATCTGTTTTAATGCATTTCATATCTTAACTGGCCAACGGACTAAATGGTTATTAACAGCCATAACAATTGTTGCAGTAGAAACAAACAGCCATACTTAGTCAATATCAACAAACCTCTGATCAGTATGGCTGGTTGTGTCATTTACTACTTGTACTCTTATAACAATACGATTCTTCTCCAGTCATAAACACATGGTGTAATAAACATTTTTTTTTCTTCGATTTTATTTGTTTGTGAATTCGGAATCGAATGTTGTTATATTTTAGAGAATGAAATATTTTTATGCGTCAATTTATGGCACGCTTCAGATAAAAACGCAGAAAATGTAAGAAAAACAAATATATATAATGCACAATATTGTTGAATAATGCGAACAACGCAGTTATCTGATATTATACCAACACCGTTTCCATATACGAGTAGATATGAAAATATTTTTGTTGAAAGATTTTTAATGTATGATCATAAACTGCAAAATATTTTGGATCGACAGTAGAAACAGTCACCACGTTCGACGAGAATCAGACTTGTACTATAAACTCGAATGTCTACTACGAATGTATAGAAGAAGCAAGCGCAACCCAATAAGCCAAGCTTGTAAATGATTTAATAAATTAATATATTTAAAACTAACCTAAAAATAATACTGAATACCACTATTGCTACGCAAAGTTTTTATAACTATCGATATAATCTGGAGTTCTCTCAACTTTCAGGGCATAGATTACTATTTATAATACTGATACTTTTAAAGGCCTGACAAGATTGAAGTTGTATTAAAATTAACTAGCCCAGGCTTATGCATTATATTTCTTTAATGTCATTTAAATAATTAAAGTTTAAGGCCTAAATTTATAGTCTTTAGTTAACTAATGATGATAGCTTAGGGACAAATTTGTACATTTGGTACTTCTTGCTTTTTAGTTATTATATTTTTACATTGACTTACAGAGTAATTTAGGGGGTATAATAGGGAAACCTGATATTTTTGCTACTATTAATATTTTTTATTCTTTAAATTTTTTGACAATAACAAACAGTGTACCTTCTTGGGAATTATATGTGGCAATGCTGGTACTTTTAGTGTTTTGTGCTGTTAGTACCTTTTGTTTTTTCCTTAATATGTAGCGTGAACGAAGTAACGGGTAAAAGCTGTCAGTATACTAAGAAGAATCGATTTTTAAAACTTGTAAAAAAATCTTTCTCACCTGCTGTATTGTTTTGCAAATTTATTTATATCGAAACAGTGTAGCTTACAGTACCTTTCAAAATATTGCAGTTGGTTACTTATGATTGAAAAGAATTTTGTTCAAGCTTGTTGACGTTTACTGTTTAACTCAATATTTACTGCTGCTTGGCTGCTGTTGTCGCTGCATTACGACCATAACTGTCAATTGCCGTCATATAGTGCCATCAACAAAAGAAACTCAAATAATAACAAATAAAAAAGAAAAATAGTATAACAAAACTGTCAAAAGTACTCTTTGACGAACTAACTAAATGACTGGCTAAGTAACTGACTTAGTGACGGACACTGTATTGAATAAACAACCAACCAACTAAATGGTAAAACAACACAGTTTTTGTCTTAAATCAAAAATTATTTAATATTATCTGTTGTTGTTTGTTCGTTTGTTAAGAAATTATCAGAAAAAATGTCATCTTCAACCATAAGTGTCGCATTGTATGTGGTTTGTAATGCCCACAGTACGTGATCAGTGACAGACTGACTTGTCTCAGTTTGTACTGACATACAACTGATTGACTATCTGGTCTTGATGATTTTACTTTGTTGGAGTTTTTAACAAAAATTATATCATACTTTTCGAGTTGATTTGCTCTTATGCGTTTTTCATACTTTTCCATTTATATTTCAACAAACATATTAATGATCAACTACGTATGTACGTATACGTATTAACGAGTTGATTTTATTTATTTTTTTAAGAGTGTTTAGCTTATTCTTTTTTATAAAGTGTTGCATTGATATTTCAACTGACGTTTAGTTGACATTTTTAAATACGAATGAATGTGTTTGCATTGTATCTGTGTATGATGGATTTTGAAGTGTAATCTTTCCCGCCAAACATTTTCTATTGCTGCAGTCATTAGGATATCTTAAAAATTATTTAACATAATAAAGAATTGTTTGTTGTAAAACTGAGATCTGAGCAATAATTTCAGAAAGTAACATTGGAAATAGCAAACCCGTGTAAATTTACTTCTGTAAAGATTAACAAATATCATCTTTCTGTAAACCGGAAGAGACAAAAGCTTTCAGAACTATAAAATATTTATTGGATATTAAGATAATTGGCTTTCACAAAATGCAAAAATTTTTCCAACTATCCTCCAGTGAACACTACAATGTGACAACAATTCAAATGTTTACGTGGAAATAATAATGTTTTATGTTTTTTTTTTTTTTTTTTTTTTTGTATTAATGTGGGGTAAATTGATACGATCTCCCTTTCAGTTGGCCAATACTGTTTGTAACATAAATGCTTTTGAAAATTTTGAAATTTATTAATTTGTAATAAACTTATCTTCATGATTACGTCTAAATGCTGTTTAAACCAATAATTATTACACACTCTAGAGTGAGTTGTTTTTAGCAACAATTTTACACATTTGATGTTAATTAAAACGTTCGAAGAAATTATTTTGTTTTATTTTTTTTACGTGCATAGAATTTATTATAAAACAATAAGTAATATTAATTATTAAGGCTTGAGACCTAATAGGATAATTTAAATTTGAATTAATATATTTTTTATTAGATACCAAACTACAGATGGTCGAATTATTTGAACAGAAAAAAAATTTAGACGTCACTTGCAATAACGACAGTTTCAATCAGGGTTGAATATCTGAATAAAAAATTACAACAAGTATTTCTTGTTTTTGTATTATCTCTCCTTCCACAATTTCGTAGCGCCGTGGAAAGAGTAGCAGAGTACCTCGTCAAATATCCCCATTTTCATAATTCAACTTTGTAATATTTGGGCAGTGAAAATGCATGAGATGGCATGCTCATTCTCTCAAGGATGTTTTGCTTCCACGGTAGTACATAAATGCATCTGATACTTTAGATAAACATGCCGAAGTCTATTTTCTGTATAAAATTGTCGCTTTTTAATGATCCTCCATTGAGTATGTGAATCATCAACGAATAAAAATATATTTAACTTCCTTTATAGGGTTCGCAATTGATGCGAATATAAATCAAAAGAACAATTTCTTTACTATACAAATCTCTAACGTGATCTTCCTTTGAAGAGACTAAATACTCAACATGTGGTGTGGTACTAGCATCAGTTCAAAAGAAATTGTGTCAGCATCTCAGCTCTAAGATATTCTAAAGCTTCAAGGTAGCTTAAGATATACATACATACATACATACTAGTCTATGAAACGATGTTCGGCTTTTTCCATGTTAAGATTTGAAAAAATTTTTTGTGACATTTCATATAAAACATTTTTATTTACATATCTATGGCTTAATATAGAAACGTCGTATCTCAACTTTTAGCTACTTTACAGCAGAAGGAAAAAACTTAATAAAATCTTTAGTTAGTTAGTTTGAGTTTTTTTTAATTACTGTAAATCTGTTATTCGTCAACATAGGAAACTGAATTTTTTAAGGGAGGTGTATTTGTGTTTTGTCTACGAGAACATGTAAAAAAACCGATGTTGAAAAAAACGAGATACGACCTTTCTATATTAAGTCATCGATATGTATGTATGTATATACCAAGAATGATAGAACTATAGATTACGGGATGCGCAGGATTTCCTGTTTGATGACGTAGTTTAACCCATGCAAGGGTTGCCAATTCTATGTATTTCAAAATCATTTTTATTGAAAACTTTTAATTTACGATTACTATTAATGATTCTAAATGGGAATATTATTCATGTGGATGAAACCTCGTTTGTGTATAAGGTATTGAATAAATTTGGAACTAATCAACGATATATTGACTTCTCAGATATTTTTCGCCTGACATAAAATTGAGAATGTACAGTGCACTTCCAATTGTACGCGCTTTCGTTTCCACGAATTTCCAGTAGTACGAAAGGCAATTTTTTGGTATATTTATTTGGTATATATATTTTATACATTTCTTACCTTTTTATTATGTACAAATGTATGATTTAACATTTATTGATTTGACCTGAATTTGAACACTTTTTAAGTTTTTTTATACTGTTTTAAGTAAAAAAATAAAATAAATTTAACTATCTGCATATTTTTTATTTCAAATCAAACAAGGATAAAATTTTGTACTAATTTTCCAACATTACGAAAAAGACTGACATTATATAATTCGTACTATTAGCCGTCCACTGTATTTATAAAACCCACAATTTTTTGTCGGACTCCATTAACTTAGAAGTGTAATGTTTGGTGTAGTAGAATATATTTTTCTGTGTATTTAAATTGCCGGCGCTAATAAACGCCACTGGCAAGGAAAAGTAAACGGCAGCTGAATGCCAGTATTAACATGCCGATTTAAGGCAAAGATAAAAATTGATGTTTTTTAAATACGTAATGCCGATGGAAGGCAAAGTATTAATTAATTTTATCTTCAAAAATTTGTCTCTTATATTCTAAACTAACTGTATTCTAAAACTACAAAATTTCTTATTCACTAAATATAATTGTAGTTTGAGAAAAAAATATAAAATACATTAAACATAGTTGTTATATAGAAATAACAAACATTTCAGTATTGAACAATGCAATTGTTGTAATATAAAAAAATAACAATTGTATTAAAGGTATAAATGGTTGTTGTAAAAATGGTAGTAATATTAATAGAGTGCCGTGTGCAAAAATAATAATAAGAACAGTATGTGTAATAAGCTTACTTACATATAAAATAATGATAATTATAATAATAGATTATTTATGATGCACTACAGAAGCTTCAAAACTCAAAGATAAAATTATTTTCCTTTGTATACAATAAATATAGACAAAATGCATACCATGAAAAAATTCTTTAAAAAACCTGCGAAGTTAATATATTCTATCTAGATTAATTCCTACTTTTGTCTAAAAAAAAATATATGTGATGTGAGACTTGGCAACCCTGCAATACAAACCACTAGCAAAAATTAATATATCGGACTTCGTTATAGATGAAGAATTTTGAGTTTAAATTTATAAAATATAGTGCAACAAAATAATTACGAGTATTATTATATTAACCGTGTGCTTAAAAGCTTTAAGTGCAAAAACAGCTGCTCAAAAGCTTGAAGCAAATTGTAAACATGAAGTGCTCAGTGGGCAAATGCATGCAAAACGATGGAAAAAAATCAAGTCAGAAATTGTGCTAAAAACTAATTTTGTGCTTGTTTTTAATAAATTTTACTTTAGATGTGTTCTTTTACACTTCTCCAAAAAACGATGCAGATCAAAAAACCTTTGGATAAAATTTTGTAATCGGCGGGACACTATATAGATCCTTAGGGAGAAAATTTGCTCATTACATTTTAAACAGGACGATTTCAAAAGAAATTTAAAATATGAAATGGGTAAGTTCGAATCATTTTTGTTTGTGCAGTTCTTTATTTAATAATTGCATATGGGATTTAGTATTAGAGCAACTCTAAAACTGAAACCGGGAGCAGTTCCAGCAATAGAGGCCAGCACTATCGCATCTGAAACGGAAACACTACCATATGAAGAGCAAACGAAAAAAACAACACTGACACAAACGAAGACAGTTTGCAACTTTATATAACAAGTTTTAGAAATCAGAATGTACATATCGCACTTTATTAACGAGAGCGTATTAGCTTAAAATTTGCCTTAAAGGTCTGAATCATGCATGGGAAGCAAAGGACGTACAAGCAAGTGAAGCAGGGAAAAATCTATTTTTAAGATGCAGAATGTACTTTAGAATAAGATTGCTTAATGCGGTAATTAATCAAAGCACATATAGCCGAAAAAGAAAATTTACTAAAATAACAAACAAATATTGTATATTAAATTATATAAATATGTATTGTATTTAAAATATTATTTAATTTTATGTATTCTTTGAATATTAAAATATTTTTATAATGTAATTAATAAATAAAAACAATATAAAAAATTTTCTTATAAAATTATTTAAGGAAAAAATTAAGGAATTACCCACTGTTATCTTTACACAACTAACAAATGTCATAATGTTTCGTGACGTCACTTAACCTAAATGCGCTGAAGATTCAATTTTTGTGCTTAGGAAGGCGTAATCTGTAGTTATATCATTCTTGGTATGTGCTTTGAATAATTTTTCCGCAGAATTTTTTCATGAAAAATTTTTGAATAAAAAACTTTATATAATTCAATACACAAACCAATATTACAATTTCAATTAATTTATAAAATTTTTCCTGAAGATGACAACAAATTGTTAAGCGAAATATCGAAAATAGATATGTATGTATATGTATGCAGGTATGCATATGTATTTATCAAAAGAAAAAGGCATGGTGCTTAAATAAAACATTTAAATAAATATAAAATTTGTAGGTCAAATAAATTAGTATAAAAATTTAAATGTATGATCTTCGCGCTAATACAAATTATCTGCGAATTCTCACAAAACTCCTTGTAAAAATTGATTCGAGTTCGACGAAGTCTAAACATGGATCCTGCATTGGATGTGAATTAAGCTGGGCTTGTTTTGTATCAATTTAGGACCGTGTTAGTAATATCTTAAGACCTGGCACCTTCACTTGTTTTTGACGCTTTCAAATAGAGCCCTTACGTATAGGAAACTGGTATTTAAGGAATCAGCAAATTCATACGAATCTTGATGTTGCATTGGTGAAGCCCTCACTGATGATATTTACTTATGTAATTAACATTTTTAGATTTAAAATTTGTATTCTTACTGATATTTCAAATTATAATTGAAGATTCAATAAAGAACAAAACTATACGCAAAATAATAACCTGCCTTTAATCATGGACCTAACATTCGGTATTTTCAACTATTTACTCTCAGTATTCTTACGATTAGAGTTCTTATATTTTTACAAAAAAAAAATTAACTGATTAAAATTAAACTGACACTTGGCACGTTCTCTGATTTGTAATTAAAAATTTTCCATTTTTGGATCTTGAATTTTTCTACATTTCATAATCAAGTTTCATGCTGAAAAGTGAAAACGTAATCCTTTTCTTTTTTTGTATTAAAAACTTTTGTACGTATGTACTTTTAAAATAATAATAATTTACAATTTGTTAAATAATAAACATCATAAACTGATGACAAGATGTGATAAAATGTTGTATCGCCATAAGTGAGGCAGGCGATCAGAATAAAATTGTACAAATTGAATTATAGTTGTTGGCAACAACACAACACAACACAGCACAACACAACACAGCACAAAAAATATGGCAGCAGCATCTTAACAGAGTTGTATTCACAAAAGTATGTATGTATTGTAGACATTATCTCGATTTTAATCATTAACCATTTTATTTAATCATTTATAATTTTAACTTAAACTAATAAAATAAATGTATGTCAATTATTTATTTTACTTTTTTGTGCTTTTATTTCACTTGCCACTGAAATAGTAAAATATTTTTTCCAATAATTGGCAATAAATCAAAAATCAAGTTTAAAATAGAGTTGATTTGAGTTGACGGCTTAGAAGAACGGGTCGACTAAGTGACATGAAAAACAAATACACATTTGTGTCACACTCGTTCAACAGCGAAAATGCCAGTATCGAATTATACAAATGCCAAACATTAAGTAAACAAATCAAATATTTATAAAATTTTTTCAAATCATGAAATGTTACTATTGCACAATGGGGAAGATTTTTTATAACAATTATCTGAAACTGCAGATTTTAGTATCAGAGCAAAAAAAAATATTGCTACAGGTGTACATTTTGGTTGGTTGAGCATTTAAACCAAGTCTTCTTCTTCTCTGCGGATTTAAGTATCCAAAAATATCCATTATTCATAACCGATTGATAACGTTAAAGTGTACAATAAAACCGGTTACCCATGAAATTCTCGTACATGGACACAATAATATATATTTTATTTATATTATTACGAATAAATGAATACTTTGATGATATCGGACTATGAGTTTGTGTTGATTATTAGTAATTTTCAACCAGTGATGAGGGAATTTCGTACTAACCAGAATTGTTTCAATATGTAGAATAAGAAATGAGTTAGAAATTAATTCTCGTATTCTATTTCTGTTGAAAACTGGTTAAATAGTTGATATTCTTCCCAATTAGTATCCACTTTACGAAAAATTGTAAATATGGACAATTGAACGCTGATGAGAGGTGTAGTGGCCTTGAAATCGGTACTGATACGTTCTGCTAAAAAACTAATTGGATGTAATAATATTTTCAACACATAAAAAAAAACTCTTAGAAATTTTGAATTTTCATTAATTCCATAAAAACTGAACTTGAGCCTAAATAATATTATTCTTCAAAGGTACACAATAACATTAATAACAGCTTATTAATAAGGGCTATGATTACAAATATATCAAACTTGAAATCTCTTACTGTGCTCCAAATGAAATTTTTTTTTGGCTTTTATTTGTCGGTTTTAATATTCTAATGCGTTAGAAACGTGTGACTCTATCTTCAGTACCTACAGTATATGTGCCAGTTTTGATTTTAAGTAAAATAAATCTTTTCAGCTTTCAATTGGATGCATCAAGCCGGACGCTATTTGGAGTAATCTTTTTTTTGAGATTAAATAATCCGTACATTTTTTATACTTGATTTAAGAAAATCACTACTCATAAAATATTTTCGACACCGCTAGGGATTGATTTAACTAATTTTGGGCTTATACTATTTTTCTGTGTATGTACATACGAGAAATTTTTTAAGGAAGACCAAAAATAAAATGCTTTGCCCAATGAAGATGCTGTTGTATATGTGTGCATATATTAGAAATTGTATAACTTCCAATGATACATAAACTATTGGAAAAAATTATAGTCTTGGTCCCAGGCAAATCAAAATAGTCAGGAAATTATTTGATACGTAGGGGTCGCGGCTTAGCATCTATTACTTCTTTGAAATTTGTCAGCGTTTTGGGTGACATTTAATTTTCTTTGGTGTCGGAATTTAATCAACGCATACAAAACTACGAATTTTCCATATAAGATATTTGCTGAGTCAGATATTTGGAAGCATATCTAAAAGTTTTATATAAATAATTTAAACAACAGCGATTTTACCCCACAGTGTAGGTGTTGGTGCTATTTCTTATTAATATATATGTATGTAGATTTGTATTTGTTTATTATCTGTACTTTGTTTTAAAATAAAAACAAAGTAAAATTTTTAGTCATTTAGATTATGAAAAATATTTATGGAAACATGATTTATGTGTCCAGCCTACAGATATGGTTGACAAACAAATACAACTGTTGACTCGCCTGTGTAAAGCTTAAACATTGCAACAAATGCGTGCCGATTGTATGTTTGTATGGATGTTTGGAAAATTTTTGTTTTTCTTTTTTGCACCCGGTTGGTTAGATCGCGTGCTTTTCTTAATACATACAAGTATTAGTGCTTGTGCTTTGCTTTATGTTTAAAAATAAAATCAATAATAAACAAAATGTGTTAACAAATTTGGTTAAATTAACCAATACCTGAGCTGAGTTTGATATAAACAAATATTTATGAAAATAGCAACATATGAGTTGTTAAAAGTTTCGATATTTCTTTTTCTTTTTAATTTAATTTTGTCAAATTATTTTCAACACCAGCAACAATAAAATTTAGTTGCATTAACTACTACAACAAAATTAAAGTAAAAAAAAAATCTTGTTTGCAATCATTATCTAAATTGTCAATTATGGTCAATATGTACAAAAACCCACTAGAGTCATACAATTAATTAAACATATTTAGTTAAATCTCAAAAATAAAACAACAAAACAACAAATTAACAAAAAACCAGATTAAAAAACTAATAAAATGCAATTTGTTTGTTTGCCTATTCGCTGGCTTGTTTTCGTTTTATGTGTCAATGAAATACATATAAAACAACAAAGACGAACGAATTTTTTAAAATTAAAATTTGTTTTTTGTTCAAGTTACAAAATTAAAAACCACAAAATTTGAATAATGAAATTTATCATTGATTAATTTGTCTAAAAAACCAAAATTTTCTTAATTAAAATAAATAAAATAAAAATAACAAAAAATACTAAAGCAAAACTAAATGCAGAAGTAATTTGCTTGTTAATCCTTTTGATTATATTGTAAAAACAGTCATTAAATTCATTTCATTTCATTAAACTTCTTTCAATAGAGACAACAACAACAACTAGAGCCACGAAAAATAATTCACACAAAACTTTTATTGCATTTAGTGAAACCTCAGGATTTCTTTTACTATATTCTATGGTATTTGCCTGTACTTGAAGAGAATAAGTTGCAGAAAGAACTTTACTAATAGTTTCCGCATCAAAAGATTTTCATTTCCGTGTTAAAATGCCCTACACTACAGCGTATGTTAAACATCATTCAAGGATGGCAAATGAAAACTCTACTTTAATTTGAATTTATAAAATTTTAATGAAATTGAATTGATGAATGAATATTTCAAGCTCAACTTTATGACTCTCGTCGTTATGTTGCAGAGTCGGGGTCCAGCTTTCCAATTCCTTAGCAACAAAATTACTACTTGCAATGTGAAGGGAAATTTTTTAACGGGCGGATGAAAAGGAATCACATCATTAAACTCGAAAAAATATTATCAAAATACCCTCACTGATAATCCAAGAAGAGAGTCAGGTTACTTGTCTGTGACAAGTTCTCTAAGTTTGCATATTTATAAAATTATAATAATTCTTTAGTGAATTTCGATCGATAAAAATTTCATATTCGAGACGCGCTTTACACAGAACAGTTTACAGTTAAAAATACTTGTTTTCTATATTGATTCACCGTCATGTAGCGAATCTAAATTTCATCTAAAGCGAACCTCTACTTCAGTCTTCTGAAAACGTCAAAAACAAAATGCTGGTTTTCCCTTTTATTTGCATTCGATCAAACAAAACTCTTTCTTTATAGAAATTATTTGATATAAAATTTTATAAAAACAAATTTGCTTACTCTGTTGAATTAATGAAACCACAGAAACCCACTTAAACGTTTTCTTTGCCACTTTCTAAGAAAAAAAAATTAAAAAATAAAACTTTATTCATTTTTAAAAAGTTGGAATAAACTGGGAAAAAGTGCTGGAAAAAGCGTTGCTAAGGAGTTTTTAAAACTAAAAGTGGTTATAAATTTTGTTTAAAATTAAATAGAGGAGAACTTTTTAAACTAAAAAAGATTATTTTAAAATAAATCAATTACAAAACAAAACATGAATTGTGTAAAAAATGTTTACTAAATTTACTAAGTAAAAAAAATAATTTGTGTTTTCAATTGAGCTTAACAAAATGAACGATTAATAAAGTCTAGCAAAGAAGAATAGTTCATAAAAATCTGCAGGCTTAAAATTCGAAAACGCTTGTCTCCAATTTAAATTCAAATTTGTTTGTTGTTAAACTTTTTTATTTGTTATGGGTTAGCTAGGTTAGGTTAGGTTTGGGTAGTGTGAAGCACACATCCGCTCTGAGACCCAATTGGATCCATTGTGATTACCTTCATTTTAGTTAATAGACTAATTGCGATATAACGCTCTCTTGGAAACGTCTGCTCACCTATCTTTGCCTATGGCGTTGCATCTTTGGGCAATGACAGATGATACGCGCCTACTAAGCCTATCGCTAAATTTGACCATAAGCATGTTGAGAGTTAGCCTACTCTTGCTGACCTGCTTCGATTTGACGTTTTGCCCCTTCAAATCTTTCAGCGTCGCCTAACTGTCAACGTAGAATGTTACCTCGAAGCTCTCAGTTACGTGTTCTGTCACTAGTTCCGTGGCCCTGTAGACTTTGGATCTCAGCCTGATATACACTACATTCGTTCGGTAGCCTAAAAGACCTACGAATGTCCGTACCAAAAAAATAGACGGCAGCACCCGTGCCTATTTCCATTTTCGATCCATCGTAGCCCTCGTACAGTCTATCAGATTTGACCCAAAGGTCCCTATCCGGAATGACTAGTGATGGCATCCTAAAAATATTAGTCTTGGAGTCTGTAAACCCAGGGGATATGGTCTCCCCTCTGCTAAAACTAGTCTCTTTCAAGAATGAGGTATGATCTGTTGATCCTGTCCTTACAAAACCCCTTCCGTAAGCGTCAATTTTCTTTATACATTAAACCAGCCCTTCAGGACGTCGGCACAGCTCTCTGCCACTTTGACCTTAAAAAGTGTACGAGTGAACTAGTACTATACGACTAGTGGCATAACTATGCTCTAAACACCTGTAGCTGTTGGGCAACCTTTTGTATGCGTGCCTTTAAAGTGACTGCCGTTGATTCAGAAACCACTAGAACAAGTCCCATGGTTCCTGAGGCAATAACAATCACCACAGCGTGCATTTAAGCCACCACATTACGGCAAGAGAGCTATCCGGGCTAATCTATAAGCATTTCATTGGTAGCTTAATACCAATTCATCAGTAGATCTTTACCATCAAGTTTTAAAAGTTTCAAAACTCATCTACTCAAATATGATCTCCCAAATAATATCTGGAAATTAGAAGTGATAAGCGAGATCAACAACAACCTAGCAAGAAAATGAACCATTACACATTGTATGAAAATTTTACTCTTAGACACGTCAGATGGCGCGCATGATGAAATTGAAACACTGAACTAGTTTTTCCTAAATATTTTTTTTATAATTATGAATAATTTCCTGTGAAAGACGAAATCTTTTTTTCCTGACATTTAGGAAAATTTTAAAGAATTTCTGTAAATAACGACGTTTGCTCCATACGACAATCATTTTCAATTCATATTAAGAAGTTCCAAAACTGACTAAAAAGTCGAAATTTTCAGCATTCAGGAAAAAGCTTTCAGCAAAAACAAATCGAAAGATAATACGCAATCGAATTTTTACAAGAGATCAAATTTTATCAGTCATAAAATATAAAAATTTCTAATTCACCAGGATATTAAAACTTCTCCATTAAATAAAACTTTTATCAAAGAAAAATTTATCTCTTAACTTCAGAGAGATATGTTTTCTTACATTCAAATTTTCTTTATTATACAAAAGAAAGTTTTATCAATAAATCTAAGTTCCTTTAAAAAAAATATTTTAAAACTATTTGCTACTTTTTCCGACATTTACTTTTTATCGTCTTTTGTAAAACTACAGAAATGGCTGTTGCACACCCACCAGTCACTGTCTTGCCTTTAAGGTGACGCTACATTAAAGTAAATAGACATTATTATCGAGTGTTTTTAATAAAGTTTTCAAATCATAAACTGATTTTGAAGAAAAAAAATCTTATATCTTCATCATATATAGCTGTAAACACGACAACAAACATTCTTATCTCATCCTTCATCTGGCCATGATTATTTTCTGCTGCAAATACTCGCACATTAACATCAACTCTTGTGATAAACATTTTTCTTTTAACTTCAAGTTCCTTAAGGTTTTTGTGGTAAATGGATTTCTGTTATTGGAGTGAAGTGAGAATAACAACGCAAATAACAACAACTACAACTACAACAGCAGCAGCAATAATACATTTTTCAATTATAAATCAATTTTCGATTAAAATTACTTTTTATGTGTATTTCACTCCTTGTATGTGAATTTTTCAACAACGCAATTTCTTTTCTTTTAGCAAACTTTTTTTTGGCTTTTTTTCCTGGTTTAAAATAAAAAAGAAACAGGATGCCTTAACTTTATTTTCTTCTTAATTCATTTAAAGTCTCTTTCGAGTTAAATTGCAAAGTTAGAAAACTGCAAACTACAAACGAAAAAAAACAATAGACTTTTGTTTCATGTGTGAAAATAGATAAAAAAATAAAATTAAACTTAATGTAAGAAAGGTCTCCCAACTTTTGTTACTACACATGTATGTGCGTATATTTACCCTGCAGTCGGCGTAGCCAGCGAATGTCTAGCTAACTACCAGTTATTACCACTAACTACCAGCCTAACTACTAGCAATGCACTCGACTGACGATTTTAACATGGAGATGACATTGACGGTAGCCAATTGACACATCAATAGTACGACCACACCAATGAGATCACTGGTCAGCAAAACCCAACTATTTCTCTAGTGAAAATGTACCAGTTATATCACCAATGATATTTCCTTAATGAAAATACTACAGAAATTTAAATTTTTTGGATTTTTGTTTATTTATCAAAAAAAAAAAAACATTTAAATAATTCATTTTTAATCTATAATTAAAACTTAAAGTAAATTTAAAGTATTTTACATTAATTAAAAGTGTTAAAAAAAATATATACTCGTAGTATATAAAATATTACTTGTTTGTTTTTAAGCTCGGAACGGGTTTTTTCAACTATCTAATAAAAAAAATTTGAGGTTGAAGGCATTAACATTTATGCATGTACTGAGTGCGTGTACATGTACATGAGTGAGAGAGTCAAAAGGCGAACTCTTGCATTACTTGTAGCCAGTGGCCACTGCAGTAGTTAGTCGATTTTTCGTTAGGGAAATACTTAATGATTTCGTTCAATTTCTACTTTTAAAACTGCAGGGTATTTCGATATAACTCACATATAAGACTATTTGAGTGAGTGGTTGAGGTTTTATTATTTAAAAGAAAATCAAAAAGTTTTCCATTCAAGTTTTAGAATTTTCTTTCTTTTCCCCTTTTTTACCCTTCACCAAAAATAGTACGTTTATTTATTGGTCAAAAAGTTTTCCATTCAAGTTTTAGAATTTTCTTTCTTTTCCCCTTTTTTACCCTTCACCAAAAATAGTACGTTTATTTATTGGTTTGTCATTTCGTGTGTAATAAGTGCTATTTTTGGTACGTTTTTATTAAGGTTGATAATTTTTACTTTCGAAAAATATCTCGTGATGGATTTGGATAAAATATAACAGATGGATAGAACGTGGCGCAGATTAAAGTGTAGTCTACTTTTTAAGAGAATAAAGGGACGAATTGGTACTTTTTAAACGTTTTATTATTGCAATAATATTCTCTAAATTATTTTCTAAACTAACTATAGTGTGCTTTCTGCGGGATGAAATGAAAAAATTGGTACTCTTTTGAGTACTTTTGGTACTTTTTCTCTTGAGAAAATCTCTGAATAATCTTGGATTCAATTTGGCAGAAGGATAGCATGAGACCCAGATAAAAGTATTGACTACTACTACTAGTGGTATCAGAAATTAGTTGACTAAAAAAACAACGAACACGACTGAAAACATTTTAAAAAGAAACAATTTTTTAATTGCATGAAATATCTTGTAGGAGTACTTCAATAATTTTGCAATATGAAGTACGAGTATACTGAAAATATACAATAGCACTGAATTGATCATATCAGAACTCGAATGACGTTTGTGTTAATGAGCTTATAATACTTATTGTACCCGATTCTAAAGGACCATGCGGCTGCTAAAGTCAATTGAAGCATATCGGCTGTTCATTTATTGATGCAGTCATGAATTAAAGATGTAATTTTATATAATTTTTTTTTTGTGTTTTAATGCACATTTTTCTGTGTAGAGTTATAAATATTCTTTATTTATCATTTCTTATAAAATTTTCGGCATTATAATATATAATATGTATGTGTGTATACAAAAAGGAGAAGAATTCAAAAATCAACTCTTTTAAATGAGATTTTTAATAAACTATACAGATTGAAATAAAACGAACTGACAGTCAAGTATAATTTCAAACATTCTAACTTGTAGCATGTTGGTGTCGTCATAACGTGGTCGATCGATCCTTTACTTCATTCTTATGGAAAAATCTACGCTTGATTTTATTACACAGACTGGTTGACGAACTGACTAAGAGAAATTGATTGACCATAAAGCATGAATTATGAACGTTGTGAAAATTATAATGATTTCGTTAAATTTTATATTTTTAATGTTTGACATTTTATGACACTGAAGGTGTATGGACAAAAAACTCAATACAATATCAATTTTATTTACTATCTGTATCTTTTGTTTTAAGCACCAATATAAGGATTCATTTACATTTCTATTTTGAAAACAGGCCGTACAGAAATGCCCACATTGCATACGGGCAGTATGTACATTTTCAAATTGGCCACTGCCAAGGATTCATCGATAATAAAAAACAAACGGCAGAATGTCAAATCATATGCAGCACATGCTGCATAAAGTACTAGTGGAAGATGCTCCAATCACATACTGGGTCGATCATTAAGACAATCCAAAAACAATACATTTTGGTTTTATTTAAAAGTGATTGTAAGGTTGCCACGCCAACATAAAGATTTATTTTATTTATTAACAATTAAATTGCAGAGTTTATAACAAAATTTATCTGTACTTCGATATTGTGTTTGAGAGGGAGCAAGGTATATTATTAGTGGGAGTAGGGTGTCAGCCGCAGACCTTCCCGCGCTCTCCTGATAACAAATTTTCGGTGGCATCACATGGATGCTAAAGCTATGTACAGACGATTGGCAGATCTTACAATATTGTAAGATATGTCAATATGCTGACAACGTACTGACAATGAAAAATTGTTACCAAAAGGTAAATTGTTAGTTCAGACGATTGTAAGAAAACCTTACAATTTCATTTTCAGACAATAAATTTATCTGCCAACAAAAAATTGTCAGTTTACACGGTTGTCAGCTTGCTGTGTGGAAAAATTGCCAGATGCGTTGTTAAGCTTTGTCAGAACTGTCAAATCCAATAGTATTTATGGACAGCATTGCCAACAGAAAAATTATCTTACAATGGCGCCATTGTCAGATGCATTAATTTAAACACATCTGCCAATAAAACAAGAGCTTACAATGTATGACAATTATCTGATAATGGCAAAGTAGAGTGTTCTCACGATTGTCAGATGTCTGATAATATTATTGTCTTACAATGAACTGACAATGCTTTTTCTTGCAACGTTGCAAGACAAAAATTGTAAGTTTAGGTGGTTGTGAGACATTTTCTGAACATTTTTCTGACAATATTGTAAGATCTGCCAATCGTCTGTACATAGCTTAAGACAAGTAGCATCTACAAGGGAAAACACGGCAATAAAAAGTACTTAGCAAGGTCACAAACCACTAATTCCATTAGCTCCACAACTATATGAAGCTCAGATACCTGAGTTCTGTCATCAAGAACATCAGCGGGTGATTTTTCCGCTGAAGTACCTAACGGGGATAAATTTTCATATCTCTTTTTTATTTTCTCCCTTCTCTCCCTTACAAGTACTTGGGCCCAAGTGGGCTGGAATCTACTTTTCCATTCAACCAGCAACATGCCAATTCAACCCATTTTATCCCAATAAAAAACTTTGACTACTTTTTGAAACACTGAACTTTCGGTAGGGACACTGCACACCGGAGTAGGCTTTAGAAGATCCCTGACGTATACCATCAATCAGTCTTTCCAGTTTTTATAGCAAGTGATTGATAAAGTGATCTATAAACCATCAGAATTTATTTTCCTAACGGTGTTTACAATTTCAGACTTAAGCTTTTGTAACTAGAAGCCTACTATAGTATAATTGCCTTTTGATTATTTCTATCAAATCTTAGAAAACATGTAAAACGTTACTTCAATCTGGTACAAAATGTCAAAGCTGAAGAGGAAATACGCCAACCAAAATAAAGGTGAATATTGTAGAATATGCCGAGAAACAAAGATTCATTTATTTTTGGCAACTCTATGCAATAAACTATTTAATTTCACATATTGGTAAGAGCCATCATCACCAACATCAACAGCAAAAAAAAAAAAAAAAAAAGAAACAACAATATTTTGTATATTTTAAAAACTTGATTTGTTATATGGAGTCACAGCGAGAACAGTGCAGAGCAGAACTGAACTTAACATCAGCCAGAAATCACATTCGTCATAAAGATATTTACGAGCTTTGGCAATTAATAAATTTGTGGTAACTGCCGTATAAATCTCACTAAATACTTATACATACGTACATACAGACATACATACTGGCTATCCAATGTTGCATAGTTGTACTATAAAAGCCACAAGAACAACAACAGCGACAACAGTTTCATGTACAAAAATGAGTGTGGCAACATGTACTGAATTCGAGCTTTGCATGGTTGTATGTATGTTCGTACATATGGAAGTGTGTATGAATGTATGTCTCTAGTTGCATACGGATGTTTTGTTGTTCTGATGTTGGTTAGTGTATCTGACAATTTAGGATGCATTTCAGTTCTGTTAAGTTGGTTACATTTTTATATTTCGTTTAAAGAAATCATTGATATCAACAGCAATAACAACAAAAAATGCCCATACGTATGAATTCGTAAATTGTATGAACATTTATTTGTTTATTTATTTGAAACTAGAGTGTCATAAACCAACAATCCACCTTGATTTGTTTGTTACTCGTACATGTGTTTTTCTTTGTTTTTTTTTTTTTTTGTTTACTTATTTTCAGATTTTTATTTATTTAATGCGAGATTTGATCCATTCATAGTGGTTTTATGTGGTGAGTACATGATACCATACATTCTTCATCTAGCCCATCTATCCAACCAACCATCCATCCATCCAACCATACATTCATTTCATTTTTGTGTATTTTGTATGTTGTATACTTTATGCATTTATCGTATCTTGCTGTGAATTATTACTGCTGCAATATACTTTATGGTTCTTTTTAAACTTTATTATTATTATTTATCTCTTTTTTTTAAGTTTTTTTTCTCTATTTTGTAGTCGCTTTTCTCATAATATTTTTAATTTTTATTTTTGTTTTGTTTATATATTTCTTTGCACAATGAATGCAACGACGAATTATTATGGTTAATAAAATTATGAGTCACAATAAACTAATAAAAAATTAACAAACTTAAAACCCACATACTATTAAAGTATATAAACGTATTAAATTAAAAGTATTTATGCTGGCGCCATGACCCCCATGGTTGTTGCCTGCACTAAAAATGTAAGGTTTGAATATATTTCTTAAAGGGTTTTATGATTTCATATATTTAGGACTTCTCTTGTAGATCTCAAATGCTTCACATAATACATCATCTTATTTACATCCTGCAAATTCTAGGTTCTTGTGCTCTAAGACAAATATATTAAATAATAGAAAATAATTATGAACGCAGAAAAGCTTTTACACAGGCTACACTGTTAAGTCTTATGTATGATGTTTAGTTGGAGTTGTCTTACGCACAGATTGGTAAGCTGATAGTGGCGTCAATAGTAGAGTGCATAAAACCCCCTATCAATTAGAGTTGTCAACCGATTAAGAATAATTCGATTAATCGATCAAACAGTACGAAACTCTTGTTCGAACAATTTTAAAATGCCGATTTCCGATTAATGAATAAATCGATTAATTAATGTCAATTAATCGAACAAATTTTTTTCAGCTTCAAATGCATTCGTAAATATTTTTTAAATTTGTTATTTTGGATGTTTGTAGTTGTTGTCGAACTGCGCATACCTAGTAACCGTGCTATGTTTTGAATGAAACGTTAAAAAATTTTCAAGAATGGTGTTTTTTCACTCTCAGGTGAATAAGTTAGAAATACACTAAAGCCAGAAAGTTGAGCTCGGTTTGGAAGTATTTTACCAAGAACAAAAATGAAAAAAAAAAAACAAAGTCACATGAAACAAGTGTCCTAGAGTATACAAAATTGTTGGATCAACAACAAAAAAATTAATAATTCTTTTGGAACAGATTTACGAAAACGTATTAAAATAAGAATAAATGAGAGACGTATAAAATTTTTAAATACGTTAATAAAATTTTTTAAATTCTGGAAATTTTCCGAGCAATGAAAGTTTTTTAAAATATTCTTCAAAAACCGAAACTAAAGAATATCCAAATGAATTATACTCCAGATTTTTTTTATGTTGAAAGTAACCACAATAATTCAGATGAAGGTAATGATATAGAAGATGTTACTAGTAATAAAAATAACAATCTTTTATGCGAATTAAATAATTATATTAGAAGTATTAAAAATTCAAAATATAAAAAAGACTTCAGCGATATATTAGACGATATGGTATATTTGGAAAAATCTGAAAAAAGATCAGAAAAATTAGATAAACTATTTTATGCTCTTCTCCCAATATCACCTACCTCGACCATTAACGTAAGAGTTTTTTCAAAATTTAATTTAATAAAAACCAAAACCCAAACTCTTTTGAAAGCTAAAAAATTTAGTAAAATTTGTAAAAGATTATTTCTTAAGAACAACCCAAATTGTCTGATTTCACAAAAAAAAAAACATTTGATATTTTTTGACTGAATGAAGCATGTTTATTTGAATTAATAGTTTTATGTATTTTATTTTTAAGTTTTTTGAATGTAATGTTTATTTTTTGTCAATAAATTTTTTAAATCATTCTTTATTCGTTGTTCTCATCGATTAATCGAATAATTTTACAGCTTTAATCGTTTGATCGAACGAACAAAAACAATTATTTAAAATATTCGAACAAAGTTGAAAGACGAATAATTGACAACTCTACTATCAATACACAGAAAAAAAAGGATTTGTGAATACATTTTTTTGTTTTGTTATAATAATTAAATAATTAATTCAGTGTTTATTCAAGTTTCAGATGGCTTGTGTTGTATGACAACTCAAGCTGCATTGATACAAAATCACAGATGAAGAAAAAAATTTCAGAGAATCTGTGATAACGCAAAAATCCAAAATAGAAATTATTTATTAGTAGATCTAAGAAGAACATTCATATCATAGTACTAGCCGACAACGAATAAAAGTATTCAAATAAATCAACCTTAAACTTTTTGATTCGATGTAGAATCTCAGGAATTACTCCAAAATTTAAAGGAAATTCAACAAATATCTTTAGGATGAGTAATCCAAAAGCACTTCTAGTATAATTAAATTTTACATAATAATATTTATATGATAAATTTAAAATCAAAGTTTCTAAAAATGCCATCAAACGGTGTGGAAAATATGTATCTAAATATAAATTATAATGTTTGTATAAAATGACTTCAAGCTTTAAAAAATATAATTTAATTAGTTATTAATTTCCCCTACTTAAGAAAAGGTGGCACGAAATAAGCCCCAATGAAATAAGCCTCAAATCGAAATATGAAGTAAGCCCCAAAAAATTTTCAAATTTTTTGTTTGGGCTTTATTTAATTTTTTAAAAATTTGGGGCTTACTTCATAAAATTTTTTGGGGCTTATTTCATTTTATTTGGGGCTTATTTCATATCCGTAAAATATATCTAAACACATTTTGAGGAAAATTGTATGTTATTTTCAAGTTTCAACTGTGTTATAAAAAAGTCCTTGCGCCCGGCCGTAGGCCGTTTATGCAGAAAATACTTCGAACGCGAAGCCGGTGTTCGATATACCACAGAGGATGAAATCTTTTCGCCCGGCCGTAGGCCGGTTATGCAGAGAATACTTTAAACACGAAGCCGTTGTTCGGTATACCATAGAGGATAAAGTAATTGCGCCCGGCCGTAGGGCGGTTATGCAGAGAATACTTTGAACGCGAAGCCGGTGTTCGATATACCATAGAGGATAAAGTCCTTGCGCCCGGCCGTAGGCCGGTTATGCAGAGAATGCTTGGAACGCTTGGAACGCGAAGCCGGTGTTCGATATAATTTAGAGGATAAAATTCTTGCATTTTATGATTTCTTCTTAAGCTTACTTCATTAAGTTAACAAATTTGGGGCTTATTTCATTTTTTTATTTGGGGTTTATTTCATATTTTTTGGGTCTTATTTCGTAAATTTTGTTTGGGGCTTATTTCATTTTTCGATTTGGGGCTTATTTCATTGGGGCTTATTTCGTGGTGCCGTAAGAAAACAGTGTTCATTTATTAGAAGCATCAGTTTCAACTTTCGTAGTGAACAGACGCGTTTTTATAATCGTCGCAACTGAATATAAAAAAAATATAAAAAAAATAATTTTTCAAGTCACAAAAAATATAAAAAAAAAACAAAACATTTATTGAACAGTTATTTTACTGGTTTTATTTTATTTTTTGCTTGTGTGCAATATACACAAATATTTGCATACACAAACTAATATAAGTGAAAATATAAAAAAGAGAACTCTGATGAGTTCATCTTCTGATAAAAACAACAATAATCCTACAAGCAGTAGGAATGTACAATATATAACTTTAGTTGCTGATGACGACAATAAAAAAAATGAATTAAACAAAAACCTGAATTTAACAGAAAACACAAATACTCGTGTGCGATCATTATCTCTGAACATGTTAAATAGTGATCAAGAAGCAACAACAATTGCACCCATCAGCAAACTTGTCAGCTTAGCTGTACAAACAAACAAACAAACAAACAATAAGTAACAAGGTGACCAACGTGCACAAAATGGTAGATGCGGTGAGTACAATAAATGATAATAAAATTCAAACAGGAATGGACAGATACATAACCGTGTTAAAAAGGGGAAGAAGTCCAAAATCAGCTCAAATAGCTTCAACAGCGAAAGTTCCCAGAGATGGAAAAAATAAAACAAAAAATTCCGAAAATCGTTTCGCGATTTTATCTGAACAAGACAATGAAGACCCAACTACAACAAGGTCGAGTAATACTTCCACCGATATATTTAAGAGAGCAGAACTCTAGTTTGTTGGTAAAAAGCCTTATCTCCTTAATGGGAGAAAATGAGTTCTATGTAACTCCAATTAAGCGCGAAAATATTAACGAAACAAAAATCCAGGTAGTGCAAGAAAGTAATTACCGAAAAATAGTTTCTGACCTTGAGTCAAAAAACAAAAATTTTTATACGTACCAATTAAAGAGTGCTAAAGGTCTAACCGTCGTAATAAAAGGTATAGACTCTAGTGTGGATCCAGAAGAGGTTAAGTCTGGCCTTGAAAATAATGGCTTCAAGGTTAAAAATGTTTCTAACATCAAAAATAGGGAAAAAATCCCCCAACCTATTTTTAGAGTCGAGCTACAGCCAGGTGACTTGAAAATTAAAAAAAATGAATCGCACCCAATCTATAATCTAAAGTACTTGTTACACAGAAGAGTTACAGTTGAGATGCCACATAAAAAAAATGGACCTATCCAATGCATGAACTGTCAAGAATTTGGCCATACCAAAACTTATTGCAAGTTGCCTACCGTTTGCGTTGTATGTGGTGAGTTGCACAGTACCGCTAACTGTGACAAAATAAAAGGTGATACCAAGGCAAAAAAATCCGGCAATTGCAGTGGAAACCACACTGCTAACTATAGAGGCTGCCCTTTTTACTCTTTTTTTAAAAATTCGTCGAACAGAAAAACAAATGCTACTCCCGATCAGCCCAACACCCCTTTAAACTACCCTCAGTTACCTCAACCGTCGTCTAGCCATAATCAATACTCAAATGTTCTAAAGTCTAACACGACTCTTACTCAGCAACAACCTAATACTAAATTTTCATACGCTAACATTTTAAAAAGTAACCACAATACAGCACAAAAACCGGTACCAGTAAACGAAGCTCCAGGGTCTAATTTTAGCCGTATTGAAACCTCAATAGAGAGCTTAATACAAACAGTAAATACTTTTACTCTCAACATGTCCTGTATGATGCAGGAAATGTTGAAAATGCAGTCTACTTTGTTGCAGGCTGTATTAAGAAAACCATGAACTTGAAAATATGTTTTTGGAACGCAAACGGCATCTGCCAACATAAAAATCAAATAGAATATTTCCGTCTGGATAAACAAATCGATGTTATGCTTATCTCAGAAACTCATTTGACGTCTCGAAGTTATTTTAGAATTAGTGGATATAATTTCTACGACACCAAGGATCCTCGAGGTAGAGCTTGTGGTGGCAAGGGAATTCTAATAAAAACGCGAATAAAACACTACCTGTTAAATGAATTTTGTGAAGATTATCTTCAAGCAACAAACATCTGCATTGAAAATTTTTATCAAAAACTTGTGATATCATCTGTTTATTCTCCTCCCAGGTTTTCAATTTCAGAGAGTCAATATACCGCATTTTATACAATACTGGGGTCCCGTTTTCTAGCAGCTGGCGACTACAATGCTAAACACACTTCTTGGGGTTCACGTTTAATCAGTCCTAAGGGTCGTGTTTTGTTTGACACAATTTCAAAAATGGGTTTGAATGTAGTTTCAAGTGGTCAGCCAACATATTGGCCAACGGATCGACAAAAAATTCCTGATGTTATCGACTTTGGAATCTCGAAAGGTGTGCCCAGCGAAATGACGGAAGTAGAAGCATCTTTGGATTTGTCTTCAGATCACTCGCCTACTATTATCACTATTTACTCACACACAACCGCAAGACCAACATGTGATTTACCGCTGACATCTGCACGTATTAACTGGCTGAAATACAAAAAATATTTGAGTGCTCATTGCACGGAAAATATGCCATTGAGAACACTTACTGACATAGAAAATTCTATTAGGTTGTTTGAAGCACATGCCAAACAAGCTGCTCTTAATGCTACTTCAATTCAACCAAATCAACAAGCGAGATTTAACAATATTTTTTGTGCAGATATAGAAAGGCTATTGACTGAAAAACGGAGAGCTCGACGAGAATGGCAACGATACAGATCGCCTCAGCTAAAATTAAGGCTTAAGGAGTGTACCAAGCAGCTTAGAAAAGTTTTGCAAACACAAAAAACAGCTTCGCTGCAAAAATTTCTGCAAGACCTCGATGCAACACCATCAACAGATTATTCGCTGTGGCGTGCAGCCAGAGGACTTAAAAGGCCGGTGATATGTAAACCTCCATTACGAGCTTCAAATGGTGACTGGGCAAGAACTGATGCTGAAAAAGGTGCTCTTTTTGTTAAACACTTAGAAAAGGTATTTACTCCAAATATTTCTGCTTATATTACTGAACTGCCGCCAGTCGTCGCTTTACCAGAAATTCCGCTAAGATTTAATATTGTGGATATTCAAAAGGCTATTACAAGTCTAAACTCAAAAAAAGCCCCAGGTATTGATAGAATCGCCTTTCATTGCAAAACGAATAATACTATTCATCTTTAATAGTATTTTACGACTGCAATACTATCCGGCAGAATGGAAGGTTTCGATGATTACTATGATACCAAAGCCCGGTAAGGATCATACAAAGGTTGAATCCTATCGGCCTATCAGTCTATTGTCCAATATGTCGAAACTTTTTGAAAAACTGTACATGAGCAAGCTGACTCCTATAGTAACTAGCAGTGCATGTATTCCAGATCATCAATTCGGTTTTCGCAGACAGCATAACACTATTGAACAAACTCACAGACTTGTGAATGTCATTAGAGAAACTTTTGAAAAAAAGAAATATTGTTCAGCGCTTTTTATTGATGTCGTACAGGCCTTTGATAAAGTATGGCACGAAGGACTTGTCCACAAATTAACACAAAATCTACCCGCAAACATCGTCAGGCTCTTAAAGAGCTATCTAGAGGAACGAAAATTTGTAGTTAAGGAAGGCAATTTTTTAAGCCCCCCGCAGTCGATTGAAGCCGGAGTCCCTCAAGGCAGTATCTTCGGTCCTTTACTTTATTTAATATATGCCTCTGACTTACCGTTAAGCAGTATCATTCACACGTAAACATTTGCTGATGATACGGCTTTTCTAAGCGTTCATGAAAATCCTGTAGAAGCTTCCCGGAATCTACAAGGGTACATCTCAAAATTGGAAACATGGCTAAAACAATGGCGGATAAAAGTGAATGAGCAGAAATGTGTACACGTTACTTTTACTTTACGCAGGGAAACATGCCCGCCTATACAAATCAACACCGAGACTATACCGCAACACACTGTAGTAAAATATCTAGGCGTTCATCTTGATCGTCGTTTAACATGGAAATCGCATATAGACGCAAAGTTGACACAAATGAAATTAAAAGCAGCCCAAATGAATTGGCTTATTGGAAGAAATTCTATACTAAGCCTAGACTGTAAACTACTATTATACAACGCGATCCTGAAACCAATATGGGCCTATGGAATCGAGTTACAATTACTGCAGCCCCCTGGTATATCCGAAATCAGCGAATTCACAAAGACCTTGATGTTCCGTTGGTGAAGACAGTATTTTCAAAACACGCTAAAAAATATATTGAAAAACTAGTATTGCACCCAAATCCACTTGCGCGCAACATTCTAAATTATAGAGGCCACACCCGGTTGAGAAGGAGGGATACTCTTTCTCTCAGCCGTACACGAGAGAGGTAAAACATCAAAAATCAACAGTTGGAATTAAAAATTTTGTTTAGCACTGGCTAAACATATATTAATGTATTTATAGATTTAAGATTTGAAAAACTTATTGATGTTTCAATTTATAATTGAAGATTCAATAAATAATAAAACTACCACAAAAAAAAAAAAAAAAAAAAAAAAATTATTAGAAGCAGCACTCACGGAATACCAATACATATGCGATACATTTTAGTGGAACTAAAAACGTAAGTTATGGGCAGAAGGAGAGAATCAGTGTTTAAAAAAACTATATATTTAGTACAAATTCCCCTCATATTCCATAATTTTATGTGAAAACTAGAAAAATATTTACCTGATAATAAATAAATTTCCAGTTTTCTAAAAAAAAAATTTGTACTTGACAACTAGTAAAATTTTTTACTAGCACACAAAATGAAAATAAATTCTCTGTAATATATTATTCAGCAACAATTTCTTCTCAATGAAAACTAGCCATACATATGAAAATGCAAAAACACACATATACAAAATATTCTTTTCATACGATATGCCGCTATCAAACATACCAAACAATAAAATATATGCCAGTCCAACCAAACACAATTTCGACTAGTTGACAAACATGCCGTTCTTACAATGACTAGTATTTAAAAATTTGTCTCCTTGAATCAACAACCAGCAACCAAAAAATTATTCAAAATATGCGTTGATAATTGCTGCTTCAAAGAATAATAAATATAAATACTCCATGTAATTAAGTTAGAGAATGTTTCAAAATAGAGAATTAAATGCTTCTTTTGGAATTTGAGACATGAGATTCATTCATTGAAAATAACACTAGAAATTTACAATGATCCCTTAAAGTATGCAAATTAGTTACATAATATTAGCGGTATATGATCCTACCTTTAAAGTTCAACTACCGATATTCCATTAATTATTTTTGTACAACAAAGATTAAATCACTTTATCACACGATCAACAGCTCTACCATTAATTTAAATGAAAACAAATTTTAATTAATTAGTTGCACTTAAGCAAACCTCTCAAATTACGAATATTTTCCAAAATCTACAGAAAATATAAAACTACTTCGAGGACATTCAAAAACATTTCATTCATAAAAAACATAAACTCCCAAGGGCTGTATAAATTATATCGATTGTATCATAGTGGTTGAATAGAAAAAAGCATTGCTTAAAATGTCACATGATATTGCCAGATGTAAATGTTTGTCTATTTAATCACACAAATAAACGGTAATAAATTAAAGTTTTTCTAATAAGAGCAGAAAACTAAAAATTGTTTTGCTAAGCATCCAACTAGACATAGAAATGGAATATAGTATTTTGACTAAAATTTGACGCATTCAAATTAGAAAAAAATAAAAGAATTTACAATGGAAGAAACTCAGATAATACTGTTGTTGATAGTCCTCTACTTTAAACATTTAAACACGTGCACATACACATTATCATCCAAATTGTATATAAGGGCAAAAATATCCTTGAGAAAATAAAAAACAATAAGTAAGTTTAGTAAGTGTGGTAATAAAATCAGGGATTTTACTGGTGTGAAATCCAAGGTTTTTGGGCTACAAAACACAACATAAAAAATTGCGTTTATGTATTGGTCTGAACAGAAAATTTTAAGAAACATTTTTTTATGAAAAGATACTCACTACACAAAATACTAAATATACGATCACACTTTTAAACAACTGCTGTTTTCTTTTTATTGTGATTGATCTCTAAACAAGTGTATCCATATTAAAAAATTTAAAATCTGTGGTATTAAATTTTCTTCACTTCATAAGCACATAACCAGCACCTTCTGATCTTCGCGGTAGGGGAATATATTAAATTTTCTGGAAAAAGAGCCAGAGGTGTCAGTGGGCATCCTGTTGAAATAAACTTTTCATTGCTATTAAATAACAAGGCCAATGACTCCGATGCATACACGAAGAGCTTTGAACCAATTACAATTAGTATTACAGTTGCCAAACAACATACTTTTTTAACGTATATTAATTGTAATTTTTGTAAATACTACGAACTGCTTATTATTATTTAATATTTGTTGATATTTATACAGGCTAAAGTTCGTAAATTTAATATCAGAGAAATATTAGACAGTGTTAACATATTTCCAGCAACAAAGGAAACATTTAATATCTAAACATCCCTTTAGATTTCAACTACACGGCTGAATATAAGAAACGTTGTTTTCGGTGGAAGAGTATCAATCGCTGTCGGGAACAATTTTTAGTGACCAGTCATATTTTGCTTTGTATTCAACACGCTAATTACTTCAGCCAACAGAGCCTTCACTTACGTATGTAGAAAACTGATATACATATTTCCGTATTGGTATAGTAGAAGTGCAGGTGATTAGCAATTCAACTTCTGGCGAAACAAAGCGATTTTTCTTTAGTTATGAAAAATATAGCAAAAACTTAAAATGGCTCGAGTTCAATGCTCAGCGGAAGCACTTTGTTTGTTAATGATTCATCTAAATATTGTTGAGTTGTTATATGATGGGCTACTAATTTTTTTATTACCATTACAGACTTTCTTAAAGAGCGTAACTTTTAAGCTATCACTTTCCAAGTCGTCAGTGTCCCGTTTCACTTTTTGGACTAAAGAAGTAAGGATGAAATTAGTCATCTCCGTCTAAAGTAGACGCATACCTAATTTGCGTAACCCTAAGATACTGAGCGTACTATTTGACAGCCTCCTTTCTTTCGAAAAGAAGTCCTGAAAGCTCTCTCGTGCAACTCCTAAGGCATGAATAAATAGGTATTCGTAGAGACGTTTAAAGCCGTTGCTCTCTCCCTCTTCAATTACGCTGCAACATTGTATCCCTGCTCCTCAGTGACATCCAATGTCGAGTATTGCAAACCACGCAAAACAATGCTTTTAGAATCGCTACAGGATTTGTAAAACTTACCAATTACGAGAAGACATTAACGCTACCAGTTAGCCAGCATTATGTGCTGCTTACAAAGCAGATCCTGATAGCATATATTTTGCCAACCCACCCAAATCATCAACTTTTGATACAGGACCCTCTCGGAAGAGGCATCCGAAAGAATTTAAGGAATTATAGCGAGCACATCAGAAACGTCATCCCACCCGAAGTTAATATAATGTGCATTGCGAGTGCACTCAAGGTGTTGCATAAATAAACGGTCACCGAAACTATTACTGGGTTAGATGCAACAAAGTCCTAAATTCGCGATCATCACTTCACTTCCATACCCGGTACTATAGATTGATAACCATGTTATCTCCAAAGCTCGCACAACTCTGACCACAGTAGACCTATTGCTAAGACCGACCAAAGTGGCAAGGTTTCTTCAGCTACCACTACAACCTATTGACACATAATATATGCATAATCAAATAATTATCACTCTCCAATTGCATTAAAGAACACGCTACAATTGTAGAACTAATACAACTACAACAACGAAAATTATTTAGTGGTACATTTTTATGAATTCGCAACTATTAAAAATAAGACAGAAGAGTTAAACACAAAAACAAAACACCTTCTAATTTATTGGACCTCTCTTGACTTTTGTTCCTTTACCATTCCTACAATTCTCCCACATCAAAGTGTATCGAAATTGTCTTGTTGTTTTTACTTGTTTTATAAAAATTAATTGGAGAAAAACAAATGTATTAAACATTACAGTGTTGCCAATGAATTATATTCTACAATGCCCAATCTCCTGATTTTTTTGAAATCTAATGAAAGGTTTAGATATTAAATTTTTCCTTTGTTGCTTGAAATATGTTAATAATGTCTTGCAATTATTAAACATATACATGGTTGTTTTGTTTATTTGCTTGTTTTTTTTTTATTCTTCTTTCAATGTGAGGAATAATGCCGAATTGAATATATTTTTCTGATTAACTGAAATTATTTTTGTAACACTGTTTATGTACATATATATTTATATCACTTCTAGCTCATTTCAATAATAAAAAAATGTATCTCAGAACGTCTATATCAGGGAAATATCTCCTTATTTAGTTTGGTCCATCAACTTGCAAAGCAAAAGAAAAAAACGTAACAAATCACAAACTACCAGGACATTATGGAAAATTATTTGAAACATTTTAGAATCTTCTTTGCCTGCAAACTACGCTTTAATCTCTAAGATAACGTAAAGAAGCTAAATGCTGTTGGAGTGTATACTTTAAGAAAACTTTTAGTCTATTGTTAGGTTGATTTTTTTGACAGATCGACCGTAAGTCATTTTCTATGGACATTTTTCTTCGTTATAACAAATACTCACTTTGCAGTTTTTCAGTATTTATGGCAGTTCATACAATCGTACAAAAGGAAATTATTGTGTAACTTAATACGTTTTTGGGTAAAAGTGGATTTTCTTTTAATGGAAAACAGGTTAGGAACGTTACGTGAAAATTGATTTATTTAAATGGATAACAAGAAAGGGGTTTTCACTACACGTGCGATTTGATTGAAGAGGGAAAGGGTTAATATTTTACACAATAAAATACTTTTAAAAGCAAAATATTAAAAAAATCTTAGAAATAAAAATCAATCATGTTTTAGTGTTTGATTTATGTGTGGATTAGGGGAACGACTTTGGAAATAGAATTGATTAAATAATGTGCATACATTATTAGTAAAATTATGAAAAAACAAGATTTAAGCAACCGAAATTTTAAAATATTACAAGTTCAAAGAATGCAAAGAGTGAGTGATTCTCTGAGAATCTGCAATAAACTTCAAGTTAATGTGTGGTTTTCATATTTCTTTTCGTGAGAATAGTCGGAGGTTAGTTAATTTTGAATCATTGCTTAAATTATTTTGATTTTTAGTAAGAACTTGAAATTTACTTGCAATAACATGAATTTAAAATAAAAAAATCTTTAAAATCGTTGGCTTAATATAGACTTCATGTATAAAATAGTATTGTTAAAATTATCTCCAAGAGTACGTCTCAGTACGTCATCTACAGATAAATTTGCGATGCGGTTAAAAATAATTGATTTTTTATCGCTTACCATTTCACCTCTAAAATAAAGAAAATCCTAAATACGCATATTTTAAATGAAGCCAAGGATATGTATAATTTTGCCCTTAACATTTCAGTTTGAACTTGTTATAATTTTTATATTGATTTTTTTTTTAATCGTTATTAAAAAAATTTTGATATTAAAAAATGTTGGGTTAAAAGTCTAAACAAGCCTCTTGGAGAGATTTAAGAAATTCCCAATAGGAATTCTCCCTCATTCCCCCATTCGTATGTTCGACGACCGGATAAAAAAGTCAATCATCCCAGTCTCATTAAGCTGCTTCACCTCGCAACATCGGATTCCGCTGATTAAAAGATTTTCAGCATTTCTGCAGAACTTATACTATATGATCGGTTTCTCTAGTTTGTCTGAAACAATATTTCCGGATATATTACTATGCCCTGAAACGACGAGAACTTCCAATTTGAAAGTCTCACTATTTCATGTCTAGACATCAGGTATTCATATAAACCTGCTATTTCAACCAATATCATACAACATTTAGTGACGTTGTAAGCCATTTAAAAATTCAATTTGATGCCATCAGTATTGATGTCTTTGACGTTATTATGATAATAATACGAAGTGCTCTAGAGCATTCCAGCAGATCTTTTATCAGGCAGACATATGAACGAGAAGAAACAACTGTTTTCCCACAAACCATTTTGGGGACTGCAAAATTCTGGCATGAGATCAGCTGACAACAAATGATGATCTTTTGCAGCAAATATGATCATCAAGATAGTTGAACTCTGGATAATTCCTATAAATCGACAGGAGGTGGGTGATCTTGTCGACTGCATTTCAGTTTTACTGCCGCTCAATTTTAATAAATTTTTGATTTATATTTTCGATATGCTCCTTAGAAATTTTTTTATTTTTTGTCATTTTATTAATTTTTTAAGTTTTTGTTGAAACTTCCAATACCGATAGATTTTTGCAGATACAAAATAAATAATTTACTATTCACTCTTACTTGTCTTAAGAATGTATATCTGATGCATTACATTTTCTCTAATTATGAGGTATTATTTATCTCAGAAACATTAACGAAAATCAAGTCGAACTAAAAGTATTGATGTGCTTGTCGCATTAGTACATCATTCATAAGGACATGTGTCAATTTTACCACATGTGTAACTAATGTAAAGTATAAAGCTCAAAAACAGAAACGTACCAAATAATAAAAAGGAAACAAAAAAATTAACAACACTCCCTTGTGATTTCAATCATGAGTTTAGATGTCGCACGTCAACTTAATGTAACTGCAGGTTGTTGTTGTCGTTGATTTTTTGCAGGACGTTTTTTATTTATTTTTAACATAGAAAATTTTATATAAAAAAACTTATAATACATCTTACATAATTGAAATCTAAAAGGTATTGATGATTGATTTAAAAAAGATCTGAAATTGTTACAAAAATTGATAAAAATTGTTGTAATGTTGGCTTTTAAAGCAAAATAAGATTGATGGCCCGACAAAAATGTTTCGTTTTCTCTCAAGAAGAAAAATTATAGTAAAATATCAAAGTAAATAATACATATTTTACATACATATGTACGAGTATATCTGTAGACGGGCTGTGTGTTCTTATGTTTATTATAGTCATAGCCACTAATGTATCAATAAACTTGTTTTAATATTTTTTAATTTCTCAAAATATGTATTTGATTTCCCCGCAGGAGAACTTATGCAAAATCTTGTAGATGAAATATTTTTAAAATATTAAGAATCAGCAAATTAGTCAGAAGGTTCGTAAAGGCTAAGAAGCTTAACTAATCGGTCAAAGCATCAGAGAATCTAGCGATATCTCACTTGAACTCGCGATATCTAACTTGAATACATTTTGATGAAACTGAAATTTTTTACAACAATTTTCTCCGTTAAATACACAGGCAAAATGGAAAACAAGAAACAATTAAAAAAAACGAAGATTAAAAAAAAAGTTAATTAGTTTTCAACCAATCACAAAAATTATAATTTCAGAATTAATTGAAAATACATTTTTTGAATTTTCCAATAAAAAAAAGTATTAATTAAAAATTTCCTTAAAACAATGTCACATCCTCAGAAGAAATATTCCAGGTTCAAAATTGCAAAAGAAAAACAACCTGTTTATGGATTTAAGTGTCTTGATTTAAAATCTGTTGATAACATTGTTTTACATGCAAATAAAATCAATTAAATTATTTGTTGATTCAATTACATTATTAATTCAAAATAAATTTAATTATGAGTAAACCGTTAATTGGCAATATATTTCGTAAAACAAAAAAAGTACAGAGTTTTTGATTTCGGATTTATATCAATACTTTAGTTTCCGTTTCTATTTACACATTTATCATTTTATTTTTGGCACCAGTCAAATATTAGCATACAAGTTCATTTGAAAGTGTGTTCACATAAAAGTACACCCGCACGCATACATGCAACTCAAATGTACTTCCGTTCTTTTGTTTATATAAGATATAGGAATCCTGCATTCATACACACACACACACGCACGGAAATTCAAGTGGCGTTCGTTCACTAATTTTACAAAAACCGAAAATACAAACAAACCATCACCATTGAACAGGTGGGTGGGAACAGTGAAGAATTTTTAGAAAAGGCAAAAAATATACAAAGAGATGACACAAGTGAAGAGCTTAAATGTAAAATTGTATGAAAATTTTATTTGGTTTTAGACCTTAATTTTCTAACTTACATTTGCCCCATCGTGCCACCAACAACAGCAAAAACAACAAGCCAGAACAACAAAATATCGTTTAACAAAAATAAAGCTTAAAATTTAGAATCCGATTTATTTTTGGAGAAAAAAAGCTTGCGTTTTAAAGGTGGTACGTACAGGAGAAGCCAAATTGATGAGGGGAAATGATTAAAAACTAAAACATATTTGTAGATGGTTACAAATACACAAACAGCTTTCATTTAAACAAAATTTTGATTGCATGCAGATTCGTTGTCTAAAAATGCATTTTTCAACTTTAGTGATGGCTATGGCGAGAATGATGAACATGATGATGATGACGATAATCAAATGTATGTAAAATAACAGAACTAAAGCTTATGGACATGAGGCAAAAAAGTAACAAAAACAAAAAAAAAAAAAACAAAATACTCGTACATACAATTTTCACCAACAACAAAATGCGTACTTGTTTGCTTAAGAGTTGAAAACATTTCAAAGTCTATAATGAATACAATGATATTTTTAAGTGAAAAGAGGGTGAGTTTGTGAGGTTAAAAATAAAGTTAAATGCATTCTAGATTTTTCCTAATGTGCATTTCAGATCGACGAAGCGTAAATTAGGATTTCCAAATGACATTTAGAATATTTACGACTTGGTCTTAGCTAAACATGTTCCATTTCTATTGATGCCACTTCCTTTTCCCAATCATGGTGATGTTGATGATGACGATGGTGATGACTATGATGATGAGAATAAAATGTATGGTAAGCTGTGCGCCTCCACAAGCACTCTTAGTTTTGGTATTATTTCTGTTAATTGCAAAAATGGCAAAAATGTTTGCCAAACTACAAAAAACCGGACAAATTTACTATGTTGGGGTAGTCCCTGTCAGAATTTTGAAATGTATTTGAGTTTTTGTTTGGTAAATCTTTTCCTTTTATAATCATTTCATTTATGTTTGCTTAGAAGTCGCACGCACTGTATTCATTTGTTTGGTTTTTATGGTTGGCTTAAAAATCGAGACTGATAAGGACATAAAATCAAATTCTGATAAAAGGAAAAATAAGTCTTTCAATTAATAAAATAAACAAATGAATTGAATGTAGAGTTAAAAGCCTAAAGAAGGAAAAAAGTTGAAATGTGTTGGATGATATTTTATTTTATAATTTAAATCAAGCAATTTTCAAAAACTATCTTTTAAAATTCCTCTAGAATGTGCATGGTACTGTCTTAAAATAAATTTTTAAGAATGAAAAATATATTCAGGTATTTTTCTAATTCATCAAATTCTAATTCAAATAATTTATAGAAGTTGCAATCTAGTCGGAATGTTGGTTTTTTTTTTCAAATCAATTAATTTTCAAACTAGACTTTGATATCGTAAAAATACAATTTTTATTGAATTTCGTCATTCCGAAAAAATACCAACAGAATGCGAAGGAAACTTAAAAACGTAGTAAATAGAAATAGTATTTAAATATTTAAACAAATATTCTTAAAAAAATTTTGATTATTTTTTAAGAAAAAACACACACACAAACACATCTTAAAATGAAATAAACAGTTAATAGCCGATAGTAAATATTAGGATGTTACGAATACTCGTATTCGTATTCGATTATTCGAATATTTGCCTATTTTAAGATATTCGTATTCGTATTCGCCAAATTCCAGCGAATATTTCTCGAATAATTTGCACAAGAAAATCATACAAAAAGTTAAAAAAGTTCATAAAATGTACAAAAATATATTAATTTTTATTTAAAGAAAGAAATCCCTTTATCTTTCTTCTTAAAAAACAAACGAAAATTATATTTAAATGTAAATTCGTATCATGTTAAGTTAGTAAAATCAATTCTCAGTAGAGGAATGTTGGACTTCAAAAATGGAAGAACTAAAATTTAATATGTGGAAGTTCACTGAGACATGTAGCTGCGCAGTCTGCGAAAATATGTTCTCTCAAACAACACTGAATTATTAATTAAAAGCGCAACCAGAGTAAGAAAAAGTATGCATGCAGGTAAAATAATTTAAAAATAATTTAAAAATTTGGTATCTCAATGTCATAAAAATTATATATACCTAAAGTAGTGTGACAGCATTTTTTAAATTTATTGTTACTGACGCAAAGGGAGGGATTTTATCCAATTAAATTTGAAATACTATGTGATTCTAAACCTTAAAATTAATAATCGTATTCGTGTTCGTATTCGGCGAATACTGTTTCAAATATTCGTATTCGTATTCGCGAAAACTAAAAATTGATATTCGTAACATCACTAATAAATATACCATATAGATAAAAGATATAAGACACATTTTAAAACACTCATTAATACACGTTTATATCTAAATACTTGTGCGTATCTCGCGCCTATTGGGCGATGATATTAAGAGTCTCTTTCACCAATTATATTTAAATATCAATTGATATTTAAACGTAGTTATTCATTTTCACCAACATATTCTCTTTACCCATTTAAAAGCTGTTTAAATAGGTAGCAATCTCCATTTAAATACTGATTTTGCATATCTCTCACAACAGCTGTCTCTAGCGACACATACATACATAAAAAAAAATTTTCATATTAAATAACAAAGGGCTACCATACTTTCTGGTGTTTTTTATAGAAGTTGGTGCAAATGGAATTTTTTTAAACAGAATTTAAATAAAGATCTTTAATTAAATTAAACTGTGTTTAAATTTGTTTGGTGAAAGAGACTCTAAGACGTGTATTTTAATCTAGACAAATCAAATGAACCATTAAAATTATTTCGGAGTGGGACGACACTGCCGAAGTAACGAAAAGATTGTTGTGTTAAAACTATTAAAATAAATTTACAAGGGCTTAATAGATCTCATTTGTTGTAAAGAAATCTTAGAATTAGATTTGATACAAATAGTTTTTTATAGATGTCCCACGAAAACTAAGTTCATATATTAAATTATTAAACAGCAATTTTTCTTTAATGTATTTAAGAAGCAACACAATATAAAACAAAATTCAAACAAAATTTGGCAAATAATTTGATAAATACATTTGCAAATTCTACTTCTTACCTTACTTCTGGTGCTGCAGCTCTAAATACAAAGCGCGTTTTTACGTTATGTGAATTAAGCTCTTCTACAAAGACTTAAACTGACAATACGGAAGAATTAAAATATAAAAACCGATGTTTGTCTGAAATGTTTGCTTGAGAATTTATTTTCATTTTGTGTGCTATTAAAAAATTTTAGTATGCAAATATATATTTTTTTTTAGAAAACTGTAAATGTATTTGTTATCAGGTAAATATTTTTCTAGTTTTCACATAAAATTATGAAATATGAGGCCAATTTTTAGTAAATTTATTAATTTTTTTAAACCCTGTGTAAAACAATAATAAATTTATATTTTTATATTATTATTATTACGAATAAACGTAATTATTATTTGAACTTATATTGATTTACATATGAAAAGTAATATTATCAGGCTCAAGTTCAGTTTTATTGAATTAATGAAAATTCAAAATTACTAAGAGTTTTATAAGTTCAAATAATAATTACGTTTATTCGTAATAATAATAATATAAAAATATTAATTCCGCTTGGGCATGAGCTATAAATACCCTAATAACAGGGGTCACAGTAATATGTGAATTTCCCTAATATAGAGTAAAAACAACAAAAACATTAAAATACAAAGTAAAATACTTTGATGATAACGGACTATGAGTTTGTGTTGATTATTAGTTCCAAACAGTAATGAGGGAATTTCGTACTAACCAGCACTGTTTCATTGTAGAACAAAAATTGAATTAAAAATTAATTCTCATATTCTATTTCTGTTGAAAACTGGTTAAATAGTTGATGTTCTTCTCAATTAGTATCCACTTTACGAAATTTGTAAAGATGGACGATTGAACGCTGATGAGAGGTGTAGCGGCCTTGAAATCAGTACTGATACGTTCTGCTAAAAACTGATTGGATATAAATAATAATATTTTCCAACACAAAAAAACTCTTAGTAATTTTGAATTTTCATTAATTCAATAAAACTGAACTTGAGCCTGATAATATTACTTTTCATATGTAAATAATAAATTTATTTACAATTCGCTGATAAGAAATTAATGAGAGATATTTTGTTTAAGGTTTTTGTTTCTTATTTCCATTTTGTCTAAAGAAACATTACAAAAATTAAATACAAAATTAATACAAAAACAATAAACTGCATTTTAAAACATCTGAAAATGAATATTTAATTCCGAGTTTGAATTTAAGTTAAATACTGATTTGGATGCTTTTAGGATTTGATGAGTTTTCGTAGAAAAACACACACACGTGTTTGATTTTATTTAAGTGCGTCTCATTAACAAATAAACTAGAACTTAAGTTTTAGTGTTTACGTCCCAAGAATTTCGCTTTATTAAATCAACTTAATGACAATAATAATTTTATTTTATTTAGTTTGAATTATTGTTGCTGAAAGAATTTACAGCCTCTTGTATTTTTACACCATTCAAGCAATTAAATTGATTAATTTAATAGTTTTACTTTAACTCTAAATATAAATCAGGTTATATTCCCCTTTTTATTCTTTTTATTTATGCAATCATAAAGTCCATTTTTGTTTTTTAACAATTTTGTACAAGTGCGTTTAGTGGCTGTTTACGGCTGATTAAACTTCCGTTCGCATTGATTTAATAAATTGTTCAGAACAATTGCCGCGTCTTTCTTTTTCTATACAAACAAAATCTACAGACTGGAAAGTATAAAATTTTGCATGATTTTTATAAATAAGAAAAGGGTTGAATCGAGAGTAGAGAGCTGCCATAATGCAACATTTTTTATTAACAGAAAAATGCAACCAAACATATTCTGTAGAGCATACAAATATTTTTGAAAAAAAAAAAAAAAACGAAAATCAATTCTAATAGTATACCGATAAAAATAAATTTATATAAATATACGAATTTTCTTTACTTTATAGGAGAGGGGTAAAGCTAAACCACTTACTCACAAAGAATAGTTTTCAAGTCGACATAACATAAATTCGTTATTTATAAACGCAGATTACAGATTTTTCTATGGCGGATAATTTAATCAAAAAATGTATGTATATAAAACGGGTCTTGCAAAAAAAGCAATTCTGAAAAAAAGATGCGGGTAGACTTAAAAAGACAATATAAAATAGTTCTAGCAAAAAAAAGGCGACTTCATTACAGAACTCCAATAGAAATAATTCCAAAATCAACGCAACTAGCGAAAGATCAAAACCCTTTTTAGTTACTTTCAAGTTTATATTTTAGACTGTATGAAATAACGCCCAACGAGCTAAGTCCCAATGAAATAACTCCCAAATCAAATTAATTAAATCCAAACAAATTTAATGAAATAAATCCAAAAACAGAATAACATTATTCCCCGGCGTCAAATGAAATAAACTCCAATTGTTGGGACTTGCTTCATAATGAAATAACTTCCACATAAAAAATGAAATAAGTCCTAATAAAATAAATTCCAAAAATTATGAAATATATAAATGCAGAGTTTTTCATGCGCTCGTGGGATAAAAAAATCAATAAATTTGTAGTGACCTTAGCCGGTTTTCTAAATATGTATTTTAAAGGAAAATTTTGTAAATTCATTAAATAGCATGATGACCATGAGAGGTTTCTCCTCTAAGATATTTTTGAAACCTGCATCGCTTATATCCTTTTTCCACTACGCAACATCTAACATCTACCATCAATTTGAGAAGATATTAACATCTTCCCATTAGAAATACGCAGTACTAAAAGTCAAGATCTTTCTACATTTTTAAAAGATGTTCCTATATCATTTTGTTCCAATCAACGTCTTCCGATAATTTTAATGTCATCTCTAGCAAAATAACAGATACATACATATTGACAGTTTCATTTTTTGTGAATTTGCTTAATTTTTCTTTTTTTGTGTTGGAAATTTTTATTTAATTTGCACGAAAATGATTTATGGATTATACTTTATTTAATTTAGTTTTTATTTTGTTTAATGTATTTTGATATTTTAATGATTTATTTATATATTCATTTCTTATTTTATAATTTTTGCTATGCATATAAAAACTTTAAATAAATAAAAAACCAAAGAATTCATATAAGAAGTTCGTTTTATTAATTAATACGTGTATAATTATTTTTATTAAGATTTCATATTAAAGAATCTCTTTCGCATAAGAATTTGCTTACAGCCGTTCTGACATTTCTTGCAGCCACGGATTGATCACCAGATGTGTTAAGGTTCTTTTTGGAGGTGTTTTGGTTAATTGCCCAATTTTCGTTTATAACGAAGTTATGAACATTTAAGAAATTGTGCATTAACAATTGTGTTTGTTCTTGTAAAGCATGAACGAGTCCAATTATTATTGTTTCTTCAAAATATTTTAATTTTATTTTAATTTATTTCCACGAAATTATTAATAAGCAGTTTATATATGTTAATTTTTCTTTGCTTTAATTCCAACAAAGCTCTGTATTGATCGGTCGCAAGGACTTCCTACTGAAAACTTGAACCAAATTCGAAGCCGGTTTGTAACATGAAGTAGTTAGTGAAAAAGGTTTTGGAAACAATTTAGAGAACAAAATCTTTATGTAATGCAGAAATTTCTCAGTAAGCGAAGTCGCGGGGTTACTCTGAAACCCGATGCGAAAAGAAAACAAAATTCAAGTTTATGAAATATATCCCAAAAAATATGAAATATTTTCAAAAATTTTCTCCCTATGAAAGAATACCCAAAACTAGTTCCTTCGGGTCTTATTTCATGTGCAATTTTATTTGTAAAATGAAATAATTCAAAAAAATATGTAATTACTTCCCAAATTAAATGAAATAAATCCCAATATCGAGGACTTTTCATAATGCAATAACTCGCAAAATGTATGCAAATTTTTGGAACTTATTTCATATAGTTTTGGATGTTATTTCGTTCTACGTTATTTCATACAGCCTATTGGACCAACCTGCAAGCAAAACCTTTCAAACAAAAATCAGTTAATGGAAAATCAGTTAATAAATGACTCGAGGTATAGAAGATCAAAATATATTGCCCTTTTTTTTTGATAACCTAATTCTTTTCATAAAATCGGCTAAACCAAAATATTGGGGTTGAGTTACTAAATAAATAAAAGGCGGTAAGTCCTTGTTATAAGAATCTCTCCAGAAATCTGGAAGACATGATTATTTGAATTAGCCAACAGTATTTTTATCTGCCGACTGCCTACTAGCGAATCTGTTTCCCATAAGATTGCAATATTACGGAGTATATCAGCACTTCATGGTTAACTATAGTGTTTCGAATCTCAATGTCTCGGTACTTTATTATAAGATTTTCAGTACTAAAGAGTCTTATTTACGAAACAAATTCGGATAATGAACTCAAAAGAATTCCAATCATTTCACTCATCTCTCAAAGAATGGATTGTTGCAATTATTCACAACAAAATTTTTGATTAATATGAAAAATATAATTTTCAAACGGAGCATTTTGGCAACTCTATCTTTCATCAATGATATAAATTATACAGACATGAAAAACTTAGAGCAAAATTGTCTAGTATTCATAAAAAAAATATTTACCGCCAATATTATTTATGCCTCTAATATTTAGACGCATTTTCGCATTATTTGTTACTAAATGAAACGCAAAATTACCCAAAGGGTTCTTCTATAAAATGTTGAAATAAAAAAACAACAACATTACTAAAAATATTTACAAATACAAATCAAACAGCTCACTCCATTTCTACCTCGAATACATTTTATTATAAAAGAAATACGAAAGAAAAAAATTTGAATTGAAAAGCGAAAATATTCTGTGATGTCAAAAATGTTGTTTTTATATAAATCTTGTTATTTTATGGTGGATTTTTGTTTTTTTTTTTGGTTTCAACGAATAAGTTTGGCTGTTTTCTAAATCCTTTATGTTCGTCTTTATTTTGGTTGAAAATCCTTTCTTTTCCCCAGTTACTAGTCAGTCGTATCTAAACATGATGGTATTTTACATTCATCAGTTTTTTTTTTTATCATGTCACGCAAAAGAGTCTTTTCATGTGTCGCTTGTCAAATATTTGTCAATTTTATATTGGATGTTTTGCGCGTGGGTAAAATTTATGTATTTCGCTGATTTGTATTATTAGTATATACTTATGAATTTTTTCCAACCCGTTCACATATTGATGTAGAACAGTAAATATCGGTTATGACGAACTTCATTAGACCACCAAAGATTGTTCGGTGTAAGAAAAGTTAAACACAACATTAAAATAAATAGTATGTACGAGTATGTATATACATATGTGCTTTAATAATACATACATATATAGCACTTGTTCCTCAAAAGCGTAACAACTCAAAATTTTCAAATTTTCGCTTTTTGCAAAAAACCAAACCACAGAGGTCATATCTACCCACTGTAAAAATATCCCTTCGATTTGTCTTCTCTTCCGTGAAAAAGACCGTTATGACCCTCTTTGTGTCTTTAGAACGGATAGAGTTTTTGGCCTCTACTGAAAATTCATGAATTTTGAGTTGTTATGCTTTTGAGGAACAAGTGCGATATGTACACATTGGTGTTGTTAGTTGAAGTAGTTAGCGCGTTGACTACCAAGCAAACTATAACCTAGGACGTGTTTTCGATCCCCGGTCAGGACAAGTTATTAACATCATGAATTTCTCTAAAGTTCATTTGAGTGCCATTGCATTAATTTTGAATGGACTGTTTAAATGATGAAGGCAAAGCACTGGTCCGTTAAAGCTGTTCCAAAAGCATTTAGAAATCTCCCCATCCAATGTAAACCACAGCGCCCACCTTCGTAGTAAAACAATTATTAAAATGCCTGCTCATACAGCTTAAGAAAGTTAATGCGTCAAGTTAGCACCAGAGCGCCGACCACTGCTCTGAAAATTAACACAAGCGCGAAATAGCAGAGTTGTAACAAGAATTAAGCCTTCTGCTACATTTTTCGTAGCGGATATTCGTCGTAAAAATAGAACACATGTATGAATATGAAAGTGAACACAACACCGACGTTGACGAAATTCGTCGTGCGAAACGAATTCTCTGATAGATTTATTTCTATTTCATACGCCGATGAACGATGAACAAATCAGTACAGAGTTATCTTGTTTTTTTTTAGATTTCAAATATATTAGTAAATAAAGTTAAATTTTACTTCAATAAGTGCTTCTTTTTATGATAAAGAGCTTTTTCGTTAAATAGCCATAGTTATTAATAATAAAATTTGTTTTTAATGGTTATTTTAATGTTTATTTTTATAAAGGAATTATTTTCTTTATGAGGTAACACCATCGCTGTTATGTTTTTACACTAGAGCCCCGATTTTCGTCGCTAATGCACAGAAAAAACAGTGCCTAATAAATACCTAATAAAATAGAACAAAATTTTTTTCAAGAAGGAAGTCTTATTATTATAATAAGGAAAACCTTTTTAAAAAAATCAATCAGATGGCCTAATGAAATCAAGAAAAAAACCATTTTGAAAAAATCATGAAGAAAACTTATTTTTTTTTATTTGGTATTCTAATTGATTTTTTCAAAAAGGTTTTCCTTAAATAATAAGACTTCCTTCTTGAAAAAAAAATCCGAAGAGATATCTTATTAATTTTGTTCCATTTTATTAGGTATTTATTAGGCACTGTTTTCTCTGTTAGGAAATAAAAATTTGATGTCATCAGAACGTCATCGTACGTCTGGAATGCTTATTTACAAAATGAAGTTCTAGTATCTGGAGAGGGGTAATGAAAACCTTTTTATAAAATTTACGTCTGTTGGGACGCGAACCAAGGAGCTTCGGTTTTACTACTACACCTTGCTACATGTTACCAGCCGGTTTAAGAAGATGATTTACACATGTTCATACAGGAACCTAATGAAATCAATAAGAAATACCTTTTTTATACTATTCAGATGAAAACTTAAAAGAATAAAAAAGTTGTTCTTTATTGATTGTTTTTTTGGTGCCAAAAAGAATGGCAATTGAGCAACCAAATTATGAATAACAAGTTTTCTTCTTGATTATAAGTATTTTTCTTCTTGATAAAGTTAAAAAGATTTATCACATTAAAATAATAAGGAATGTCTTTGGAAAAATCTTCGCTTCTTTCTGCTGGGATACCCCTTAGCCTAAAAACGTTTTATAGAGAAAATCTTTTTGATTCTATTAGGCAGTTTTGGTTCTGTCTGGTAACCGGAGAAATGCGACGCAAAACGAAACGACTCAAATTGGATAACGTTTTTCTAAATGCAAAAATTATATTTTTGATAAAAAAAAGGTGATGCTATAAAAATGTAAGTAGAGAATAAACGGGGAAACATTTTAGTACATGCTACTTTATAAATTCTTCACTTGTAATTATGACTTCAGTTAAGAAGTTCAATCATAAGAAGGTATGTTGCGACGCAAACCGGAATTAAAACGAAACAAAGCAGGTTCAACCAAATTTTAAAAAGCGATGCAAATCGAAGCGACGCAAATCGGGGCTCTAGTGTATATAAAAACAAATTTGTAATAAGAAATACACACAATTTTTTTGATTATTATGACAGCAATTGTGCGCAGCGATGCCAATTTAGCGTATTTCACGCTATGTTCAGCGCTTTTCTACTACCCAAAAGTCGCATTTTTCACCATCAGCGCGTTTAAAAAAAAACGCTAAATTAGCGCTTTTTGTTTTTAAGTTTGGTGCTTTTAGCGCCTTTTTAATACAAAGATCTTTTAGCGTAATTAATATTTTTGAAACCAAAATAAGTCAGCTCACTAATCCATATAAACTATGGTCTACAAATTAAAAAATCATGTTGTTCGGATTACAAAATACCTGCAAATGTTAGCGCAAAAATTAATTCAAATTAAACATTTTATATGAAAACGGTTTTATGGCCTGCAGATGAAAATGAAAATGATAATATTTTATTCGAAAACGAACAATTTTAAATCGATTTTTTTATTTTACTTTACGTTTACAAAAATAGTATAATAATAACAACCGATCTCAAAAATACAAATTAGCTCTAACCTTTTTTTAATTAATAAAAAAGCTTATATTTAAATTAAAATTTTTAGCGCTTTTTAGCGCCTTTTGTTTTATTAATATTTAGCGCATTTTGGCGCTTTTTGTTACACTCCTGTGCGCATTTCGATTATAAATAGTTGGCATCACTGATTGTGCGCTATCTCATGAACTTACCCAACGAACTTTTACCAACGAATTCGTCGTGCTAGACGAAATTCGTCGTTCGTCCCAATTATGGTACCAGCACAAATCAAAAAATTAAAACACACGTACTAATATTTCTAACACAAAAACCCAAAAAAAATATTTTATATTAACTTCATCTTGGTTTCTAAAGAACTTCAAAAACCTGTTATTTTGATCTGAGTGGTATTAAGAATATCACTAGACACTAGACATATTTTTGTGAGTTATTTGTAAAACAGTGGGAATATCTTATAAAATTTTCTTTGTGGGACCTTTACAAGTAGTCCATTACAAAAACGACGATTCGTTATAGCCAGGTACGTTATGAGCGAGTTGTACTGTATGTGGTTGAGGACTTATTTTATTTTTTATTTTTTTTTTGTGTCTGTTAATGTAACATTTGCTTTAATCCTTTCTCAGACGGAAAATATACTTTTGCGCGGAATATCATGTTTTTCTTACAGATTTTGATTTTATAACATGATTTTTACATTTCTTAAAGTGCATCCTAACGATTATGATCAAGTGCATAGGTGAGTGTGTGTGTGCATTGGAGCAATAACTGAACTCTAATGTATGAAAAAGCAGATGCTAAAACTTTTAAAAGTACGAATGTATTCATCTAAGTGTGTAAGTTTGCATTTAGGGCGTAGTATCGAAGTAGACTACTAATATCCGGGGTCTTTTTTCGGTACCATTCATACCTCAAGGATTATTTGCTATCACTGATACATGTACTATCACCAGCCTTGAAGCTTAGTGATTTATATCACCTGAGTAGAAATGATCGATTTCCATTCACACCACTCAGTCCTTAGAGCTGTATTACGCTGATCTAAACCATCAATGGTTCTCAGTCTAGTGCCAGCCAACGATATATATTTAAATACACAACCAACATAAGCTGCCATATGATACCTGATATTTCTGTTCCCCCCTCTCACAACCACTAAGACTGAACTGAGAATCAAATACATAAAATCACAACATTAAGTTTGTATTAATTTCTAAAAACTATTGCGATTTTACTTTTTTTATTCTCAGCAAATGAGTTTGCAAGCTGTTGAAACATAATAAAATATCAACTGATTAGTTGGCATTAGCAATCAACGAAATACAGCATATAGATTATCTAGCCCATAAATACACAAATGCTTGAGCATTACTCGAATTAAATGTTATATTTCCTATGCTCTGCCATTAACGATATTTATGTCGGTTACCTTATCGTCTTAGATCTTCGTGCGTCCAAGTGATCCACGTCATTTCGGAGTCTACGGACCAAATCCAAAAAATAAGGCTTTAATACTCGGATATACTGATTTTGTATCTAAAATCCAGGTCTGTTGATCTCAAAAGATTAAAATGATGAAGGATCTTACAGGAGAATAGGTCCTCAGCAGGAAAAAATAAAATGGAGGTCGACGATGATATATATTCGAGAACGCGCTGGATTATTTCGATTAACAGTTTATAGTTTTACATATGAAAAGTAATATTATCAGGCTCAAGTTCAGTTTTATTGAATTAATGAAAATTCAAAATTACTAAGAGTTTTTTTGTGTTGGAAAATATTATTATTTATATCCAATCAGTTTTTAGCAGAACGTATCAGTACTGATTTCAAGGCCGCTACACCTCTCATCAGCGTTCAATTGTCCATCTTTACAATTTTCGTAAAGTGGATACTAAGTGAGAAGAATATCAACTATTTAACCAGTTTTTCAACAGAAATAGAATATGAGAATTAATTTTTAATTCAATTTTTATTCTACAATGAAACAGTGCTGGTTAGTACGAAATTCCCTCATTACTGTTTGGAACTAATAATCAACACAAACTCATAGTCCGTTATCATCAAAGTATTCTACTTTGTATTTTAACGTTTTTGTTGTTTTTACTCTATATTAGGGAAATTCACATATTACTGTTTCTAGTTTCTAGTTTTATTGGCGCATATTCTTAAATTATCACTAAGTGGTAACGTTTTTAAGTGTCAATTTAATTCAGAGTTGGTTACTTTCAGCAAGAGAAATTTCCACTTAATTATGGGTACAGCTTTCACTAAATGCCAACTAATACATTCAAAGAACAGCTGATGATTGCTGCTTGCGTCCATTTTTACTGCGTCCAAAAAACATCAATACAAAAAAATTAACTAGAGATGTGTTTTTGGTCAACAAAATTCTGTTGAATAATTTTATTTTTACACGCCGTTATTTTAAAAGATTTATATACAAACTTAAATCAAAAAATTACTTTCTTAGAAATTATATGAATTTTTTAAGGAAAAAAAATTGTTTTAAATAGCTTTATAAGCTTTTTAATTAATAATTTACTGTAATCGTTCAAAATATTATCGACATTTTTTTTTCTCAATTTGCTAATATGCAGGGTTGCATTTATTTTACCATGTTATACTATGTTCACACGACAAGATGAAGCACTTGCTTCGCTTTCTGAAGCATGTTTATGAATCTAGCTGTTCACACGACTCATTTACTTGCTTCGATTTGACAGTTCTCTTTTTAATAACAAATAAACTCTAAAATGGACAAAAAAAAATAAGTTAAAACTATTACGCATTTTTAAAAATGCACAAACATATTTTTTGTTTCCATTGTTGTTTTATCTTTATAGTTTTAATTCAATTTTTCACTTTTAATTAAAGTTTTTGTTGTGTTTTTTGCATAAAGTTCAGTTAAACTTCCGATAAATTCCGATAAAATTTAGAGAAGACAGCAATTTTTCATGCTTCGCAAGTAGATTCAATATGAATCTACATGCTTCGCTCTCAAAATTTTGTATGGCCAAGCATGTAGTATCGCTCATGATTGGGGTGTGAAGCATGAATAGAGAGCGAAGCATGTTCCGTGTGAACGTAGTATAAGATCAGTTGATACGCTAGTTGTGAATAAGATCTATAACTATATATTAACTATTTTTTAGTTACTGTTTTATTAGTTCCGGCTTTGGTTATGATTTCTGAATATGCGCCAATGTCCCTATTGGTCAGAGCTTAGGTATTAGTGATGTTACGAATACTCGTATTCGTATTCGACTATTCGACTATTCGCCTGTTTTAAGATATTCGTATTCGTATTCGCCAAATTCAAGCGAATATTTTTCGAATAATTTTCCCATACATTTTCCAAAAAAAAAATCATACAAAAGTTTAAAAAAAGTACATAAAATGTAAAAAAATATATTAATTTTTATTAAAAAAACCCATTGTATTTCACGCAAAGTAATAACCTTCTTAAAAAACAAACAAAAATATATATGTATTTTGCAACTAGTATCCAAAAATTAAAGTTTTATATCATGTTAAATTAGTAATCAAACCTCAGTAGAGGAATGTTGAATTTCAAAAATAGAAGTTTTGAAGCCTTTTCTCCATCAAGCCTATTACGATGCGGTGTATAAATAAGCCCCGCACCACTAAACATTCGCTCGCTTGGAACACTCGTTGGTGGTGTCACTAAATATTGCCTGACTATAGGTAAAAGAAGCTCGTATTTTTCCTTATTTACTTTCCACCATATCAGTGGGTTAACGTCATTTGCCGCCCGTTTTTCCGATATATATTCCGCGATAGTTTTTCTAAGTAAATGATGAATGGAATCTGGGAAACTAAGTTGAGAAATTTCATCTCCATTTTCACAGTCACTGTCACTTGTATCCATGAGTAAAGTCATCATGTCTCTCATTTATAGTTACTAACGCAAAGGCAGGGATTTTTTCCAATTAAATTTGAAATATACACCTCAAAAGAAATATTCGTCTTCGTATTCGTATTCGGCGAATACTGTTTTAAATATTCGTATTCGTATTCGCGAATACTAAAAAATGATATTCGTAACATCAATATTAGTTATATGCGTATAGTATTACGCATGCAGATATATGTATGTATGTTTGTTTATATGTATGCATGTACTCGTTTTTTTTAACAAATTAAACAATTTTATTTTAAAATATTAATTTCAAAATATGTATGTTCATATATTTTTTTTCTTGAGATAAACAAAACTTCGTACGTACAATATTTACGTTATTAAAACGTTTCAAGTGGCTTTGGAAAAAATATACAAGAACTAAAGGAAAATGTAACAGTCGTTAGAAAATCAACACTCACGAGTATTTGTAACAATATTTATAAAACTAATTTTAGAATTTATACGAGCGCAGAGGGAAGAAAGCATTAGGATGGACGCCCTCTCATGTATGTATGTGTATACATATGTCGGTATTCACCAGTATGTTCTCTGATAGATGAACTTGTAAGATTTCAATCGAACATTGAACAATGTTTTGAATTGACAATTGATAAATGTGACACGAGATTTTTGACGTGTGCGCGTGATTTGTCATTGACATTATTACAATATGATGTGTCATGAGCATTGGGGAGACTCAATGCCATTTAAGTGTATCCATTTTATGATAAGAAATCCCGTTCGTCTTACTTATGTAGATGATTTTTGGAGACACCAGACAACAACAATTAAACATTTTTCTTGTGATGTTTAATGCAACAACTTACAAGCTGTAGGCAAAGATGACGAGTGGCTTGATGCAGTTCATTTGTGTCATTTCTCTAAACATTTGAAATTCAATTGGAAAATGCAGCACGATTTCTTGTTTTTTCCTTCTCATACGTGGTAAGTATTTATGAGTGCATGTACATATGTATGTTTTCTTTGTTGCAAATAACAAGCATGTTGCCACATTTTTCTAAATGCTTTTTAAAATGTTTCAGTTTGTATAAATAAATGTAGTTTTTGACATTTTTGAGAAGCAGCATTTTTGTTTAAACATATTTTGTTTTTTGTATGTTTAAAATATGTACTTACTTATTTATATACATACATAAACACATATAAGTACATACATACATATGTATATTTCAAGATCTTAAATTATTTTGTACAACGAGGGTGATTCAAATTCATGATGTTGATGACTTGGCCCTCACCAGGGATCGAATGCAGGTCCTAAAACATAATTCAAATAGTTCATATCTTTGAAAATAGTTTATAACTCCAAAAAAATCTTACGGTAAAATCTTATATTAAATTATTAAATATTTATTTATTTTGAGAGCGCATAATCTTAAAGTAAAAATATTTTCACTAAGTTTAAGGACATTTTGTCGTACGCATGAAATTCATTTATTTGAGCTTTAAAAATATTATTTTGAAAATGACTTACTTCTCTACTCAACTTAAGATTACGATTCTTCTCAAATTTGGAAATTTTGCAATGCAAAATTAATTGTAATTAAACAGAAAAAATTCATGTATATCATATTTAGTTCATTAAATTAACATTTGTTTATGAAAGTTTAAGAAATTTTAGCCGTCGCCATATGGACATGGGGGCGCGCCACATACAGAGGATCACACAGCAATGAGAAGTGCTTATCATGATCACAAACCACATATCTAGGAACTGCACCACTTGACATTGGTCCTAGCTACCCAATTTGGATGGCAGACTTAATTTTGACTCATTATTTAGGCAAACACTGAAATATTTTATAATATGTAAATATTTTCTTATGATTACAAAAAATTTGTGAAATACCAAATTTGTATTTTCTAACATCAAGGAAAATTTTACAGAATTACGGCATTGGCGACATACGACAACCATTTTCAATTCAAATTAAGAAAAAAGTTAAAAATTTTAGCTAATTTTCTCTTTTATATGTATGTAAATATGTACTTATTGTTCTATTATTAATAATTAAATTAAATTTTCTTTAATAAAATTGTGCGACTAGAAGACAAGTGCTCTATTTTTGCATACCATTGATGACTTATTATTTTAGAACTCATGAACTTGTAAGTCATAAAACCTCTAACTAATGCGAAAAGTTTCCAAAATTATTAAATTTTTTAAGCAACACTTTAGTTGATCTCTTGGGTGATCTAAGTACTAATGAATTGACCATGTATTTTGCAGTGAGATTCGTTGCAAATCGTGTATGGATAATTCTACCAGAGGACGTGCAAGGATTTTACGTTCACGCCGAAAAGCACTGATTATCGTTTTCATCCAATTATATTTTCCGGTCTTTGGGATGATTTCACACCAATGAGTAAAAATAAAGTGTTTCTAAATCGAAAGAAATATGTTTGTCGTGTTGTGTTCATAAGTTTTTAAGGCTGTTGCATTTGCTCTGATGTAGTTCTTAAATAACACTGGTCTTTCTGTTATTAGGTATTTCTATGGCCATGAATAAGAAAAAAATACTGGGGGATTGCTAACATCTTTCCTTTTTAAAATATGCAGTTTTATTATTTTGACAAAAAAATACAAACAAATTATACTTAAGTTAACAAAATTTCTACCGAACCCTATCAAATGATCTTGTATAAGATTTCCTTGACTGAAGGAATTTAGGTAGATCTCGTTGCAAACTCCAGCAGTAGTCTTACATCTTATGTGAGTCCCACTTTCCCCGATAACGCTCTTCCGAAAATCTCCCAGATTTTGTGGAAATCGGTTTAAATGTGAATGCTGGTAGTGAATTTTTATACTCATATCTTGCAAGTTCGATAGCATGCACTCAACACGCTCGACATGGTCAACAGATTTGCTTTTGCCTACGAAATTACTCATAACCAAAAAACGAAAATTAATTCCAAACTTTGGATTCGACTTCGACAGTCATTGATTTGACAAAATTACGATCTTTCACGATTTGCCAAATTGAAAATTTAAACATTCGCCACTTTTTATAATACTCGGTTTTCATAAAGTCCGATATAGATTTTTTAAATTTTTCAAATATATATTCACCATAAATATAGTAAAAACAATTTTTGACGTATTTAGAAAATACGCCTAAATTTCATATAGAAACAAAAAACAAATACGAGGAAACAAGCAACTTTTCCCTTTTTGTTGACCACTATAATTTTTGAAACCTGTTACATAAAGTAGGAGGTTTTATAACTTTAACGGTTGAAGTCTACTAATGACTGATGGAATAATAATCAATGAAATAAAATCATATACATACATATAAATTGTTACTATTTATATTATTTTTGCGAAGTTGATTGACTTGTTTTTAAGTTTATTAGCTTTCTCAGGATGATTTTTTGAATTTTTAATAAAATTCGTGTTGCTAAAAACAAAATTTAAACTTAATAATTTCAGTATTTGCTGGTATTTATTTATTGCGATATTTTAGTAAAATTACGGTCTTGTTGTGAAATTAAGGACTTTGGGTGAAGATTTTTACTAAAGTCTGGAATATCGGATATCGGATATATCGGCTTTTAACCTCACGCAAGCTTGCTTAGATGATGAAAATAAAAATTACTCACAAATATACCGAAAACGAAAATAGTGCTGGCATCTCTTGTTAACATAAATTAACTTTTAGAGCAACTAAACTAATTGCAATGCCCTCGTATTTATATCTAAAAATTTCCCCAAATTCCATGTATGGTTATTGTCTAAGATTATGGTTAATGAGCCATAGTGTTGCACGGTGTGCCAGCAGCGGCTGTGGAGGCGATCAATGTATTTTTTTTAATACCAGTAGCGATGTGGTGGTGGCGGTGTTAGTTGACATTTTTATTTCATTACAAAAGTCTCGCATATAAATATTTATTTATTTATGTATGAAGTAATACATATGCATGCCGCCTTCTCTCCACTTCATACAAATATCACGCTATCCGTCTTTAACACCAAGAGTCAGTCAGTCAGTCAGTCGTTCGTATCTGTGAGCCTTTTAAGCTAATTGCTTTATACGATCTTTAAGATTCTTTTTAGCTAATATTATTCATTTGTATTGTAAGACTATTTATTTTTTATTTCCACTTTTGGTTTTACTGGATTTGAAATGTAAAAACTAGAAAAAAAAAACAACAACAGCAACAGCAATAATAAAATGTTGTGCTTGAATTTGTAAAAACTTGCTGCCACATCGTCTGTAATTTTAGTTTGTCGCACCATGAACAACATAATGAATAAACTTACACATCGTTATAAGCGCGTCTAAATGTGTGTGGTGGCATGCATCTTGTAGATATGATGCCATAATTAATTTAATTTATGTTCGAATTTTTGTTATAACTGTCTGTTGTTAAGTTTTGTCTGTCCCCTTGTATTTATAGTTTAAATTAAAGTTTTTTTTTGTTTTAATTTTCTTTCATTTATTAAATTGTTTTGGAACGTGCCGCTTTTCTTGGCACATGCACTCATACTTAATGGTTAGTTTCCTTTAAAATACATTTATGAAATTTATTGTTATTACTTAGAAAATATTAAATGAATTTCTAAAAATATTATTTGATAATTTATTTAAGCAATTCAAGTTTCTATTTGGTTTTCTTAGAAAACTTTCAAATAGTGGAATTTAAAAATTTCCTTTTAATTTATTAAAATTAATTTATTAATGACAATTCTCTGAGCAACGTGTTTGTTTAAAATAATTCAATTGAGTGTCAAACTAAATTGAATATGAAAAACAATAAAGAATCCTCTGTAGAGCGTCTACCACAAAACAAATAATTTTGATAAATTGTAGTGGATTCTACTAACGGGGAAAGCAATTTGTTACAAAGGAATCATTAAGCGACATGCAGCACAATATCACAAGATTTTATAAGATTAGATAATCAAGTTTTTAAAGTATTTTCGTATAGTAATAGTAGAAAAATATACCTAAAAAGAATTTAAAAATTGCGAAAAGTAATTTCAAAATCGTTAATGAAATAAATTCTAAATATGGAAAAATTACTGAAAACTTTCAAAATATGTATTTTGATTATAAAACTGGTTTCTTCTCTAAAAAATATAATAGTAATTAATTGATATAATATATTATTATATAATATATATAATAAAAGATTGAAATAAATTTTTGCAGTTTTTACAAAAAAAATTCAATATTGTTTGAACAAAAGATTGATTCCTTTAGTATTTTTTGTAAAATTTAAATATTAAAAGAAATTCCCTAAATTGCACTGTAGTCGAAAATATTCAAATTTATGCTGTAAGGAGTAAAATATGCAAAAATATGCACTATAAATTTATATAATTTAGCTACTTCGATTTTAGTGATTTCGAGCTATTTTGCTTTATTTCCACTTAATGGAAAAAATAAACGGACAATAATAGAGTTCTTGATGTTGCTCATTTTTGGGGACAACAAAATATATGAAAATCATTGCCATGATGTATTACTAAACTTTAAAGTCCATAAATAATTTAGGAATCTTGTGTACAATATATTATCTTCGAATAAATGAAAGAAGAGGCTGTCATTGTTAAATCGACTCCCATTTCTATAATGAACCAAAATTATACTTTGTGGCGTTAGAAATTAATACAACAAACGAAATGATTTGTATGCCCTTTTAAAATCATATATTTTTAATTTTGGAGATATTTTTTAGGCCTTTGCTTTAAAAGCATATTTCGTTATCCTTGTTTATTGAAAATTAAAATTTCTAAAATATAACAATCTTTTCGAGTTTCATATAAAAAAATTTTTATTACTGTAATTCTCAGTTTTTTCTTGGATGTTTGTGTATAAACTTATAGGTATAGAATCTTTTTTAACGTGGTTAAAGATCAGTTGGCATTAGCAACCAACGAAATTTGAAAATATTTTATATTATTACGAATACACGCAATGATTAATTAAACCATATTAATGTATACTTGTTTATTTTTACCACTTGTGAATTTGATATTTCTATTATTTAAATTTTTACATGTTGAATCAATTTTTGGTTAGTCTGAAATTTCTCCAATTCTGATTGGTCATTAGTAGTCCCAACTAGCATTCATGTTCGTTATTTTCAAACTAGTCTACTTTGCAACTTAACATATTGTTCTTCCACTATATAGTAGGGTAGTTCACATCGTTTATATTGACTGTCAAATATTGAAATTTATAATGTTTTTTACCTGAATGTAGAATTATTTTATCAATCGCACAATATTAACGATGTGTTAATTCCACTTATTTTTTCTTATTTGATATTTTTGTAAATAAGCCTCCAAACAATATATATTTTTCATATACAATTAATTATAATTTCTATTAAGTCTTTACGCTGTTCAAGCCTGAACTAATTTATCCCATACTAGTCATTATTCTCAAAAACAGTTATTAAAGCAATGTAGAAATTTGTAGGGCACGATTTAAACATATTTTTTTGAGAAGTTCAAATTACAAAATTTATGAATACTTTGGAATCATTTTGAGTCATTTCTTTTCCTTGAAATAAACGGTCATGTAAAGAAACAACGAAATACTTATTCAAAGTCAACCCTTTTAATGAATTTCATAACTCAGTATCATAAGAAGTACCAAGTGAAGAGTATCAAATGCCATATAATGAAATGAATATCAGAAAATACTTAGTCTTACATCAGTTCCTCAAATACAGATAACATGATAAATATGTTGTTGGCCGGATAATAGACGCTAAATACAGACACGCGTTCTCTTAGCGAAATAAAACTTTCTTAAATATGAAAAATTTTAAATTATACAGATTTCAGTTCAGCATCAGAGGAAAAACATTTTGCTAGAGATCTCATCAAATATTTTTGACTTTCGCTATACCCCATTTAACACAAGACAAAACAAACAAAAAGACAAGCAGAGAAAACTAGAGGCACCAGCTGATGACTGTTAGACAAAAGGACACACGTTCTTATTATTATGGAAAATAATTTCATAATTCGTGGGGTTGATATTCAACAGCACAAAGACTCTGTCTACTCTGCTGGTTGGCAAAATCTATTGTAACTAAATAAATTTTTATTATTTCAGACTACAAAAATGCTGACTGACAATGTGTTGACAAAGTGCAAGCGGAAAATGATTGTCATTATGACAGCAAAAGCATATGTTTTTGCTGTGCAAGGACAACAATGAATTGATTTGAGTCCTTGTTATGAATAAACTGGTGGTTGATTTCATCATAACTTTATTAATATTGGATCATTTCATTCCAACATGCAACACTGTTACCATTTACGAGTACATATTTTTTTTTTGTGAAAATATTCAGGGTAGATATAATTTTATTTTTATGATTTTATTATTAATAAGCAGTTTGCCTTATTGGCAAAGGAAGCAACAACCAAAAGGATAAAATGCATATTTTAGAGGGTTGGATTTCTATTTTCCTCTGAGACATTTATTTATAAATTCAAACACAAAGTGATGGCACGTGTCTCGGAAGGCGTTATGTTTACATATTTTGTTGGCGCCTGCCTAATGCAACATAACAAGTCCTTTTGGGTGATGAGACTGGCCCTCAATATGAATCCAACGTGAGGCAGTATTTCCTGGTGTTATGAATTTTTTTTATTATAAAACGATTTTCATATGAATCAAGATGAGTATATGATTGCATGTGTTTGTATGTGTGTGTGTTTCTATAAATTTATGGTAACTAATGTAAATAATATTTTTTGTTTGTTTATTATTGTTCTTGTAGTTCATTATTATGCGCATATTTCCGTTTCCCAGCTTATATATATTTTTTTTTTTGGTGTGAGTAAATTTGTTTGTCTCTCTTTTTCTATTTGTGCCTTGCAGGCAAGTGCAAGTATGTGTGTATGTAAATGTTCTGCTCACTTGTTTGAGATTTGCACATTAATGTGTAATTATCAAATAAAAGCTGTTGGACAAATATTTGACACATACAGAGAATATACATATGTATATACACATGTATGTATATTTAATCTTTTATTTATTTTTTTATTTTTCCTTCTTTTGGTGATGATTTATGGTCATGGGAATAAAACAGGATGTATGCTGATTGCACTAAATATTAATAATATTGCGATGTTTTCTACGAAACGGATGTAATAAAGAATTTGGTGAACTATTCCGAGTAGGTTATAATTAGGAAGTTTTTCTTTAAGTATAAGAACTTTTTGGTAAATCACTGATAGGACTTGTTTGAAAGCGAACACATTCCACCTGTCTGTGTTTAAAAATTAGACGAACATTTTGGCTTTGTAACATATATTGTAAACAAAAATAATATATAAAACATTCATTTTTTTTTTATTATATGTAAGTTTTTCTATATGAAATAAATATCATTTAGGCTTTAGTTAAGTTTTTATTGAATTAATGAAAATTCAAATTAAGAAGATGCTGAGGAACATTAGAATATCCAATCACGGTTTCAGAAGTAGAAGTGCGCCAATTTAAGCGTTCATCATCAGCGTTCATTTGTTTGTTTTCGCTACTTACGAAGGTGAATACTATTGAGGAAAGAATATCAATTATTTTACCAACTTTTGAACAGAAATAGGACTGAAATTTTTGAAAATCTGATTGGCCATTACTTATATTCCAAAAAACATTATTATCAAAGTGGTCTACTTTAATATCAATAACGTATTATTTTTGTTACATTTCTCTTGTAAAGCGGCTCTCGTCTGCTTGCGCCGAAGCTGAATTAATTTTTTTTTTAATTAAATTACTACGAATTCACGTAACTATTATTTGAACTTTATTATCAATTATTTGAATAATAATTTGGTATACATACTCGAAATATTAATAAAAAAGGTAACTTATTCTAAGGACAAACTTCGTGATAAATTTACTTCCACTTCCTATTCAAATTATTAAAATTTATAAGAACCCATTTTGGATTTATGCAAGTACACAGATTTAATTATTATTTTTAGTGGTAAACGAATGCCGGAAATCTCTAAACGAGATAGCGAGACATTCAAGAGTAATACTAGTCTGTATTCCAGGGCACTCAGAGTGCACTAAAAACGATATTGCGGACGAAACTGCCAAAAAGGGTACATCATTGAGCAACTCGATGATACATACGTCTCACAGCAAGCGATTGATCCAGCAGGAATCATACAATCTTGCTCAAGAAAGGTGGGAACAAGATTATACCTGTCGAGTCGCCAAGTCCACTTGGCCCTGCTACAGCCTGCACAGAACTCGCGATATACTCAGGCTTAGTAAATGTCATACAAGATGACTAGTAACAGTGCTAACGGGGCACTGGTGCATCGGGACTCATGCCAAAAGGATGGGCCTAAGTTACAATGACTACTGCAGAAATTGTAACGATGAGGAGGAAGAAGAAACAGTTCTTCATCGCGCTTAACAGCATAAGGGCGGTTACTATGGGCTCCAACACTCTGCCAGACCTCGACAGTCTGGCGAACATAGGGCTAACCAACCTATCTTCCTTCTTGCAAAAATCAGGATGGTTTGATTCTGCGACAGGGCAATCACAGGTACATAATTAAATTGACTGAGCCTTGTCTGCTGTAGGGTATCACAAAGGGACCGAATTAACGGACCCACGTCTCAGATGTGACGGCCCTCGAAACCTAACCTTCAATTAATACCGTAATTGATTAATGATTTTTTATATGGGTTGTTATAAATTCATCGGGTTAATAAATTCCGTTTGGAACGGGTGCTACCTAGTAATACTGACTGTGCTCCTCATTTGGGGTGGTACCGTTGATTGCAGCATACATGCAAAAATAAATATTTTAAAAATTTTCACTGTGCAACTTAAAAGATGAGTTTTAGCGAATCATTATAAAATTTCGTCACGAAATTAATTAAATCTGCAGTTTTCGTAGTTTGCTCTGAATTTATGAAAAATAGATCAGATACAGTTTAATTTCTTAAGCCCTCCATTTCTCCGGCTGTTTCGCTTTCTTTTCACAAAATATTTCAACACATTTTGAAGGATAGTGCTACTGATGGGTTGTTATTTAGCAGCCAAATAAATGCAGCATATAAACGTAACCCATAACAATTAAACTAATTTTTGAAAACAAACATTTATAAGTATAAATTACTTATTCTTATATGATACTTTTGATACTTCATTTTTAGACAATTGCTGTTTTTTTTATCTTTCTAATATTTAGTAAACACTTCATAATTCTAGAAAAAAAATTTAATTAAAAGGGCGAATTAAGTAGAAAAAATGTAACAGCCAACAAATTATTGCAAATAAAAATTATTTTGAAAATCGGTGCTGTTATGGAGAAGCTATGCGATGATCAATATTTTTTGTATGTGGGAAACCCTTCTTACAATTTAACATTTTATAAGTCTCCGTATTTTTAATATAAAGTGAAATTAATCGCTTACTATTGAAATGTTTTCTTTTTCAAAGAGATTAAACATTTTATGATCTTAATAGACCATTACTTAACACATCAAACCGATGAACTGCAATATCATTAAGTGCCTGATAGTTTGTATGTACATATAATGGGTTCCGACACATACATTTAATGAAACAAATGACGCATTGCATAAAAAACATTGTGTCATTACTCATGACTATGTTATCAAATGAATGCAACATGTAGCATTAAAACCTAATTGTACCACTAATTGTTGCCCGAGCTAAAATCATAAAACGAAAGGATACATACAAAAGGAAATCCACATTAAAATAAAACGTAACAATAACTTTTACCAACTTGCCGTAAAAATAGAAATAAATAAATAAATATTTTTATGAGTTTTGAACTCATAACATGTTTCATCATCATCATCATCGTCATCACCATCAAAGTCTTTGTCATAAAATCACTGCTTGTGAGTTTATTTTTAGTTCACAACCTAGAGAAAAAATGGTAAAATTTCAAATAAGCCTTAAAAATTCTTGGAAAAAGTGCAACAGTGATGGGCGATAGGAATTTTTAGCTCAATACCTTTTCGTTTTGCTCTAAATCTGAAACCATACTTTTTTTATTATTTAATCGTTTTATTTTTAATGTGTGTGTGTATGTTTATGGTGAGTAATTATAAACTTTTATTACATAATATTTTATTGCCTTACAAGAGGGACAAGGCCAACGCGGAGCCCATTTTAGGATCACATTTTCACATCTTTTTCTTTTAAAAGTACATATTCATTCCTTGCACCATATCTTTATGTTGAATCAAGAAAATAATAATAATAAAAACTTCTATTTAATACAAGAAATTTGTGAATGAAAATATGTCAAAAGCAATTCTATTTTGAATGTAATTATCGTTAGAAAAACATTTGTAAACTAATAAAATTTTTACAAATAATTTGTTTTATTTTATCAGTCTCGCATATAAATATTTCACTTCTGTAAAACACACGACCTTTGAAATTATCTTTTGTTTTAAAGATGATAATGACGCCCTTGCCACTCGTTAATAAAAATTTTCATATTACACTGTACAACACAAAAAAAAAAATTTTAAACATTCCAACGACTGATACTGAAGAAGGAGCAGAAACATAAAATAAATGACTATCAGCGCTTCGAAAGTACTTCTTCTTTCGTTCATATTAGTGGGAGTTTATGTTTAATTTCCCTAAAATATTATTTTGTTGTACAGTGTCTGTCAATCGAAAAAATACATTTTTACTGATCATTTACTTGTGCAGTTGAAAGACGTACACTGCTGCTTTTGTATTTCTTGTAAAAATTTGATTACTTCATACTGAAGTCTTTATTTTTCGTTTTGTTTGGCCTCTGCCATCCTCGTCTCTGTTTTACATTTTTAAAAACCGATACTGAGCAAATAATCAATAAAAATTGTATTTCGATATTTTCCAAAATATAATATTTACATGTCATACATATGTACTTATGTACCCTACAGTGGGTGTTTTTAGCTACTCTTTTAGTTATTAAATAACTTATATGCAATTCTATAATTGAGTTTTCAAAAGTTTTTACACCATAAAAATGAGTCACACTTAAATCCACCAGCTCACAATATCTTTAAAGTTTTATTTTTAAAGTTTAAACTTTAAAGTATACAACTGGCTAAAGAGGTGAGACACTATTTCTCTCAGTAAAACAAGAGAGACGTAAGAAAACCAAAGAAGTAATGCAGGGGACACAATTGGGACTAACGACGAATTCGTCGGAAAGAGTTCGTTGCGTAAATTCGCTATGTGGCGTACAATTGGGACGAGCAGATAAAAACTCTGTCACAATATATATACGAATATTGTAAAATTATGAATCAAAGAATTTTTCGTTTTGTGAAAATTATTAAATTGATAAACGTAATGTTTATGATGGTGAAAGCCGTTTTGCTTGTATAAAAACGTTTCCGACATACATATTTTTTCACTTCTTTAAATAAAACTTTACTTCTATCCATTTTAATTTCTTACTAAAATTGGGTTTTCATATTTTTTTTTATTTAATTAGGACCAGCACTCATCGGATGACCACTACGAATGCAGTGCACTGTGCCGGAACTCAGTGAGACGGATAGGGTAGAGAAGATAGATGTAGAAAATTTAGAAGACTTAACTCTTTCACAACTCTGCTTTGCGCGTTATTTTAATTTTTAAGGCAGTGTTGAGGCGCCTCAGGTGTTAAGTAGACGCATTAACTTTGTTAAGCTGTATTAGCAGGCATTTTATTAATTGTTTTACTTCGCCGATGTTTCTGCTAACCGACGAAGGAGGGCGATGTTGTGTACATTAGCTTGGAGAGCATCAATCGCTGTCGGAAAATTTTCTTAGTGACCAGTGCAATGCCTTCATCACTTAAATAATTAATACAATGTCTCACTAATGTACATTAGAGAAAATTAATGATGTTGATTGACTTGCTCTGGCCAGGGTTTAAAACATCTACCGATGAGTTGGTATGCCTACCAACGAAATATATATTTAGATATTGCTAATCCGCAACAAATAAACAAAATTGAAAACAATGATGATTATGTTTATTTAACTAAAAGGCTCTTTAGCACACACCCAATCAACTATTAAAGTAAAAGTTAACTTTATTTACAAATATATTTAAAAACTAAAAAAAAGGTGATTTGTTCGTCGTTCGTTGGCGTAAGAAATTTAAATATATCTATTAGAGAGTTCGTCACGCACGACGAATTTCGTCGACGTCGGTGTTGTGTTAATTTTCATATGTGACAGCGCATAGAGAAAGAGACCTAAGGGTAAAAAATCACTTTTCACTTTTATTTTTTTTTTTTTGATGTGGACAACATCTGAGCATCGAATGAGAACGATCCCATGCCCCAAAAGTGTTCCCTCCCAGAGATATGCGCGTTTTATGAAAGTGATGGTACACCAAAGATACACGTATTTAAATCTTTAAAATGGCTCTCCTGAACAAAACCGGTTTTTTCCTTTAGGTCCCTTTCTATTTTGCGCGTCACATATGCATATGTACCGTCGAATTCGGATAAGGGCGCACTGCTTAAATGAAAAAATCGGCTACAGAAAATACAAATTAGTATAAATTTCAAAGCACTTAGATTCGCTTAAAAGAAAATCCGCTTAAAATAAAACACGCTTAATAAAATAACTTATATAAAAAACAACTCATAAAAGAAAAAATTATTAATTTATTTGTGACGAAATACTTTTTAGCGACGGCTCATTACAATTAAAAATATTTAACTATTTATTGTTTTCAAATATAGTAGCAAGCTTATATTAAAATTTTTAAAAGAAATCTGAAATGAAAAACAAATCACATATGTTTTAGTTATAATGCTATATTTTCGTTTTACAGAGAAATTTTGAAGTGAGTTCGTTTAACTGAAACGTTTTTCACTTAATCGAACTTCTCTTAATCGAAAATCTCGCATAAGCGAAACAAAGTGCTTGTAATTTTACATTTCCGCTTAACCGAATTCGACTGTACATGTATTTTATTTTTGATGACGAATGTTCGTAACGAAAAACTCGTCGTTCGTCCCAATTGTGTTCCCAGCTTAACGTCCACACAAACTATATGTGTTTTGAAAAGGAATTTTTTTAAATAAAATTATTAATATTAAAGTTCTACACCCAAAAGCTTAAGCTAGATGCAGACCCGGTATCTAACTTTTGACATGTCTGACATTCGTTCCGTTCCGTTTTATTCCGTGAATAAACAAAATTTTGGATGATTCTTTCATTAAATTTAACAGTCGAATGGGTAACTTTTTCACCAAAACGCCGAATTTATGGGAAAATGGTTCGGACCACCAAATTTTTTTTAAACCGAGCGGCAAGTTTCCCCCTTTCATCATGTTCATTACCACTTCCATTTAAGGACCGATTTTAAAATTATTTTTTGTGTTTGAAAGCGTTTGTTTGCTGATTCATTACATAATTTTTTTTTCGGTGGGTAAGCTTACCCCTCCCACTTCAAGATATGGAATATGGCAGATTCCCCCTTTGTGAATCGATAATAATTTGCCCCCGTTTGATTATCAATATATAACCCCAATTTTGTATGGATTTTCAAACTTAGATTTTTTTGATTGGTATTTGTTAAAATTGTTATAAATTAGATTTAAACTCAATTTCTCCTGAAGAAGCCAACCAACGGTGTGGCGAAATATCGAAAAATTAATATTAAAAACATTTTTATATAAAAACGACCTAAAGCTTGAAAAATTATTATAAAATTAAAATTAAAAAGGTCAAGAAAATTAGAAAACTATTTATTAAAAAATTCTTAAATTTTTTTCTTAATTTTGATACCTGCATGTTCTGTAAAATAGATGCTCTTAATTGTGAATAAATTCAGAATTTATGAACGGAAGTTGAAAATTAAAGGATGCGATAAAGCAAGAGACGTAACATGTTTTAAAATTTTTATGTATGTTTATATGTTTTTTTATACAAACATTTGAAACCTTTGTATTTTCGAAGTTAGTATGCTCTTACCACCGAGGGTAACCTATTTTCCACTGATTCAATATAGTTTTTAATATAAAATTAATCCTTTAGTTAAAAATTTTTTTGGGGGGCTAAAATTTTCCTGGCGGTGGCTCAAAGCCGCTAGACCAGTATTTTTTTTAGTAAATGAGGGTGCAGAAAATCAATAATTCTCATTTTATTTACATGAATTAAATAATATTAATATGCAAAACGAACAAAACATATTAATCTCGAATAATAACTTGTACTAGTATCTCTGGGAATGTGCGACAGGGCCCTTTGATGCCCTTCTATATAAAAGCCAGCAAATTATAAATCCATTCCATCTCGAGATATTAGAAAAGACATCTTGAGTATTTCAGCGAGTTTAAAAATTTCCATCAAATTAATGACAACATTGAAAGGTATCACCAATTCGACTTTAGTTCATTTACAAAATAAGTACGATGGTAAATATGTTGTAGGCCAATATCTACACTTTTATAGCTTTATTTTTTTTTAATAAACATTCTATAACAAAAACTCTTTTAATATCTCCCCAATGCTTTTCCAATATTTCTTTTTATTATTATTTTTGTTTTCGTTATTTTTGTTATATTTTGTATGAAACATTCAAAGTTTTTGACTATTAAATTTGAATTTAATAGATTTTTCTAAGAATCAATATTGCAGTCTGGTGTTTTCGAATTGATTTTTATCTGTCCCATTGTTACTTCAGAGCTATTAGATGAACTATTTTTGGGTGAAATAAACACATGGCTGCTTCAGCAGCTCCCACTGATCACAATTAAACGTCCGCTTTTTTCTTTGTTGGTTTTATTCCCCAAGTTAATGTTGCAGAGATGCGCATGCCGTGTAGTGCAGTGGTTGGAGTCAGTTTTTATTTGCTGCTGTTTTTTTTCCCTTGAACCAATTTTTTTATGACTTTTTAATTGTTGTTAGCTAGTCGAAGATGTTTTTTATTCTTTGTGGCTTCATCCATAATTCAATTATGAGAATTTTTAACGTTTTTATGGTTTATTTATTATTAACACTTTTTATGGATGAAATTATGCGTTTTCAGGAAAATGAAATTAGTTTATAACATATTTATTATGATCATTAGAAAAGAGTTTCGAGAAAATTTTTAGAGAACATTAAATTGGTTTTGTTTAACTTGTATTATTGGGATCCAAAGCACAAATGATCCCTATCAACACATTTAATTTCAATGTGTTGGTATTCGAAAGGACAATGGAATATTACTTTTAGGGATGCCGTGGAGACAGACCAATAAAATCTACTTTGGCGACGAAATTTTAAAGTAACATGACTTTATGTGTTCATACAACAGAGGTGCAGAACACATCTTGAAGACTTCTATAACACATTTATTTGGTGTCAAGCACCTTCTCCGCATATCGTTCATATAATATACTGTTCGCTACATTTTTATAATTAACAGTTTTAGAAAAAATTTGACGTTTCTATTCGAAAGAATTAGTTTATTATAATTATTTATTTAAGCCGAAATCGAAGTAGTTCTTTCATTCCTTCAATTTTATTTTTTTTTTTCGAAAGAAAGAAGAACTCTTTCTAGAAGTAAAACCTTAAGGATCACATCAGGTGACAACTTCTCATGCATGGAGCTGCCATCATATGTACAAACCTTGCTTAAGTGTTTGATCTATATAATCTCATGCTTCCGAAGAAGCTTCTGTTGTTTAGCAACAGCATATAGAGGCTCCATCCTCAAAGAGATGGAATATGCAGTTTTCTATCGACTTTCGTCTTGGGCAGAGAAAGACAAGAAATTTTTAACTACCGACTTTAAGGCATAGGAATCTGTTCTGACTATTTACGATGATGTCCGTGTGGATGTCTGTATGTGTCTATGTTTAACCGATCGGAGGCGAATTAGTGACATTCACATTCGCATTATTGTGTATATTTTTTTAATATGTTCCATTGAATTTCTGTATTAAATTTTGTTTTTTCGGCATTATTTAAATACTGTACAAGTTTTTGTAAAATTGATTTTAAAGACTCAGCACTTCTTTTGAACTTGAAAGACAACGTAAGATGCCAAAAATTTTATATAATTATTGTTGCACGCAAAGAAAAAACAAGGTTGATGGAATCATAATCATAACTATCATTTCATGATCAGACTAATGATTGTAGCTACTATATATTGCGTTAGTCATCTAAGGAACATAATATGTTCTTCATAAATCTCTCTTTGAAAATACCATTGTATGAACATAGTATGCTCTGCAAATGCTGAGAAATTTGAGCGCATTATGGTAACTATGAAAATGGTTTTTCCTGGTCTATGTAAACAATTTGATATTTTGCTTTGATAAAAGAAAAATGCACACACAAATACTTATTAAATTAAATTATTAGTATGTACTCGTAAATGTACCTTAAACCACTGATGTTGAAGATTTCAGGTGCACTTTTATTTTGTTGTAAAATTAAATAACTTTCATCATATAATTATAATTTTAACATTAATATTTTCACATCACATCTTTTCGTCTTATTAAATTCTATGAACGACTGAAATTACATACGATTGACAGCTATTTTGTTTCTTTTCAGAACCCAATCAATGTATGGTCACAATAAACTTTAATTTTAAATAAACTTTTATTATTCTCATTTGCAAAAGATACTCTTGTAGCAGCGAAAATACAGTTTTTGATACATTCAATTTTTATGGGACAAAACCCAAAATGATTATTTTATTGTCGCATCAAATATTTTAATAATGGAAGAATGTTTGATGCAACCATATTTGCTTCAATGAATAATTATTTGGTTGTGGCAGATATACTTAGTTGACATGGACATTTTGCAATCATGTCTTTTCTCTGCGTGTGCAAGAGCAACTATTTCCTATATTTTTTTATAAGAAAATCCATTTAATGCCAAAACAGAGAGATTTGTAAGGTCGGCTCCTAAAATTCACACTACAAGCCACCATTTTGAATAGCAAAGGCTTAAAGAAAATATTGCTTTTTACAACGATCATTCCTTTGTCATTGAGAAGAATGGCAATTAAAAATTTAGTGCTTCAAATGTTATCGAGTTAATTGGATCAGTTTGGCCTTGATATTTTAACACATGAATTTTTTACCCTTTAACCTTGATTTTAACATACATAAGTTACTTTTCACAATCTCATTAAGAATCCTTTAAAATGTTTCGTTTCTTCACTCAAATATAAAAATATTTTTCCATTAAGCAAAAGCATAACAAACTAAATTAAAAATATATTTAGTTTCTTGAAAAAAAAATATAAATATTGTGAGAACTAAAGGGATAACTTGGAGGAAAAAATTTATTTTAATTTTTGAAAATTTGCATATGATGCATAGCGAACTGATTTTATCATAAATTAAGAAAATTCTTAGAAAATATTTGTTTCATATGCTGGGATGTTTGTAGAAGTAAATTCAAAATGGGAATATACAATTAAACGCCCACACAAGGATAAATATATTTTAAGCCGAATATCTGTGACACAAAAACTCCTTTAAACAAACAAAAGGGTAATTGGCGAAAATTCTACTCAAAAATATTTATTAAAGGTTTTCCATTTTGCTGCAATTTACTTTTCATACACACACTCACTTTGAAACCATTAAAATGGGATTAGAAACTCTCTTCCTATTGTGCCCTAAGACAGCCCATCTTCTTCTTCTTCTTCTTCTGCAGCCTCATAATTTCCCTTGCTTTGCAAAAAGAATAGAAAATATTTTAAGATAAAACATTAAAAATGGTTAATTAGTATGCAAAATATTTTATATTTTTGCTAAGAAGAACAAAAACAGAGGAAAGAAGCATATTGAAACTATCCAACGGATATTCCGCAAAAATTGGAAGTGCATATGTGTGAGTGTGTCTATGGGCTTGATAAAACAAAAAAGGGATAATATTTTTAAGAAGTTTAAAACAGTTGTTACCTGTTTTTCAGTTTTAATTCATTTAAATCTGCAAGATTTAGTGTCATGATCCTTGCACTAATTTTTTGCTTGTAATCCCGTATTTGTTTCACCTTCCCACTTTCCTTAATCCATCTCAACATATGTATTGATACAAATATGCATACAATCAAATCTTGTAGCAGCATCATTTTTGCACAAAATGTTTGCACTTAACAACCGACTAAGTTATTTGCATTTTGTCAACTGATCCTGTTCATTTTTAATCCTTTGTTTTGCAATAAAATTTTATTCTATTGTCTCTTTGTGTCTCTCTTTGTGAAGGGGTGTGTATACGCTTTGTCGGACCAGTGTCTTTCCCTGTATGCGGTAAAATTATAAAATATTTCGTGTTTCCTTATCTGTAGAAATAGACAAAGGATCTTTTTATTGTTGCTTTCTTTAGTGTGGCTTTCTTATCCAGCTGAGTTTGTGCACAGTTTGCTTTTTTGTTTTGCGTTCACGACGAGACAATTGCTTATTTGCTACAGAATCTTCTTTCTTCTGAAGGATTAAGTGAGTTTCAGACTCTATTCTAACTCATTTGTGGGATGTAAATGATTCTAAGGTGTGCCAGTGTTTGTTTTACAACGAGTTCTAGGTAGGCGGTAATATTGAATCAATTTAACAGACATTTAGAGCAAATTTAAGTTGTGTATCTGTTGTAAGTGATTAAGTGGGATTTGTTATATTTATTATTCAAGAGATTTTAGTTATATACAATCTTTTAATAATTAAATATCTTAGATATAGTTTATCTAAAGTGATCAGTAAATGTATCTGTAAAAACTGTAGTATGGTCAGCTTATAATTTCAGACATTAGCAATTTATATCATACTTTGTTAGTGGCAGATGGATATTTTGTATAAGAATCATTTGTTATTTATTCATTTATTATAAACTTGAATGAAAAAAAAAAAAATTCACATTCCTAGAGAGAAGAGAACCTGCCATGAGGCTGTCACTCAGACAGGTTCCTAAGTATGTAGTAACAAACAACAAGAGTTCATAAACTTCACATGGAATGGAGCTTTCACTTTTACATGGTGATCAATTGATACTCCGTGATAGTTTAAGATCCAAAAGTCTACTCCTTTGTATTGAGTTCATTCGAACATATTACAAAAAGGACACAACTACTTCTTCTATTTTATATTTTACCGCCTTGAAAGATTAAAATACATTTAAAAAAAATTTAAGTATGGCAAATCCCTTTCAAAGTCCCTTTTTAAAAAATTGGACGACCAATTGCAGAGCTATAGAATTATCGGCAAAGTGTCCGTCTAACTTTTATTTATAGTACCAAAATGGCATGCTTAAAAAAATTAAAAATTAGTTCACAGATATAGAAATTATACGATAGTGGAACAACATCCAAACATGCCAAACTTCACATTTACAAAGTTAGTAGAACATATAACATTTTTATTTGCTCATTTTAAATTCAGCTTAATTTTTCATCATTGAATGTATTGAACATAGAGTTGCCACATATTTCTGTCAAATTAGTAGATATATAACCAAATTTATATTTGCTCATTTCTGTTATTGAGCAGAGGCAGCTTTAGAAGTCTGCAAATCCTTTTTTGATTGTTTTAAATGTATTGTAGGGATGTCTTATTAAAAATTTTAATCACAACTCGTCCTAAAAGTAAGCAAGTTTTTGTACCAGTAAATATTACATAGTTTAATTCTTTTGATTCTTCACCAGAAAATATCTACATTTTTATACCCGACATGCCCAAAGTTCTTAAAATTAAGTCTCCAAAATGTTGATCTATTTCGAGTAAATTTAATTCAATAATTTTGTAGCTCCACTAGAAATAAAAATTGTGAATTTTCTCCTTTCTTCATATATATTTACTTAACGCAAAAATTTTCATACTCTTACTTAGATATGATTGAACATAAAAATTGAAATGTCAAATTTAAATAATTGAGAAATAAAAAACCTGTCCACTTCGGAGATCGATATGCCCATTTTCCCAGTCTGTCCAAAAAGTATCCAACCTTCCATGCCAAACATATTTTAATTGACCACCTAAGATTTTTCAACAAATACATAAAATCGAATAGTTCCTATAAATAAATTTAAAACAAAAAGAAAAACATTTTACCGCACACATGCACAAGAATTCATAAAAATCAAACCAATCGTCACAAACGATCTGTCTAGAACTGCTGCAACTGACTATAAAAGTCATAAAACTCAATAAATAAATTTTGAAAAACGAAGTAAAAAATTACAAATACTTCATTGGAAAAATCATAAAAAGAAAACAACTGCTAAAGGAGTAGAAATGTTTCATGAATTTTAGAATACAAAAGCAATAAAGTCTACGAAAAAAGAGGGAACCAAACAAAAAAAAAAAAAAATAAAAAGAAATACAAGAATGGACAGAAACTTCTCAGAAATAAATCAATCAATTAAAAATTTTATGAAGTTCCCGCAAACAAATACCAAAAAGTACAAGTTTAAATACCAACATAATATGCGTGTATAAACGTCAAAGACAAAAAATAAAGCCAAAAGACAGACAAAACTTTCAGCAACAACAACTGACAATGCAAACATTTCAAAATGATTATGACCATCATATTGATGAAGATTCTGAGAGAGTGCGTTTGTTAGTGTTCGCTCGCTGAATGAAAGTAGGCAGTACGGCGGGCTACCGATTTCCCAAATGAATGATATAAAAAACCATAAACAAAAACTATTAAAATTAAACATTGGCAGCTCATCATATTTTATAACTTGCAAGTGATTGTTAATGTTCCAAATGATGACAGGGATGATCAGCATCATTATTATCATAGTGGCTCGCCAACGATCAACTGTTTGTTGTTTTTCGTATTGTTTTTGTTGTGTGTATTGGTCAAAATAATGACGCCAACCTGGAGCCCCCAATGCAACCAAATTGCATCAAAAAAATTTCACAGCAGCTTTTTATCTGTTTTTATCTTGTTCGCTGTTGACCAACGAAGAGTAATTAAAATTTCAACTAATACGGCTGCCAATATTTTGAAAGTTTTTCATTTTAAAAAGTTTGTCATCTTTTAGAGTTTTAATTTTTTTGCCATCGACAAGCATATGACATTTTGACAATTGATATGCGCCACTCAAACTCCGGGCGCTCTGTAGTTGATTTAACAAACTTAAGCAATTTGACAAAATCGTATAAATAGTTGAAATTTATTTATTCATTTATGCTGCAAAACAAACACAATTCTTTGTGACAATCATATTGATCATCCCCGAACAATTTGCACTCTTCATAAAATTGGTACGGCCAATAGTCAAATTTAAATCGCAGTACATTTACAATCTTACTGCATATGAGCATATGAGCATATGTTTCTTTAAAATGTACTTTTTTAAATTTTTTTATCACACCGGTTATTTTCATATCAAAACATTTCCTAAAACTAATACTTTCTATTCAATATAGCGATAAGAGATGTGTTTAAAATTAACGTCAGAACATGTCTTGTCGTGTGAAGTAAGGGGTACACGAGCATACTGCAAATGGTAACTTTTTTTGATATTGACAACAGTACTAAAAATCATATATATTAATAGTATGGAATAGTATGGTTCTAATTTATTGTTATTCAATTGATAAGAAATATTGTTAAATAAACTATGATTGAAGAATAATTTGATAATTGGAATGGTAATGATGTGTTCATGTATATATTTCTCGTAAACTTATTGAGGTTTACTATCTTTTAAATTTATTGTAACTTAGATCCCAGAACTATAAAATATTGTGGAAAACATGACATTGTTCATACAACTATGCTACAACCATAAAGCCAAAAAATTTTTTATTAGAGGCTGAATAACAACTTTTAATTAGAACTTTGGGTTTAAATTAATATTTTAAGTAAAAATTATGTTTTCCAACTATTTTTCACAGTGAATCATTTTAAATGTTTTTATCCATACTACAACAACATAATATAGCGCACTTGCAACTTAATGACAGGCTCCAACAAATCCTTCTCTCCTACATGAAACAGTACAGCCAGCCTACCATAAAGAAACTTCCTATTTTTTTTTAATGCAAAAGACTAAAAACACAAAATTAATTTTAAAATTCATTTTTGGCATTTTAAAAATTTTTTTGAAATGCTTCAATGGGGAGACAAAAATCATATTAAAGCCAGCACATGATAAAAAAAACACCAATAAGTCATCATCGAATCATTATTGTCATCATATTGCCATCATATTGCCATTCGTGGTCATCGTAACATCGCAATCGAAATCATTATTGGCCTAATGCTCATGTTTTTAGAACCCCACAGAAAAACAAAAGAAAAAACAAATAAAAATTCATATGACTTGTTTCCAAAAAAAAAAACCTTGGCTTAGTTTCACATTGAAAAGTAAAATATTATTGAAGTCATAGTCGCAGTTGGTGCTCTTGGCCAAATCTCAGTTTAATTTTATACTTTTGTTTACTTTTGAGGCAAAAGGAACAACAAAAAAACCATAACAAAAACAAAAAAGCAAGTTGATGCCAGAACAAAAAAAATTGTCAAATTTGTCCCAAAAAAGGATAAAATGTCTAAGCGCCACTCACTCACTTACTAACTAACTAAATGACTGACTACTACATCTAGATTTGGCAAACAGCAAACAAGTAATAAAGTAACTGAATGCCTGACTAACTGACGGAATGTCTGTTTGATTGTTTAACTTCATAAACTGGTAGATGAGCAAATGTTTGTGGAATGTTTCAGGTTGGCGCTTGTTTGGTGGGCGCCATTCATCTCCATAATAAATAAATTCGTCAAAAATATTTGTCGTGAGTTTTTTGTCAAAAATTTGCCGTCTTCAATGAATACCGTAGCTGGCCGAAGCATTCCAAACTTAGCGATAAAGTCAAATTAACATAATAAACGTTATAGATTAAATAGGTATCTGCAAAATGAAAAATCATGGGAAAATCGCTTTCTTTAGTAAAATATTTTCGTTCATGCAGCATAAATATGATTACTTCCTGTTTAATTTAAATTGTGCATTTCAACTTCATTCACTTATTAAAAAAAATCTACAGTTGCATCGTGCAAAACAGATTAAATACAAATAAAAAACACCTGAAGCCAGAAAAAACTTTAAATTTTAAGATATTTTAAATGTAATTCTTTAAAATAATGCTAAGCTAGATTTAATGAAAAGTCTTGATTATGGCATCATTGTGACAACAATATTTTATTGTCTGGGGTAATACTTGGGTGCTTCTTTTTTTTATAAGAATAACTTATGAAGTTGATTAACTTGCCATGCAAGGATCGAACCCAGCTCCTACGTCTTCGTTTTATTTGTAGTGAACGCGTTAACCACTTCAGGCAACATCACACTCTTATAGAAATGATTAGAAATATATTTAGATTATTCAAACATTAACTGGGTTAGGTTAGGTTAGGGTAGCGGGTTGCTGTGTTAGATTCCAGCCCTGGTGCGTAGGAAGAGAAGTATAGAAAAAGGGGAAGATTAGGTAGAGGAGGGTCAAGTAGGAAAGAAAGAAAGAGTGAGAGTGAGTGGGAATTCGATACAAAGGGTATAGAGAGATACGGGCATACCAAGCTTGCTATTGGGTATTCAGTGGGGGAAACCAGCCAATGCTTCTGAAAAAGGAGTATAAGTTTCGAAGTTCTATTGCTGAAAGCTCGAATAGGGTAGTGAAGGAACTTTTTCCTGAGCTGGGCAGAGGCACAAAAGGTACATGATATTTTCTTCTTGCTCTTCATAACAGCTAGAGAAATAATCATTATGTGGTACCGAAGATGCAGTGTCCTGTAACTACGGCCACAATGTTGCGAAATTGCATCTTGGGAAATTTCAGCAGTGTCTTATTTGGAATGACATCAAGGCGAGGCCATATTGCCCTTTCTATGGAGCAGGTTGGTTCATTGTACCATCTGGTTTGAGCTATTTGCATAAGAGCAACATCAGTGCGCTTCCAGCAGGCTGAGAGTGTAAGTCCGCAGATGGCTAGAGGATGTCGACATTGGCATCCTCTCTTGGGCAGATTGTCAGCGATTATATTGCCTGTATTTTCCTTATGTCCACGTATCCATATAAGGGTAACATTTGAATGATTCGAATGTTTTGGAATGCAATAGTTAATGAGATCATGAATAATTCCTATGGTCTATAAAATGCTAGCATGATCTCATGGTCGATCTTTCCATGCGTCCTTGTACTTAGTCGTACCGCAGTGCAGATCAACTGGATACCAGCCCAGCACAGCGAAAAGAGCAATCGTATCCAATTTATTCCCTTAGGATTTATATCTCAAAAGGATCCAATAGCTTTCTTGCAAACATAAATTGCCTTTAAGGCGTTAGTAGCTCGAGCATGTCTCTCCATGTTAATTTTCTATCAAGGATAATGCCTAGGAATCTGACTTTGTCCGATAGGACTAGTCTAGTGACAATCAATTTAGTTTACAATAAACACAGTCATAGTTACAATTGATCATTATTTAATCATGTGCGTTGCCGAAAAGGGCTAAAATTTATAAATTCTTTTAAGCATAAAATAATTTGGTCGCACGTACAAAATGTAATTTATTTTGTGATTCAACAAATTACTATTTATGACAATACAAACGTTAAGAAAAAAAATCTGATTGCGGTGACCATATTCTGATTGAATTATTTGGTTGTAGTCATATCATGATGACCCCTACTTATGCAATGCATTATGCCAGAACTCACGGAAAGGATAGACAAAATATATGTTAAAAATGTAGAAGGCTTAATTCTTTTACTAATTATACAAATTTAATTTAATTCTGTTATGTTACCATAATTACCATAACCCAAAAAAAAATAACGTATTTTCATATGAAAAGGCTTAAAAAATAAGTTTTAAATATTAAATATATGCTTGCGTCAAAACAACTAAACATCATATATATATAATATTTTTAGTAGATAAAATTCTCGAAAGTGTTTTCAACTTCGAAAGCTGGCTCTTAAAAAGGCAAAAATATTATTTGTTATTAAACCATTTTTAAAATTCAAACTGAAATTGAAAATAAACTTCATTTGTAGTAAACGATTAAAAACCATACATACTTCTAGGAGCGTAACTTAAATAAGCTTTGCATGTTAAAAATAGCTTACTGTGAGCTTTATCACAGTAAAATCCATGCACAAAATAAACAAAATGTGAAGACTGTAAATTAAAAACGATCGGAATACAATTATGGAATTGCCCATATATCTAAAAATAAGGACTAAAGTGTCATACGTTACACACAAAAAAATATATATAAATAATTTTACTTCTATAATAAAGTTATACATCTTCAGAAAGATATCCTATTATATTTTTTCTGTGTTTGTTGAAAATTAAAACCCTTCGTGTTTGAAAAGAAAAACACTTGATAAATATTTAAAGATTCCTTAAAGGCAAATTTCTTAAAGAAGTAATTAAAATTGTTATATGGCGAGTGCCAGAGACTTTTTAAAAATACCACTACTGCATTTATTTTGTATATTAACTTCTATTTTTATATTATTAATATTTGTTAATATTTATACAGGCTAAAGTTCGTAAATGGTAATAATCAGAGAAATATTAAGTCGACATTGTTAACATATTTCGAGCAACAAAGGAAACATTTAATAACTAAACATCTCTTTAGATTTCAAACGTTGTTTTCGGTAGAAGCCTCGTCAGTATTCCTGTGCAAATGCTTTTACCACTTGTTAGGTAGCTCTAATGAACGTGATTACATATTAGAGTTGTGTAAAACACCTTCAAACGCTCGTTTTTGACACAAACCAATGATCAAACCCATTTAAAATACATGAGTTTGATCATTGGTTTGTGTCAAAAACAAGCGTTTGGAGGTGTTTTACAAAGCTCTATTACATATTCTATTTATACACCATTACCTACGCGACTTCTCACTTCTAATTGTATGCTAGCTGGGGATTTTTTTTATTTTTCACCCTATAACGCATTATATCCTACAATGCCCAATCTCCTGATTTTTTTTTTTGTTCTACTTCAGACAGACTTTTTTGGTGTGATTTTTAAACTTAAGTATATTTTTGATTAATGTTCGTTTGAACATATAATTAGCACAGGGCCTTGCTTATTTTGTATATGTATATTAATTGTAACTTTTGAATTTTTATAACTGTAAGATTTCCATTGGTTAATAAAATTGATGTAGTTGTGAATAAAATAAATATTATTTCAATTTAATTCTTAAAACGCAAATGCACTCTGCTTCCTTCACTTTAAGAACTTCATAACAATTTTTCCCTGATTGGAATGAATTCAAGCAGAAAATCAATATCAAAATATTTAATTTTTACACAATAACACTAATGAAAACCTCAAGAAAAGCTAAGTTCAACATTTATTTATTTAACGTTTGTGTCCCTTAAAACATTTTAAATTTGATTGACAAGAGTCTCAATATTAAGTAGACAGTCGTTGAATGTACAGACAAGACTACATACAGACATAATCAAATAATTTAATTTATGTATGGCAAAAATTGATTTATGCACGAATTACATAAAAAGTTATAAATTTAAGGTACATACGTGTGTGTGGCTGTGTGTATTTATGTATATATATATTAATTTTTGTATGCAGCAGCTCATGCATTATATTTCAAGTGGCACTTCATGGTTTCCTCAATTTATAAAATTTTATCATGTTACTAAATGGTGTGAACTTTTATTATCCAAATAATAAATAAAATAAATATTTGCAAAGAAATAAAAAATAGTTTTAGCAATTTTCTTACATACATTTCAACATCAAAACAGACACAAAACGTTCAACGTTCACTTTTTTATATATTGATTCATACATACATGCACCCTGTTTAAGTATAAATACTCATACATGCATATTTAAATAAATTCGATACTAGTGCCTACCAATAAGTTCTTTATTTCGGGGTTGTCATATAAAACGAAAAACCATATATGCACACAATTAGGATTATTTTAAATTTTATTGCATAAAGAATAATTCGGGAAAAAACAGTTTCATAAAGACCGGGTTGATTTGTTAAACAATATATTATAGGGGTCCCCTTACATTTCTATGGGACCAATATTTTGGAAGGAGAATTCGAGTCTCCCATAAAAAAAATATGTAACTAAACTGCAAGAAACCCCCTCAAATAAAGATTATTTTTAAAATCCTTAAAAATGAAAGATAATTTACGGAAACATTAAAATTATGAAAATCTGTCTAGAAATGCAAAATTTATTAAAAAATCAATATTTTAGGGAAACAAACTTTCCCCCGATGAATCGAATTGCATACAAGCCTTATCATCTCGATTTTCCAAGCTGGGACAAACTCCAAGCGAAGTTGTTGAGACAAAAAACTAATTTTGAAAATCGTTTCCTTAATATGAGTCATTATTTAATGAATTTTTTACGGCAATAACTTGTCCACGATTTTCTTAGAAAAAATTTAAGCAAACCTTTTCAAACAAAATAAGGTATTTTGAAAATTGGTTCATCCCTTGAACTGATAACCCTCCTTCTTTTTTTAACTCGGTTGAAAATGAGAATAAAACCGATTATTAAATCGAAGCAACTAGCGAAAGTTTAAATCCCGATGTAATTCAAATTATATAAATGTATTATTCCCTCGATAGATTAATGCACCTTTTTAAGAAAAAAAATTAAAATCCATTCATAAATAGCCAGATTATTTATTAATCAATATTTTAAGTCGTTGTTTTTTGACCAATTTGCAATTAATTAATGTTTATTGATAGGTGTTACCTTCGGGCTAGTAATGGTCATTCCAAAATTTAAATAAAACAAAGACTAATTCATTTTATTTTCAGCACCCAACGTTTCGTTTGTTTGTTTCAAACTTCTTCAGGGGTATTTTTTATTAGCTTAATCTAGCAACAAAACACAATAATTTAATAAATTTCATATCAAATAATTAGTAGGTATAATATTTTGACTTACAAACTTTTGTTGTTTTAAATTTCGCTGTTGTTTTATTTATTCATACTTTAATATATCAAAACTGGACTTCACGACACATAATTTGTATAAATAAAATAAATAAATAAATAAAATAGAAGCAATACAACACAAATTTATTTGTCAAACTTAACGCTAATATCACAGTACTTTTTTAACTAATTAAATTATTGCAGCAGAATATTGTAGCTTGGTATTGTCTTTATCTTCTTTTGTGTTCATTGTCCTTTGTATTTTTTGTTGTATCCTGAGACTTTCCAGAGTGTAACGTTTGTTTTCTTTCTTTTCCCTGTCCAATATTTTAATGTTTTCTAAATCAATGATATGCTTACATTCTTTTGCGTGAAGGGATAACGCAGTCGTCTCCTTTCCCTTTTCGATGTCAGATTTATGTTCCTTTACTCTCGTCCCAAGCTTTCTTTTTGTTGTGCCAATATAATAATAAAACAAAACTGGACAGACTAAAAGTAAACAACGTTGTTTACGAAATAAAATGCAATGGAAATGAAAGAGAAAACTGTGACTTAATATAAACTAAGAACACACAACAAAAAGAAAGCTTGGGACGAGAGTAAAGGAACATAAATCTGACATCGAAAAGGGAAAGGAGACGACTGCGTTATCCCTTCACGCAAAAGAATGTAAGCATATCATTGATTTAGAAAACATTAAAATATTGGACAGGGAAAAGAAAGAAAACAAACGTTACACTCTGGAAAGTCTCAGGATACAACAAAAAATACAAAGGACAATGAACACAAAAGAAGATAAAGACAATACCAAGCTACAATATTCTGCTGCAATAATTTAATTAGTTAAAAAAGTACTGTGATATTAGCGTTAAGTTTGACAAATAAATTTGTGTTGTATTGCTTCTATTTTATTTATTTATTTATTTTATTTATACAAATTATGTGTCGTGAAGTCCAGTTTTGATATATTAAAGTATGAATAAATAAAACAACAGCGAAATTTAAAACAACAAAAGTTTGTAAGTCAAAATATTATACCTACTAATTATTTGATATGAAATTTATTAAATTATTGTGTTTTGTTGCTAGATTAAGCTAATAAAAAATACCCCTGAAGAAGTTTGAAACAAACAAACGAAACGTTGGGTGCTGAAAATAAAATGAATTAGTCTTTGTTTTATTTAAATTTTGGAATGACCATTACTAGCCCGAAGGTAACACCTATCAATAAACATTAATTAATTTTAAGTCCCCATTTACATTTTACTTCATGTGTGCGCTTTCAAAATCAGTTCAAAAAATGCATATTTCCAAATTACAAGCAAACAAAACATATTAAGGAGTTATAGTTATAGTTAGGGAGGAGAGGAAAAGTCTGCCCCAGATTTTCAGTCCACAAATGTAGGAGCTATGCAATAAAAATATAAACCGCATACATAAAATTACTCTCTCAAACGTCAAGCTTTACATTTACTCTCTCTCGCATGCTATGTTTTAAATAAATAATATAAATAAATTAATAACATTCAACAAGCTGTTCTTCAAGACTGCCCAGCAGATTGGGTAATAATTTAAGACCTTTTTATACCCTTCACCAAAAATGGTAAGGATATTTACATCTTTGTTATTCCGTGTGTAATTTCCACAATATTCATATATATGTATTATATATATAATCTGGATCCTTAACGATATTGAAGTTGAATGAGACTTGCCCGTCTGTCTTTTTGTGAAATCGGTTTTCCAAACACACTAGAAGAGTTAGAACCTTAGATTGATTGCTGTGTAGGGATTTGTCTTAAGACGATTCGCATTGGACATCAGCAAAAATTAAATAAAAAACATTTTCGATTTCAAATTTCCATATTTAAATTTATAATTACATTACGGTGCGGTGCCTCAGTAGTGTATCAGTAATCTTATATTAAAATTCAACAGTCATTGTTCATATTCCAAGGAGGTGTTCCTGGAAAAGATCAACATCAATTTAAATTTTAACATACGCAGCTGAACAGAACAATGTTGATTTCAAAAATCACCACACAACTATCATGATTGATCAATGTATCATCCTGTCCCTAGTTGCTTGTTATATTTATTATGAAAAAATTTTTCATTCAATAAGAATACAAGAATTACTTCACTACTAAATTGATGTTTATCTGTTATTTATCATAACAAAGAAAAGTAAAATTTGTTAATGTTGTTTTCGAAAGACCTTTTAGTTTGCACTCGTACTAAACACCATTGCGGTTACTTCTTATGGTTTAGATGTGTTTGTGTTTATATAAATATGTTTCGAAGTCAACCACACTACTGCCACCACTGTAACCATTTCATCATAATCACTCCATTTCAGTTCAACTTAATTCAATATTTTGATTTGTGTATTTGTATGTGATTGTCAAAATCAACATTTGCTCGTTCATATTCATGTGGCGGCTCTTCGGTGTACATTTTATTTATTATTGTTTCAATTCATGTCCAAATGTTTCAAATAGTGTTAATTTTTATTGTTATTTGCGTTTTTTATACATATTTTTATTTCTATTATTTTGACGTTTTTTTTTTTTGCAATTTTTTTTATTTCTTTCATTGTATTATGATGGCACTCGAACATCTTTCACTTCAATTCACTTTGATTGTGTGTCAATGAATTGCTGGTTGTTAAACTATAACAACAAAATAGAATAAATAAATTTGTGAATTGCATTTTTAAAATACAATTCGCACACTTTTGCACTTGACAGAAGAGGTTAAATTGAAATTAATTAAGTGCTACAAACTATTTTTCTATTCTTTTCGGGGTTTTTTTTTTTGCCTCTTCTTCTAATAAATCTTTTAGAATTTAATTTGAAGTTAATAGCTGTCAATTAAAATTACATTTGATTGCGGTTGAATTATATTTTGCTGATTAATTGACAGCCTAAAAACAGAAAAATTTTTTTTTTATTTTGTTAACATATTTTCCATATTTTCTGAGCCAAAGATGCTGTAGTCATAATCCAACATTAATTGTAATGTAGTTCTTCACAAATTTGTAAAACCTTAATTATTATATGCTAAACTTTTGAGAGAAAAATTAAATTTTTCTTCTATAATTAGCAATTCAAAAGCTCAAAAACATTTCTAAGTAGACTTTCTATATTAACAAATTTTATCCTTCAAAATTAAGAATTTAGATATTTTTCAAAGTTTGAAATAAAGAGAGCATTGATCCGCAAAATTATCTTAATAATCGTAAAAAATTTCTTGCATTTAATTAATGAAATAATACCTTGATTCATGAGACTTTGGTATTTTAGAGGCATTTGCAGCAGGAACCTATTATGTCCTGTTTACCCATAAATAATGAATATTTGATTCCAAAGTTATTCAATTTTGAATACAAAAAACTTTTCGCAAAAATAACATAGTCATTGGTCCTTATACCAAATCATCAGTAGACTTTAGAGTTATTTTTGTAACTTTTCATGATTAACTAAAAACATATTAATACTTTCTTTTATAGACTATGACTATGATACGAGGACATAACTTAGACCCAGTCACATAAATAAATTTTAATATTATTTTATTTTTATATTCCTTAATTTATTATTATTAAAATCAAAAACTTCAGACGAAGTTGTCCATTGAGAAAGCGAAATATCGGATGAATCAAATTATTATTATTTGTTAATTGTTAATCTTATGCTTGAAGTGTTTTTGATTAAAATTTATTAAAAAATGAATAGGATAAACATTTTAAAAACTGTTGATGTGTAGAAAAAAAAGTTTCAAAGTGATGAGAAATCAATGAGAAGTTAAACAAAAAATTTTGGAAAATATTACTGATGTTTATAAAATAAATTGTTTGACTAAAAAAATTCTTTGTTTTTTTAAACAAGTTTAAACAAGTATTGTAATAAAAGAAATTAATAAAATATTCCCGTGATGGAAGCAATTATTTTGCTATATTCTTATACATGATATAGAAATTGCCGATCTTGGAAATATCATGGTGAAAGATATCTTTCAGTAGGGCCAAAATAAAATTGTGGAAAAAAAGTATCGTAATTGCCACGGAGATTACGACACTGCACTCACACCGATTATAACAATTTTTGAACTGACATTACGTCACTAGACATTACGACATGTCAACATTAATTTAGTATTACGAATACTCGTATTCGTATTCGACTATTCGACTATTCGCCTGTTTTAAGATATTCGTATTCGTATTCGCCAAATTCAAGCGAATATTTTTCGAATAATTTTTCCATACATTTTCCAAAAAAAAAATCATACAAAAGTTTAAAAAAAGTACATAAAATGTAAAAAAATATTTTAATTTTTATTAAAAAAACCCATTGTATTTCACGCAAAGTAATAACCTTCTTAAAAAACAAACAAAAATATATATAAATTATAATTTAAGTTGTCTCAAATGCATTAATAAAATTAAAAATGCTTTCGCAGCAGTGAATTTAACAAAGTACATCATCTATCGGCAATAAATTGGAATATACTCGTATAACTTAAATGCATGATATTTAAAGAAACTCGGTGAGATGTTGTGATTCTGTTTATATGTAAATGTATAAGGGTGGAAAGCTACAGGAATCAAACTAAAACTGTTTATAAATGAAATTCCACTGACACAGGTGGATGCGCCTTCTGCAAAAATATGTTCGCTAAACAGCACTGAATTATTAATGAAAAACCCAAACAGAGTAAGAAAAACGAAATCTGAAAGTATGTAAGTAAAATAATTAAAAAATGTTCTGTAGAGGTTTTCAAATTCGCCATCTTAATGCAATAATAATGTTAAATCACTAAATTTTTTTTTTCATTTATAGTTACTAACGCAAAGGCAGGGATTTTTTCCAATTAAATTTGAAATATAAACCTCAAAAGAAATATTCGTATGTATTCGTATTCGTATTCGGCGAATAATGTTTTAAATATTCATATTCGTATTCGTATTCGCGAATACTAAAAATTGATATTCGTAACATCACTATTATGCAAAATATGCTGTGAAGACAAAGTTATATAAATACTTACTAATAAATCAATAACAACATTCTTAAAATTTCTGAAAAGCACATATAAATAACAGAAAAATATTAGTAGAATAACACGGTGGGACAAAAAAAAAATTCCTGAAAAGTGATATTATTTTTCTGATAGGTATTATTGAGTACAACAAGAATCTGTATTTGAAATTTGCCAGTCACATCAGAATTTTGAAATACGGATAAAAAACCGGTTTTTCGTATCTCTATGCACTTATAAGCCAGTAACTTACTTGTTTATAACCCGATTTTCAGTTTCTCAACGGATTCGGAAAGAAGAAACTAGTACCTTTAGAATGGTGTATATATCGTTATGGTTGGCTTAAAATCTCTTTGTATATTTCTCCACCAAACACATTTTTCCCCCACTTTTTTTGACATTCTTCAACTTTGGCGATATTTTTACGCAGAATTTTATAAAGGAACCGTAACATTTTTTAATTTATTCAAAAATATATTTATTTGTGAGTAAAACGCAACTTTGTTTAAAAAAATCTGTTAAAAATTGACTGAGTTATTCAACTATTTATTAAACCTAAATTTTTGCAAAAATAAAATTTTTAACTATTTCAGTCAAAAATGTTTGCTTGACCGTATTTTTTTTAATTCAGCATCATCAGTTTCTCTCCGAAGTGACCAGCAATATTCTGATTATTTAATATATAATATATAAAATTAGAAAAAACAAGTTCGCTCCGAACATATTAACGTATACATTTTTCAATTTTAATTTCTCTTGACCCCATGCGCCTAATTAAAGGTTAACAAAAATCCGTTAGAAATTGACTGAGTTATTCATGTAAAAGTATTGTTTTTTTTTTATTTGTTTTGTTTATCACTTCTTTATCACTGTATATTTACATAAAAAAGTTAACAATTTGATAATAATCAAGTGCAATTAAAATAAAAATGTGCGACAGACGTGATAAATTTTGCTATATTTGTGGTTTATTCACAGATATCGGTCATAGGCGTAATTTTAGAAACAATGTTAGAGTGGTGGAAATATATAACAAAATCTTCAATCGCTCTTACAAATCCAGTCGCTGGTATGAACCAGAATTTGTTTGTGAATGCTGCTGTGCAACATTAAGAAAATGCAAAGTTCTACCGTCAGTTACTTTGCCCTTTTCTACGCCTATGACTTTGTGAATGGGATAGTCGTGCACCGAATCGGTATGACCGTAAAGTGTGGCCATCTCGTGAGGCGCATCAAATAGGCACGAGAAATATTTTAAACGTCCCATTAGTTTCACCTGAGGATGTTATTCTGCCACCACTGCATCTGAAGCTGGGACATATGAAACAATTCGTTAAAAAACTTGATGTAAACAGCGCCGATTTTTGCTATCTTAAAGAAGTGTTCCCAAAATTAAGTGAAGCCAAAATAAAAGGAGGTATTAAAGTATTTGTTTCCAATTCTAGTACTTATTTTTATCGTTTTTATCTTTTTCCACAAATTTTAGGTATTTTCATTGGACCTCAAATCCGTAAAGTTATGAGAGATGAAAATTTTATTAACAAGTTAAATTCAGTCGAAAAGCGTGCATGGAGTAGTTTTGTAGCACTCTGTGATAATTTTCTTGGCAATTACAGAAGTGACGACTATGTCGCTGTTGTTAATGAATTTTTAGGTGCGTATGGTGAAATGGGCTGCAATATGTCCATAAAAATTCATTTCCTGCATTCGCACTTAGATTTCTTCCCAGACAATCTGGGTCAGTTCAGCGATGAACAAGGTGAACATTTTCAGCAAGAGATGATTACAATTGAAAAACGATTTGAAGGAAAAAGTAAAATAAAAATGCTTTCAGAATATTGCTGGTCACTTCAGAGAGAAACTGAAGATGCTGAATTAAAAAAAATACGGTCAAGCAAACATTTTTGACTGAAATAGTTAAACATTTTATTTTTGCAAAAATTTAGGTTTAATAAATAGTTGAATAACTCAGTCAATTTTTAACAGATTTTTTTAAACAAAGTTGCGTTTTACTCACAAATAAATATATTTTTTTAATAAATTAAAAAATGTTACGGTTCCTTTATAAAATACTGCGTAAAAATATCGCCAAAGTTGAAAAATGTCAAAAAAAGTGGGGAAAAAATGTGTTTGGTGGAGAAATACACAAAGAGCTTTTAAGCCAACCATAACGATATATACACCATTCTAAAGGTACTAGTTTCTTCTTTCCGAATCCGTTGAGAAACTGAAAATCGGGTTATAAACAAGTAAGTTACTGGCTTATAAGTGCATAGAGGTACGAAAAACCGGTTTTTTTATCCGTATCTCAAAATTCTGATGTGACTGGCAAATTTCAAATACAGATTCTTGTTGTACTCAATAATAGCTATCAGAAAAATAATATCACTTTCCGGGAATTTTTACTTCATTCTTTTTTGTATCACTGTGTAATTTCAGTAGTAGTAAAGAAATCAACCAGACTCTATCACTGATCGTTAATTGATGCCATTAAAAGTGATACCATATATGTAAAAGTGGCAGATACGTCTGATACAAAGTTCTCAAAAGCGAACCACTTGCCAAGCCTTGGAAATTATTCACCCGAATTGTGTTGCGACTGATTATCTTCTAACTACGTTATCTTATGTATTTCTGCCTCCGTACAGTTTACATGCAGTGACATTTATGTATATCCGGTTTCCCTGGGCAGAACAAAAATTATTTTCCAAATATTTAATACTTAACCGGTATATCAATTAAATTTTAATTTCAAATGATATTTTTGCTTTATAAAAATATTAAATATTTTTGTCACACAAAATTCGCTCGTCTCCAAAGTATTCATGCATTTAATAACAAAACCAATCACCTGTTGCTTTTCCTTAACCGATATTGCTGATATACATAATTTCATGGGAACTCCAAATTTGTATTTAATATTCCTAAATTTATTCTTTCCAAAACCTCAAAGCAGTTGCCTTTTTAGACGTCTTATCTAAGGACAAAAATATGAACATCACAACATAAATTCTTAAATTATTATCACTAGGATGGATGAGTGACCCAAAAAAAAACCCAGGAAATATGTACGTTGAAAAGCCTAAGGCGCCTCACGTTGAATGAATCTGGAAGAATGTAATTTAAAACGGACACCCAAATAAAAAAACAAACAAAAAACTAAGAGGATAGCAAACAAATAAAAGTTATGCTTCCTGTCATACAACACATACAGACAGACAAACATACCTGTGATATGGGAGTGCGCAAAAACCCAACAAATCAAAAGGATCAATTAAAATGCACATAAACCAAGACAGGACTAAAACACAGAGTGGCAAAGTAATTGATCGCTGGCTGCTAGTAGTACGTTTGTATTGATACATTGATTTTTTTTAAAGGCTTCATAATTTTTCTATAATTTTTTTTTCTTCTTTTTATGTGTGACCGTTGTCATTGCCAGTAAATATCAATCGATAATGTTGTCGCCAATTTATGTAATTTTATCGTCTGCATGTGCGTATGTGCGTTTCATTGATGATTTTTTTTTTTTTTTTTTTTCAAGGCAAACATATTTCATGGAGTTTTTGTTTTTGTTGCCTTTCAGTTTGATTTGAATAAAACCTTCCTGCCCTTTTTCTAGCACTTTGGAAATAATGTCTCTTGGAGGCATAAAATAAAAAAAGAAAAGAAAAAAACACATAATTTCAGGTACAAAAATGTTGTATATTCTTAAGTAAATTTTTAATTATTTCCATGTACCTTTTTTTGTATTTCATTTCGATGATTGTGGTCTGTTTGGTATTTGATATTGTTTGTATCCTTTTAAAACGATCTTATAAAAATTGTTTTTCCATGAGTGTATTTTATAGACCTTAAAATGGGAATAACTTCTTTTTTATCAATTTCATAAAACAAAAATATATTCATTAATAATTATTAAAACAAGAGAGTTTATGGTCACCGCATAAAAACACTACAAAAAAAGTTAAAATGCTACCAACCAAGACATGAAAGACGGTTGTAATTGATGTATCTACACTCTGAGAAAAAGCATTGCTTGCATATTGTAGGGCGCAAAAAATAAAAAAAATAAAATCCCATTTATAAATTATTCTTGATATTTATAAGTTTTGCTATGAGTTGTTGACATTTTTCTTATCTGAACGTTCATGTACAGCGACTTTATCCTTGGCCATGTTGACCATGATGCATATTGCGTTTTAATGTTGTTAGTGTTAGTACAAAAATCGTGAGGGTCTGTTGTTTTTTTTTTCGATAGTACAATTGCATCACATCACTATCGTCATCTATAGAGAAGGCCTATCATATGAATTATGTTCCTTTTCATATTGTTTAAATATAAAACAATTTTACGATCATCAACATCATCTTTACCACCATTCGGTTATCAATGGAGCAGGAGATTTGATTTTACTCGTATTTAAGTATTTTTCGTCGGTATTAAATTTTCATTTTATTATTTTGTTAATGAATTTGATTGAGTATGAGAGACAGTTGTTAAAACAAATTATTTTATAGTTTTTGCTTTTTAACTCTTTTATTAGAAGGATTTTGATTTGGTAATTTGAAAACAACATAAATCAAATGACATTTTAATGAAGTCTATTTTAATTTTAATGAACTTTATTTATTTCACCATAAATATTATTTATATGTCTACTCATGTACATACAAACACACGTGTACATACAAGTGTATATATTATTATATATATTTCATGGATATGTAGCTATTAGCTATGACCCGACCCGGCGTGCTTCGCCACATCCCAACCTTTTTGTTTATTTTTAAATTATTAAATTATTTTTAAAATTATTGTTATTATAAATAGGTGTTTCCAAAGTAACGGTCGTTACCGATCCTCGGATATTTTTCAAATAAAATTCCAACCTAAGCAAATCTGCCACAAGTATGGCCTAATTTTGGACCAACGAAAGTTCAAGCATCGGTAGCAACCGAAAGAATTCATAAAATATGTAATTTCAATACTTATTTTTGTCATTAAAAAAGTAACGGTCGTTACTTTATAAATGTGCTGTTTTAAAATTTCGGAAACAAACATCATGTATTGTAAAATTTAGCACAGGATGTGTCAAGTAAAAAAAAACTGATTAAATTCCGTGAAATGTTTTGTTTAAGGAATGGTTTATTTTCAAACCAAAGAAAATTAGTTACCAAGAATTTTTTGGTTTTTAATAAGTGTTTGAATTCATTTGTTATGTGTAACAGAAAAAAAAAAAAACATAAACATAACGAAAAGCTATATTCTATTGCGAAAAATTAGTGTGGTAAGTTTTTTGCATAGTTTTATTCGCTTTCAGATGAACAATAAACGTCATTATAATGTAAGCGTTTTATTTTTAAAGTTGGCACGCCTGTTAAACCCGATTGCACCGAATTTATTTTAAAAATAATGCTGTTGTTGAATATTTTTGATGGGTTTAATATTTTCCCAACGTTTTCTTTTAAATTTAGTTTCGGATTTGATGTCGTCTTTTTCGCAGGAAAGCACTATAAATCCTTCCAACAGTTTTGTGGTGTTAAAGAAGTTAAAGGATTCTTTTGGAGTGTTTATTATTGCTTGCCGGGACATAATAGCAGACCACAAGGATCTTTTGACGGTGGCCCTTATTCTATCTACAGCACCCATGACCAGATGCAAAAAATACCAAGCTAAGTCAACATCAAAGACTTCTTTTACAAAGCATACATACATACATATATTAAAAAGGTTTAATCTTGATCTTTTCTTTTCTTCTTTCTTTTTTTCGCGAAATTTTCGTTCTTGAATTTAGCGTTCGTCCGTCATCACCTTTTTTGATCCAGTCTTCGTTTTTCGAGCGATGTCTCTCTCTTTTGTCAAGTAAGCGCAATGCTTTCCTGTGTCTTCCTTATTCCCCCGGGGGTAGATATGTTATCTTTTTGACTTTTAACACCAAGATGCAATGCCTCCCGGGCTATAGGCTAATCTGACTTTTATAGACATAACCTTTTGTCAGTTACCCATAAAACTTATATGCACTGAATTAACAGAGCAACGGAATGTGTATATATTTATTATAAAGGAAGTGGCATGCCAAGTAAGTCTTTATAGAAGGTGTAAGGGCACCTAAGGTCCATCCCAAGATCAAAGCCAATAGAAAGCTAACCCTTCGGGGTTTACTTTCGAAACTCCACCAGTAGTTTACTGGTACTACGGGGACCGGCGAGCTCTCATAGAGGATTGTTTACCGGAGGATAGTTGTGATGATCTATATTGGTCAAACTATTGCGGTGTGAAGTACTAATTAGCCGCCGCATCTACCACCGGTTTCATGATTCCGTGGCCGGTTGTTGGTTGAGGTCTCCTTCGGGAGTACACGTAGTGGTTATGGTTGCTACCAAAAGCTGGGAGAGGTTTTGGTTTAATGAGTAATGCTTGTCTAGTGCTAGTGGCTGGTCGTACTTCGTGTAAACCAACGCGATGCCTCTATATGCTATTGTGAATCAACAGATATCAGAGATAGATAGCTCGAACACTTTAGCAAGGTGTTTAGGCATGGTGGGAATTGGCCCTGTCTGAGAAATTGCGACCTGATGTTACCGCTAAGGGGATGACTTCAGGTTGTTCCCGAGGGGGTGACTCGGGGGTGTTTGTGAACACTAATATTCACACGGTGTTAAGAGCACGGGGAGTCAAGCTGTAAGACAGGTACCCACCTAAATCTGTAACACATCTGTGTCTTTTTTTCGTTTCTTTTTTTTCTGTATTTTTGCATCTTGGTAAGTTGCTCTATGGTTGTCCAGATAAAATCAGTAATAATCCAATTAAGTAAGACGAAAACAGTTCAAATGCAAATCGAAAAAAATGGTAACCGTCGGTACATCTTTAAAAAAATGTTTTAAAAATCAAAATAGGCTTTTGATGCTTATTTGGCCTTACAAAACTCTTCATCTTCTTACCGTCTTATCTTCCGCTACTATGAAAATAAATCGTTTGAATGAATTACAGAAAAACCAACTTTTGTGCTTTTTGGGTAACGTTACAGTCGCTGAGGTTGTTTTTGAACTATTCACAAGAAATTAAATTTCAACTTGTCGCCTTTAAAATTGTTCTTCAGCATGAAGAAATTTTTCAGCTTTCAGCTGGGTTTTGTTTTGTTCGTAAACGACCGTTAGAACAGTGTTGCCAAATGGCTTAAAAAGTGACCATGTAATTCACGGGCAAACCGCGCGCACGATGTATTGAATTTAAAGTAGCATATTTTTGTTAATATAAAGAAAATTAAAGTTAATCCTTCGGAAAATGACAGATACATTTATTTTTTGAAATAGTAGCGGGAAAATAAATTAAAAATAATAATATTATTTTTGATCTGTAAGGGGGTCATTTTCTGTGGAAACAACCAAATGTTATACATCTTTGGAAAAAAGTTCGAACACCGTGGTGTCAAGTTAATCCACAATTAATAGCCCACCTAAATAACAACGCAGGTTTTCCGGAAGCTTTTCGGGAAATAACTTTATTCCCACCTTCAAGCGCAAACTATAAAAAAGTTTTATTATATTTCGAACTAAATTTTAATGATTAAATAATTAACAAAATTTCATTAAATAATTTTTACAAAAGACAGAAAATACAAAACTTTTTAAAACCTTTCAATAGTGTTATAACTGGTCCAAATCACGTAACTGGTATACATCTGGTATACTTCCACATAATTTAATTAATGTTGAGAGTAATGGCCCGTTGTCGGAATTATTCATTGGTTTTTGACATTTGGACACCTATGAAAGCATAGAAATAAAAAAACAAAAACCAATGATGATATACTAAAGCGAAATTAGTTTCATAAATATCATTAAATAAAAAGTTGCTTTATATGGGAAGAGACACGCCCATTCATATTTTTCAATTTATTTTTTCTAGAATAATGAACTAAATCAACGGAGTAGCTCTTACAAAATCTCATGTCATTTACTTTATTTATTTCCTTTCCAAATTATTTTGTGCAAGGTGCCACGCCCACTTGTCCAAACAAAGTTCCAAGTTTTTTTTTTATATTATTATTACGAATAAACGTAATTATTATTTGAACTGTAACAATCTACTTATAAATGAAAATTATTATTATTAGGCTTAAGTTCAGTTTTATTGAATTAACGAAAATTCAAATTGCAATCAGATTAGCAGAACGTATCAGTTTACCGATTGCAAAGCCGCTACACTTGTCATTAGAGTTCGTTTGTCCATTTTTACAATTGATGTAAAGTAGATACCAATTGGGAAGAACATCAACTTTAACCAAGTTTTTTTCAACAGAAATAGAATACGAGAATTGTTACAATTCCTTTTTTTATTTAATTTTTACATAATGAAGTAATTATAACGTGTTGTTTTTAGCTGCATTACTGCCAGACAAATTTACATATCGCACTTGATCAACAAGAGGGTATTAACTCAAAATTTTAAAATTTTCAGTATTGGCAAAAAACCTTTTTTATATACTACTCTTCTATCACAAAGAGACATACAACTTTTTTTTTGACGAAATAGTAGAGAAAATTATGTAAAATGATTACTTTGGGTAGATATGACCACTGCACATCAATTACTTGCGAAATATGAAATTGTAAAAATTTTGAGTTAATACCCTCTTGTTGATCAAGTGCAATATAAAAAACTTCATCTAAGATTGGTTCAGTGGTTCATAGGTTTCAAACATACTAACAGACGAACATTCATATATAGAAGAAGAAAACACTTTTATTAATTTTAGGTGGATGTGGTAAAACAGATAATAAAAATCAGACTACGATGTCCTTAAAGAAAGAACTAAACTAATTTTGCATATGGAAAAATACATTTATAACTCTTCAGATTTTTATAAAGCTCAACTGTATTGAAAATTATTTTTTATTTTCTGCTATAAAAACAAATTTATAGAAACATCTTGCAATTACTATATTATTTTAAAGCTATAAAAACAAATTTATAGAAACATCTTGCAATTACTATATTATTTTAAAGCACTCTTATGCCTCTTTCAAAAATAACAGCTTACATGTTTTCCACAATGCGATGTTTCTTTTATATGTAACACCAGACATGGCCTTTAAACTAGAAAACTTTTGGAATCCCTCAACAAATGTTTGTTCGAAGTTGGTCAAATTAAATTTTTCATTTCATTGTTCACAGTAAATAGAAATCTTGTAAATGTATATACACACACACATATGTATCGATTAAAGTCAGTTTAAAAATGAAAAACACGAATGGAGCGCATTAAGCACAGATCACAATGATCTATCATAGAGTATATTTAACATGAAATTTTGAGAATGGCATAGTAGGCACTAATGGAAACGTAACATTTAAAATTGTATTATTCAAGACCACATAAAATTCAAATTACTTTTAAAAAGTTAATTATGTCTAGTTTTTATATACTCGTAACTGCAAATAAATTGAATATTTAAAGAATTGTCGGAACATTTTCGCTGATAAAATAATTAAAGCGATGTTTTAATACTTTCAAAACAACTTCTTCAATTTCAGAACAAAAGGATATTAAATTATGTCTCTATAAAATTACTCATTTAAGCGGACTGTATTTAAGTGAATATGTTTTATGTAAATATATTTAGGAGTGGGTAGGTATCTTTGATGACACCAACTATTGCACATTAATGCTAGAAATACAACTGGGACGAATGAAGAACATTGATCTGAACTGCTGCGTAAATTCTTCGTCGTCGAACTAAAGGTACTACTTTTTAATTTCGAGTTTTTCTTGTTTTAGCGTTTCTTAGTAGGCTTAGCCGATGTTTTCGCATTCCTTAAGTTTTAAATATTTTAATCAAAATTATGGATTTAAAAAATATTGCAAATATTTACCGAATTTTCTCTTTTTGCATGCAATTGTTGCATTTTATTTGTAAGTTTCCGCGAAATCTTATTTTGTTTTATACAATAAAACATTTACGATTAAATAATTTATTCGTTGTTCGTTTGTACTGATTGTATGTATTTTCATATACAAAAGGACTTCTATTTTTTAAGATCAATATGCGTCACGAAAAATTCATCGTTTGTGTTTCTAGCATCAAACGGGGTGTTCTCATTTAAGCGCGTCGTATTTAATCGGGAACTACTGTAATATTATTCGAATCTAACCCCCAGTTCTTGCTCTTATCTTACGGTTACTTCAACCATATTCTATATTTGCATCAACAACAAATTATCTTACATTTAAATAATTGAAACACTACGAGTATTATTCAAAATATTATTACTTTCCACAACACCATTTATATTTCATTCCGTTAAAAAATAACGATGATAAATTAAATTAATTTGAAAGAAAATAATTGTTCTTTGCATGAATGTATTTGAATACATATAAAGTTTTTAACACAAATGCATGTAAACCATTAAGTTTTTTTTTTTTGTATTTCAAAACTAATAATAGTGGTAGGTGATGATAACTGATAGAACTGTTGCCACGTTCGCGCATGCGTGCCTTAATTTAAAACGTGTCTAATGATTTAATAGAGACAGCAACAAACAAATACCGGTATATAAAGTAAAAAATTTATGGTATTTATGGTGTTATGTACCTTTACTATTTTATTATTATTATTATTATTAGCACCAGCCTTTGACTACCCCTTTCTTTCTTTCCTGCCGGTCTGCCATCTTTTGTTTGTTTGTTGTTTTTGTTAGATAAAAACTATTTTTGAATTTTAATCAAATTTTGTGTGTAAGTATGTATGTAGAAGTCGATGTGAGTATTTATATGGGAATTGTCTAATAAATTTTTATTTTTTTTTCTAAATTTGAGATTAAATGTGTTATTTCTAAAGCGATGTCTGTTTAGTACAGTTGTTTTTACTTACTTTAAAAAGTTATTTATTTTTATTACATAAGGTGTTTTTTTTCTTGTTGCTTCGGTCTCTTTTTGCAAAGGCAATAGCTTTGGTTTAAATATCGTTAATGTAGTAAAAACATACAAAGAGACAGGTGAAGGCAATTTCTTAAGTCACAAACAAATTTATATTTTGAGATCGATATTGAATTTATTTTCTTAGTTTTTATTGCGAAATATGCACGCTAGCTAGCTATCGGTGTGGTGTCAATTCCGTAATTGCATTCCGATAGTTTTTTTCTAAATTCTTCTGATTCCGTTTTTCTTAACAAACACAGAAAAATAAACAGGCCTGTACTTATAGCAATTCCAAGCGCTGTAATAAATACGGCAAGTCCGAGTTTTTTCGATCCAAATATAAAAAGATTGATTTAAGTACGGATGACTTAATCCCTGAAATTAGCTTAAGAAGCGCCTGGATTGATTTCAGGTGAAAATTGAAAGCACATATCTTTTGCTAAAATCAATTTCAAATCTGGATTAAAACTTTGTTTGTTCTTAGTCCACACTGAATGTATGGTTACATGTTTGTAACATTCGCCTTAGACACATTTCGGCTCAGAGCTCTTTTCTGTGTCAACCCCTGAAAATGAAATTTTAAAAATAACTTTGTTTGTGTATAAAAACCACATGGATCTAAACCATATTCATATATTGTTTTTATTTTCATTCTTTGATAAAAAAAATTGACAACAGCTAAAACATTTAACATTGAAATTGTATAGAAAATAAATCCATATGCACACATCTATATTTTAAATCTGTAAAATTTTTCATAACATTATTTGTTTTCACATACGTGCATACATACGTACATACGTATTTGTTAACCTATTCATTTTGCATTTTGCAATCCGACTGCTATGCCCGTTTTTTGATAACAAAAGTATAATTGCAAAGTTATGAACTTTAAACAGCATGGTTCTTGTTCTTGACAAGCGGAACATATAGAATTATGAATTCTCTGATTTCTGACATACCAGGGGGACGCTGTAATTGTAAGTAGAATTTTGTTTTTTGGCGTTTTGAATTTCTACCACATTCAGTATAACTGGATTCCATAGGGCGGTAAGTGCATTCTTACTTTATAAACCACAACTTTCAATACTTACAAGTGATTAAATAAAAACTTAAAATAACAAAAATTAAATTAATCATTTAAGCATTGAACTCGGACCCTTTGAAATTTAAGTTTTTGTTTCTTTGTGTACTAAAAAGTAATCTATTTAACCACTGTAAAGTACATAATACAGACCATACAAATTAAATTTTTATTTTATTTTGGAATTTTTTGTGCAATTCATTATGACAAAACTGAGAAAAGAGATAAAGTAGAGAAGAAAGAGTGTGTTCATGTAGTTCGTGTTGAAAAGTATGACGAAGTTTTTGTTGGGAAATTCTTGCAATATTTCTGATGTAAAATTTAAAAATCGTTTGGGATTTTTAAAAATTCATAATATATCAAAAAAACGGTCTTATTCCTCATAAATATATATAAAAATGACTATGTAAGTGTATTGCAAAAACACACGAATTTTTAAATTTCTTCGCAATTGTCAATGTCACTGCATTTGCATTCTGAAAAAGTCTAATTTTCAAAGTACATTAACACACAAAATTTTAAGTGTGTTAGTGGTCAACCAAACACTTTAAAATTTTTCATACAGTATTTATAAAAAAGATTTTTAAAATTTTCCCTGATATATATATATTTTATTAATAATTGGACTCGAAAGCAATTTTATTGTGAATTTTTTTAATATTAATTAAATTGCACAATCAATTTTTTAAGGTCTGCCGTATAAACAATCTATTATTATAAATAAAACCAACACTCAAAAAATCACCCGGAACATAATATTTTTATATTTATGTACATATTTTATTTTAAATTTGGATCAGTTGTACTACTAAAAGTGTATGCCGATGATAATGTACGTGTACATATTAACCTCTCACTTTTTTTTCATATTATGGGGTTTTTTGTACTCTTACTGGTCGTTCCAATACTTTTTTTGTACGCCCTTCTATCATACCGCCCAATTGGTTACTATCTTTCTTTCATTTGTTTTTCGACTTGTCCATGGCTTTATTTTTGTATATTTTTATATGCCACATCTGCTTACTTCAACTTTATATATGATCACAATCACAAAACTACAGCAAACAAACGTTTCTTGTGAACTTTTAAAGAGTTATGTTCTCAAAGACTATGGTGGTAGTAAATATATTCTATGTTTAATATCAGAATCTATTATGATCGTACATTAACGTTTTATAAGTATGTGTGAAATTAATCTACGACTGCTTATTTATAAATATGTATTTCAATTATTTAAATAGTTAAAATTAATTGTATGAAGAAGATCGTGCTTTGGTGGAGTTGGCTTTTTTTTGTCGGTAATATTTACTTTCTAGTTTTTTTAAAGGAATTTATGAGATTTTTATGTTATTAAAAACAGTATTCGTTTTATTTATTTTTTTTTGTCTGATTGAATATAAATTATCAATAGTCTTTATTTTATGAGGTTTTTTTATGTGATTTCTAGGGAAGAATTAAATATAAATTTAGAAATTACTAAATTTCTAATGCGTCTTATTGTGCGGCCACTTTGTATTCGATGTTTTTAGAAATTAAAACAAAGTCCATGAAAGTAGTTGAAATTATAAAAATAAAATATTTAAAATGGTAAAAATTGTTTGACGGTTCTGCTTCCGTCTCCCCACATCTCGACATAATTCATTTTCGTAGAAAGAAAACCTTCAACAAAAAAAAAATATAAAAATAAAAAAATGCATCAACAAAGAAAATCGAAGATTCAATTAATTAATTTTCCACCAGTCGCGTAAATAGCAGTACTGAATAAGAATTGATTGAAAATTGTTCCAACCAAGAAATATTGTACATTAATTAACAATTAATGTTTAAAAAAAAATATTATTCGTTATGGGTTAGCTAATCTATATGCATTTCGTTGATCGCTAAATACAAATAATAATTTTTTAAAAAATATATAAATTCTTGACTATTTCGAATATTATATTTGTAATTAACCATTAAATGAAAATATTTTCAAACAACTTTTATTAAATTAATTTATTTTTTAGATACATAGTTTCTCAGTTTTAAGATTATAAAATTTTATTTATTTTATTTTTTGAAAGATATGACTTGAAGGTTTCTCTTCCTGTCACTAACGCATTTCTTCAGCTTAGAGTGTTCTTTTTTTTTTGCTTACATCGTGAGCTCTTAGATCCAATTATACTTTTCCCCAATGTAACTTTAGGTTACGGTTCGTATAGTTTTTAGGTAGTTTCTTATTTGTTACGTTTATCATTATCTTCTTAAGCGCCCAACCACTTTTTCTAGTCACAGGATATACTCCAGCGAATAATCTACAGTTTAAATCTTTGTTATGTGCTTCCCTTTCATCTATTTAAAAGATCATCCGATTCCGGTCTCAATTTAAGAAGGCAAGAAAATAGTAGATTTTCAAAACATTAATATGCAAATATATGTTGAAAAACTTTCATGTGACTCAACAGAACTAATTAAGGATAATAAATATTTTATTACTGTCGTGATTGGCAGTGAGGCCTAATCGGACAACAACTCTGATGATGACCCCGTGGCTGGTTTGAAAACATCTTGATGTCAAGCCAACCTTCCGCGCAGTCTATATTTTCTTCTACTGTTTAATTAATGCCATCTTCTAGAGCTTTTTTCTGTCTAATAAAAATATAATTTAATTATACGAAAAAGTAAAAATTTCGTTCTACATTTTCTTGTACTTTTTATGTTTTTCTACTCAGAACTGCGCCATTTGTAATTCCATTTTTCTTTATTTTAAATTATATACTATAGAAGGCAGTGTTACACCCATACAATGAAAATATGTACATATTATTTTTTCAATTACTTCTGATTCACTTGTTCTTATGAAACCTTTCCAAATGCATAAACTTCCATTACTATACTACGTTATTATAAAAAGAAGTGGGAAATGCCACGCCTATTCTAAATAAATATTCTTTTTCCACAAGTTCTACTAAATCTATTTTTAAGAAAATTTTCTAACACACATTTAATTGTCGTGGCAGTACAAAATTGTGGTTACAAAAGTGGGACAAGAACACTCACAAAGTTAGAAAATATTTATTATCAATTACTTTCATTAATTCAAATCTGTTTTGCATATTTTTAGTAATAAAACAGAGCAGAAATGAAAAGTATTTTTATTTTTTAAATGTGCTTTCAATATATTCTTTTAGTGTCTATTTAGTAGAAACTTAGACGATTTTAACAAAATATTTATGATACAGATCGTCAAATACATTCCTGTCGGGTACAATTTTTTTTTTTTTTTGTATAATCGGCTGTATAACTTTAAGTGAAAGCGGTTCCATTACAAAGACTGACAGTTTGGGTATTTGTTTTTCTTAAAAAAACATATTTGAAAAATATCTTTATACACATAATAAAATTTCATAAATTGCGAAAATGACAATAAAAACAAATTTAAACAAAATAATTACTGAATCTTATAAGAAACATTTTAAAAATGTTTCATTCATAATCAGCTAAAACTATTTTCAAATAAAAAATTTTGTTTACTAAAAACGGTTCGATAGAATGATTTTGGTAAATCACTGATTATAAAAGTGTTGTGTTTAAAGCTAACCATATACAAAACTAGGCAAACTATCTATGTATTTAGATCAAAGACAATCAATTACTTGTCTGAAATTAAAATTTAAAATTTGTTTACATTTGAAAAAGTACTTGCAATCAAATAATATATAAAAAAATCTTTTACTATCCCAGACAGCATCAACATTTTGTCACAATTTCAATATCTTCGATGTAATAATTTTTTAAAATTAATAATTCTAATAATTTTCAAATCTACGTTCTACTTCATTAATATGCCAGAAATCAAGTCGTAAAAAGTACGAGGAAAATATATGATACATACATACATACATATATATTTTATATACATAGTATACATATATTTTATTTAGAGATTTTTTTCAACATTATTCAGACATGTCGAACATTCTTTTAGAATGTAACCAGTAATTTTCATGACAAATCGAACGAAGACTTCGGATACGAATTGTGTATCCTTTTTAGCTATTTTTAACGATTTCACCAACAAATGTTTGTTGGTTAATTGAATTAGACTATTTAAATTACGTACAAATACATTCCGAATAGTTTTCCGATTTAGTATTAATTTCTTGCATTTCTATCTTAACTTTATATTTAAGTAAAATTATCAATAGTTTTTGTGTAAACATTCTCTAATTTTACTTAACTAAAAATCTTTTATATGAAACTCAAAGACTATAATTTATTTTTATGATCATGTGAATTCTGTATGAGTCTTCTTTGTTTATGGCCATCGTTTAATGAATATTATCAGCCCAACAGATGAACTACATACGTTCTCGATACCGGTACAAAAAAAAATGGCCAATAGATACTTAAACCGCCCTCACACAACTACGGATTTCGTACATTCATTTGAGTTGTAAAAATATATCGTAAAAGACAATAGACAAGAAGGAGAAACGCAGGATTTCTTAAACCTTGAAAAAGTGTTAAAAATAAACAAAATGGATTGTTTTAGCACTCAAATAAATATTGAGAAATATTTTTCACAAGTATCATTACTCGTATCTATTCTTGAATTAAGTCGAATTCTTATTATTGGTAATAGTTGTATAATCAATACAGCAAACCCTTTTTTAATAATTTTGTTAAAACCAATAAGGATGTCTGGCAATGTCCTTGATCTTACATTCACGCAACAAATAGCCCAAGGAAATTTTATTTGTTGCCATAAAAATATATAGTAAATGTGTCTATTGTAAAATGTAATAAAATACTGAAACATTTAACGTCGGTAATAATTTCTTGTTTTAGTTCCGTAGATATCTGTTTGCATTTGTTTATTTGTTCTATTTTTAATGCATTGCGCATGCTTGAAGCGGTAGCAGAAACGCGGGCTTTGTTGCATCTAACAATAGTTATTTATAATTTTTCTGCGGCAGTTCGTTGTATGCCTTCTGACAATATTATATTATACTCGTATGTATGTATATAAATTTTACTTGCAAGAGTTTACATGAACGACAAAAAGGTACGACGACTAATATGATCCCTAAAGTCATGCGCAAACCATAAAAAAAAACCATCACATACACCAGTTGCTGTTGTTTTTGTTATCTATTAAAATTTATTTTACCAGGCTTGCGCTTTATTTTTTATTAACGAAATGTTTAGTTTGATTTTTTATTGTAATTTGTCAATGTTTATTATGCCTCAAGGGATTCATTCATACAGTCAGTCGTTCATTCGTTCGTTCGTTCGTTCAATCAATATTGGTTTTCTTGAGGTTCAATTATTTAAATGTTTGAACTCGGGGTTTTAATACTTTCCCTTATTTCTTTCAATGTTTTTTCAAATGTGTTCGTGTATTTTTTAATTTTTTTAAGGAGGTAATATTTTTGTATCTTATTACACAATTGTCATCACATCTAGACGGAAGTAATTTCATTTGTATTTTATTTCATTGGATAATATTTTTCCTTTATCTTTTTGGTTTATTTTTTGTTTCTTTTCAGTTTTAGGTTAATTTTTATTTTAAAGATTTCATTAATTTCTTATGCTTGAATAAATTTAAGCCTTTACCCTGATATTTAGAGATTGTTCTAAATATTTAACAATTATGTTTGACACATACATATGAAAATGTGTTTTTTTGTTTGTAAGCGCCAAATGCATACTAACCAGAGAAACCGGAAACATCAATTAAAAACTGTGTTTCAATATGGAAATTTACCAAAAACTTAATATTGAATACGAAAATATTTACTAAACCATTACACATATTATTCATGTTTGCTCCCATATATGAGCAAAATCTTATAAATGATTTATAATTCGCAAAATCAGACTATTATCTTCTTGTATTTTATTTTAACATGAAAACAATTTAATTTAATTTTTTTAGTATTGTTAAAAATGTTACTAAAATTATCTGGAAATTCTTAAATTTGTTATACATATAAACATTAAAAATTCATTTAAACTAAGTAAGTATGTGTGATTGCGTATATATGTAAATTCGGAATAAATCAAAGTAATGCGTACAATTTTTGAAAAAATTTTATAATTTACACAAATTGTCGATCATGAAGCATATTTTATTATATTCTATTTTTGTAAAGACCAAATATACAAAACACATTAAAAATATACACCAAATATGCGATGTATTCAGAAATATTTAACTTTGTGCTGTAAATATTCAAAAATATGAAAGAAATTGATATCAAAAATGCTTATAAAGTTCTGAATCATAATAATATTTCTACATTCATCATCGCACAGGAAAATACACGCAAATCCATATTTGTAGTTTCCCTGTTAATAACAAAACCCCACTTTACATTCGTTGTTCCCACTGCAATGATATTTTTGAAAACTTTAATATATTTCTACGACACTTTCCAATTTGATGTTAATAAGGCATTGCTTCCAATAAATAAAGATATGTATTTAAATAAAAAGAAATTGTATTCCACTTATGAAATTTAAATGCATAAAAAATATTTAAACAATAATTCAAAACCGGCAACACGTTCACACTCCAGAACGCGAAAAATATACCGCTTGCAAAAACTTGAAAACACATTCACATATGCATACATACATACATATCTAGTAGAAATACAACTGTGACAACCAGTGATGTTAACTAATTTTTTCCAATTACCGTACAGCCTTAAAAAAATTACCGTTTTTAGGGTAAAATTACCGCGTTGAATAGAAATAGTAATATTTTACTATTAAAATAGGTTTAATTTTTTAATCAATATAAGTACATATTTTAAAGACAACAAAAACTTAAGAAACAATAAGTATTAATAATATATTAGAATTAAAACTTTTACATTAAATCACCGTTGCTTAAAGCTGTGTATACATACATAACTATATAAATTATTTTATATTTATATTTATAGATGAATCAAAGATTTTATATATTTTCGGCCCACCCCGTGATGCAGATCGATCGATAATGCTGAAATTGTAAACGAAATGCAACCGGTTTGCGACCTTCTAACCATCAATTTATTATTATTTGCATATTTGTGGTAGTAAATAAATAATAAGTTAAATAAAATCGGTCATTAGAGAAATGCAAGTTACATCTAGAAAACCACCGATCGATATCGTTCGACACCGTAGGCCAGCCCATTTGTTTATAGTTTGTCACCCAAGAAAAAATCAACATTTTAGCTAATGCGAGTACCTGTATAATTATTCCATAGGAGAATTTTTTAGCATTTAGACACAATTGGCATTGTTAAAATGTTTGAGGAAAACCGTGGGTTTTATGATTTGATTAAAAATTAAAGCTTTATAAAATTACCGTACAAATATTGAAATTACCTGCTTACCTTTTAGAGGTCTAAATTACCGTACAATACGGTAATTACCGTACGGTTAACATCACTGGTGACAACTATTTAGGAATTTTGGTAAGAAATAAAATTGGTTGGTGTTTCCTTTTCACTAATAATTTCCCAAATCATTAATTTGAGTTACACAATGTGCTTAACACTTTTATGTCAGCCATTGACTCCTTTCATTTATGAGAGCATCAAGTGTATGTTCTAGAGCTACATACATATGTATGTACATACATACATATGGATTATATCGGTTTTTATTGCTCACTTATCTGTATGTAGATCATTCAAAAAACTTGAGTCGAATCACCTTTCCGACGACACATAATAGGTATGCAGTAATCTACATTTCACATGGCTTTAAATAGAACATTTTCAATTTATCACTTGAATTATTTATTGCCTACTATGCGATTCTCAAAAGCCTATGTAGGTATGCTATAATCTATGATAAAACATTCTGGATCATCATTATGGTACTTTCTTTTTAAAATTGATTTACCTCGTCTAGATCACTGTGCATTAATGGGTTAAGTAAACGCAACAAAACAAACAACGCAGCAGTAAGCATCGTCGATATAAGTATGTAGGTATAAGAAAGTAATCAATGCGCTATTACCGCAGTCTTTCTAAATGCGTCAATTAAGTATTTGTCCGAGGTTCGCCTGTAGTACTACCGGTTAAGTGCACTTGGGTGCAGTTTGGTCATTCCTGAAAAATGTTGTGGGAAAATAAGGCCAATTTAACCCATCACCATCGCTATATGCACATACATATGTATACACGTAAATACTTACATATGTATGTATGCATGTTTGCTTGCGGTCTATTCTATAGAATCCAAAAATATTACAAAGTTACAAATCTCGTTATTTGACAGTGTAGTTTACAAACAGTAAATAAATAACAGCACTTTATAATTTCTCTTATACACTGTTATTTCCCCACTCATAACCATAAAAGAATTCGAAACTGTTAGCAAAATTTTAAAACTGATAATGGTATGTTAAAGTAATTCAAACTCATGAGTGCAGAGGCAGAGTCAGTGCTGAGTAAGTGCAGAGTGCTGTTAGTTATAACTAACAGAAGTAATAACATGAATAAAAGGAAGAACAGAGACAACTGCTTAACTATATTACATATTTCTATATAAACACTTTTAACGGAAATTTATCTCTCCGAAGCCATTTTTAAATTATGCCCAAGTTTCAAGAAAGCAGAAGCAAAGTATGTAGGTATTTGTGTTGTTTTCCTCTACAGAAGCCTACTAAAACTTTGTCTCTTTGCTGTTGATACAGTGAGAGTATCATTTTAATTACAAAGTTAATAAGTTGTTCTGCATATGAGTTGAATTCCTTTTTAAATTTGTTTAAATTATGCTCGTGTTAATACAAATTTTACTCTTATTGGGTTTTAAAAAAGTTGTTGCAGACGCCATAGACCGGGCTCTCATGCTAGTTGTTCTTGTAATAATTATGAGAGTTTGTCAAAAAAATTTTTTTTTTCAGAAGAGCAATGAAAACAAATTTTTTTTTTCCACTCATAATTGAGATCCAGCAACACAAGATTTCTTTCTCATAACGATTGCTCAGTCATAAGTGTGTGAATGTATGGAATAGTGTGTTTTTTTAATGAATGCAAAAAAAAATAATGTCTGAATATGATGGAAGATATAATATTTGATAAAGTCATACCAGACAAGCAGTACTAGGTAGTTTCTGTGGCTGTGTTTTTGCATTATTATCGTCTACAAACAAACATTCATACTTTTCATTATGAATATGGATTGAGTTGTGCCCCTTGTTGTTATTGTTGTCTCGTATTACTAATGCCGCAATGATGTTGTTTTTGCATTATGTTATATGAGTACAGCAAATACAACGACGAGTTTTGTTGTTATTTTGTTTTTGGGAGGAGTGTTGTATTACTTCTAAATATATCTGTTATATTTGACTGCTGCGATGGATAGCTGCTTGTTTAATTCGGTTCGTTTGGTTGGTTGGTGGTTAAAAAAATATTTTTGAATCAAAATGAGGGAATATGAGTAGTTGGGTTTGCTTTTTTCCAACTAGCTTGTTTTTATTGTTATTGTCATGAATTTATGAATTATGTATGTACACAATAAAAACAACAACAGTCGACAAATGCCTGGTATCTTCTGTTACGAGTTCTTGGCGTTTTCTTACTGGTGCGCACAAGGTGTTTTTTTATTCCTTTTCTATGAATTTATTATGTTGGGTGGATTTTTAGATTTCATATTTTGTTGTTATTATCGCTACTGAGTTACCGTTATTATATGTATGTATTTTGTAGGTTTTTTTGTGTCTGTTGGCTTCATTCTGGTTTTATATTTTATTTCCAGCAGGGATGGACAGTTTGGTAGCAAATTGAAAGAACCTAATCATTGATGGTATTTTTCTGCTTTTCGGGTATTTAAAGTGCTTCTTCACATATTTTTACAGTTCTGTTGGTGTTTTTTTTTTGTAGGTAGGTACCTACAAGTAAAATTCAATGGGAATTTTTTGTAATAGGTAGGTACCTACATAAATTAGTTTTGCAATAACGTTAAGAGGAAAGTTGCCAAAATAATTTTATTTATTACAAAAGTTATCATTATTAAGTGTAAAAAACATTTTTAAATCTAATACATATAGGACCTACATATTTCTCCTTTAATGCAACATAGTCAAATAAAAATTAAAAAAAAATTTTCTGCAAAAATGTTTATGTACATTAATACCTATCATAAATAAATCTAAACCTAAATTATACCCACAAAAAAGAATGTATCGTCGGTTGATGCAAACAATAGTAGTTTTATGTTTTTGTGAAACCCAAAAGCTGACTAAAGATTTTCTGCACTGCGTAGGGGTGTATGATTATATTCAATTAAGTACCTACCTTATTTAAAGAAAAAAATCTTTGGTAAGTATCACCGTTCCAGGATATACCATGGTGGAGAATATGTTTAAGCTCGGCCAAATGTGTGTTTATTTGTGTTGGCTTTAAGTACTAAAAATTTTTGTATTGACCGGTCTAAAGTTAGTTAGTTAGTGAAATATTTTAGAGAAAAAAATTTTGAAGTAATGCAGAAATTTCTCAGTACGTAAATTTTGGGGGTTACTCTGTAACGCCATGCGAAAAGAAAAATAATATAATAAAATATGTCCCAAAATATATTAAATAGGTATATATTAAATATATCCAAAAATCATCCGTCAATTAAAGAAGACCCAAAACTAGTTTCCTTTGGTCTTATTTCATTTGCAATTTTATTTATAAAATGGATTAATCCAAAAAAATCTAAGAAATTACTACCAAAATGAAATGAAAGTACATACCTACTCCCAAAATGAATAGAAATTTTTTAGAACTTATTTCATATAGGTAGGTACCTAGTTTTTATTTGTGTTACTTCGTTGGGCGTTATTTTTTGGAGGGGAATTTAATCAATTAATAGGTATAATCGGAACTTCATCCTCATCATTAGAATACATATGCTCATAACATTGTACGAAAAATATACTTATTGCATACGTATAATAGGATCTCGAAAATAAATCGTGTAAGTTAAAAATTTTGAAAAAAAAATGGTAATGTTTTCTTATTTTGGAGCACTATTTTCAAAATCGTGTAAAAACAGACTATCTGACTGCTCAGGATTAAGTAATTTTGTAACTTTGATTTGCCATGTCTGTCTTTAGGGTGTTGTATGGGTGCATGTATGTATGTATTAATTTTAATTTTTATTTATCTCATTTTCATTATGTGCCTTCAACAATATTTCTTCATATTTATCGGCAAATATCAGACAGAGGGGTTGATTGCACTTAAATTCTTCCTTACATTTTAAGAATTTCCTTTCGTATGGATTTTTTTTACAATAAAGTTCTTTATTTTAACGCGCAAGTTTTGAATTTATGATATTTCTCTTCTTCGTCAGTTTTGGTGCTTTATTTGTTGTTGTTAATATTTGACCTGTGCCTTTTTCTTGTTGTTGTTCTTGTTGTTGTTGTTGTTCTTTTATTAAAGGTGGGGTTTTAAGTTTTTATATATATTTTTATTTGTTTTTTTTTTGTAGAAAATTTATAAATTTTTAAGTTATTTTTTTATTGGTTAAAATGTAACGTTCAGAAAGGCAGCTTAAAAAAGAAGTAGAATGTAATATAAAGGGAAACCAAAGTAAAAGTAGGTACGCTGGAATAAATGTTGGCAAAAAAGAAACGAAGCAAGGTGAATGAATTGTTGTAATTTATGGGCAACAATTTATATTTTATTTACAGTTATATGTTTAGATGTATGCATGTACTTACATATATGGATATGTACATACATATGTAGGTATAATATGCTTTAATGTTAGCTACCTATAAAGCTGAATTATTTGAATTGTATGGCAAAAACTGAAATTATAACTTTAAGGTTTTGATTTAATACAATTAAACTGTTCAGGTTCTTTAAATATATATTTACAAATATATGTATGTATGTATGTATACATGTGTGTTTATTTTTATACAGCGAACTAGAGATATGTAATATGAACTACATATGCCCACATATACACGTACATATCAAATATGTGCGATAAAATATTATTAAGAACGTCAGATGCCTACAGCATAATAACATTTGCATTATACATATGTACATACATATGTATATTACAATTTCGTGGTCACGCACGGAAACGAATTAATAACAAAATCAGTTTTAGTTTAAGAGTGCATTAATTGACAGCGGCTCGTAGCTTAAGCTATCAAAATTTGTTAGTTCAAGCAAATATTTTTTTTGAAAATAAACCCTATCTGTGGTAATGGGAGTAGGTATATGTCTTTATTAGGGAAGTAACGATACGCCATTTCGCCGATCCGATACCGATACCGATACTCAAAAATAAATATCGCCGATACTGATTCCGATACCGATACGCATATTGAAATTGAGCTCAAGTAAAAATTAACAAAACTCAAGTAGAGTAATTCTTCTACTATACAAAATAAAAGTGTTTATTAATGAGCCATTCATCAATCATCAAAATTTTCAATACATTTCAGTTTCTAAAATTCAAATTTTCAATCAATAAAACGTCTGCAATATTTATGATTTTACAAAATAAACGTTGGCATTCAGTTTAGATTGGCTAAAAATTTAAAATTGATATTAATAAGATTTAAAAGACAACGAATTGAATTTGAGATCATGTTAAAATTAAATTAAAATTATAAAAACAACATTGCAAAAGATTAATATTTAAAATTGATATTAATAAGATTTTAACTTGCATTATAAAATTTTACACTAATTGTCAATTTATATTTCATTGAAACAAGTTTTATGCTCCCCTGTAAAACTTTTTTTTTGTCTAACGTGACAGGGCTTTTTGCATTTTCTGTGACGATATGTAGATAAACTCAACAATTAAGATTAGTTTCATTACAAAATGCACTCAAACGTACAATTGTAAAAGAAGGACAATTGTACCAACTTTTACATCGCTGAACTAAATCATCGCATGCATAAATGAATAAAAGAAAATCAAGACGTATTCAAAGTGGTGATGTTATAAGCACAGTTTGTATTCTTTTTTTGCGCAAATTAGAGGTTCGTTAGTCAAAATTTGTACAAGTTGACATAGGGGCTGAGATGTCAGTTGTTATTTTAAGTTGTAATTGTTGTAGAATTACCACCACTTGTATTAATGCGCCTTGAAAAAATCTTAAAACATACAAACACATACAAGATTTAGCATTGAGGGAACATTTCATTACTATGGTACAAAGCTTCTGCTTTTAATATGTTATTTCTCATAGTTGTCATGCAAAAAAAAGAGTTGAAAATTGAATATTTTGTTCAAAAAACTCTAAAGAAATATATAAGAAGTATCGGCGTATCGATAGTAAAATATCGCCGATATCGATATATCGGAAAACCAGAAGTATCGCCGATATATCGGTATCGGTATCGGTTGCATCCCTACTCTTTTTAATACATAATATTTTACCCATACATTTTTTAGCCATATTTAATATAATAAAATAAGAAAAAAGATTATCAGAGAGAATCATATTGTTTTCAATTTTCATTTTGTTGCAGAATTTTTCCATGTGTTTCTGTTGTCGCTTTGCGTTTTGTATGGGAAAATATTGGTAGTTGACGTATTAAAAAATCTCGGAGCTGTCACTAAAGTATTGATGTTAAAAATAAGAACAGCACTGTACCGGATGTTACTGACCTCCTCTATTTGAGACCAAGGCAATTTTTTACACAGATATAATTAAACATAAATAATTAATATTACAAAGCACATGAAAAATTTAACAACAAATAATTTTTCAATCTACAGGAAGATGAACTGCGATGGCATTCAACTGAGCCTCATAAGAAGTGGTGATAAAAAAATAGGGCATACATGAATGTATACTATAGTGTGACGACGTTGTTTTCATGTTTTTTCACCAATATCGTAGGTACCTACACAGAAAAAATTATATTTAAAAAATACACTTGCAAAAATTTAAAATAAAATGATTTATAGCAACTTCATCATAATACATATAGGTATGTACATAGGTATCACTTACAACCTCAAACTATGTAAAGGGAAAATACACAAAAAATCTTATTTGAATATTATCTAATTGCACTAAATTTATACTGCACTATCTGACATTTGCATCATTAAATGTGAAATGTGAAGGTATACGATCTTTTTAAGATCGGCATTTAAAATTATAGAACGCGAATAGAAAAAAACTTAGTAGTGTTAAATCACATGATCCATAATCCACAATCACACACATTGATTCGATGAGTGATATGTTGGTTTATTTATCCCACTGGGTGCCCATCAAGTAAAAGATTGATTTTATTCCATAAGCCTTTGGCAATTACAATGGTGAATTGGAGATATTTTTATTACATATTTGTAAGTTGTCCAAAACTGAGAGTAAGTAGTCAATTAAACATGTTGCGCCGTACATTCTAAAGTATCTTAATTAACTATGGGTTGTGCAGAATTTATATTGGATTAATAAGGACTGAATTATAATAATCAAATTGTATTGTTTAAAATGAATAAAGCTGAGTTTTAAAATTTCCAGTACCTAGGTACCTAGGTATTTAATAAAAAAATGTGTAAACAGTCAGATCCAATTTTACACTTTTCGGCATGTCCTATTTTCGGCATTTATAAAAGAAAAAAGATTAAATAAAAATCTAACTGTTATTTATTTAAAATTAAATGTTTTAGACTTCTTAATTTATGATGTGATCATGAAAAATTTTCAATTGTAGGTAGGTATATGCATTACCAATAAATTTTAACAGAATTGGTATGAAAAATACCTACATATATACTATTTATTTAATAAATTTTTACTTAAACGGTTGTTTACGTTCGCTGTAATTCTGAACCATTCCAGCAGTCAAGAAATCTGTATTTATTTTGGGAACTCTTATAGAATTAAATTAGTTTGAAAAATTGCTACGGACGTCCTGTTTATAAGAAACGCGACCGCATATAGGAAAAGACGTATAGCTTAAACAGTGACAGAGGCTCAGTCTACGTTATTGACTTCCTGGAGCTAAAACGAATTATTCTATCAATACCTACCCGAACAGGGTTTGTGGTTATAAAATCACCGAACTTATTCATGAAACCTGATTAAAATATAAAACAGAAACTAAATCAAAAACTTAAATTTTCAAATAGAAAGCTTTAGTGAGTAAAGTTTAGTCACAAAACTAAGGACGCCCAAATAACAGCCCTTGAATATGAAAGAAATCCTAGACTTTAAACTAATAAAAAAATTAATACACTTGTATGTGTTAATGTGTTTACAAACATACATACATATAAATGTATATTTACTTTCATATCCATATTACCAATATTCTACATCAAACAACCACAATAAAAGCGGTAATAATTAAGAAAGTGGGAGGTTACCTTTCCACAAAAAAATCAACAAACACTACCATAAATGACAGAAAAAATAAAAACTACTTTATGATAAACAGAACTCATAATAACCAACAACAACATGAAATAAATGTCTACTGATGATATATGAACAAAACAACAACAACAAGAAAATATATTTCAGAGAGGTTTTCTTTATATGAAACCAAAAAAAAAAAAATAAGTAAAAATGAAGGGGTATTTTTTATTAATATAAACTCTGTAATAGGAAAGAAAAAAAAAATAACAAGTTATTAAATATTAAAGAAAAACAGAGAACACGTTATTATAACAGGAGTAAAAGAGACAAATTATATGGAAACCAGTTGCTTTTGTTATTTTTTTCTGCTGTTGTGTTCTTTTGCTGTTTACTCTGCATAAAGAGACATGATAAGGATGATTGAATTATGATATATTATTAAAAACAAATATGTAGGAACTGTAACCACATTACAGTAAAATAAATGCAAGCATGTAAAACTTTACACCTCATAATGACAGTATCATCAGTATATATATTGATTATTTTAACTGTAAAAATTTTTCTTTAATACATTACGTTTTAAATATTCATAAATATTCAGTTTTAATACGGAAGTTTGCAAAAAAACGGAAATTTATGTGCTACATTTGAAAATCTATGAATGAGTTTAATAATAAAACAGGTATTTTTACTCTCTGAGTTGTCGGCAAACTCTCATTCAAGATTCTCTGACCAGTTTTGTTTTTGCAATTTTCATTTTTATATATTGTTTTTGTTGTCAATCATGATTTGGTCTGTTTTTTATAAAAGCAATGAGAGTTTTATCTCAAAGAGCATAAGAGAGTGATTAAATGCCAGTGTGTGTACGTATTAGAAAAGGGTGTGAGTATATTAAACGTTTATAGGAATATATGGCAGCCTGAAAAAGAATGTATAGAGTGTACACATTTACGTTTCAATGAGAAAAAGAGATAGCTACATTAAATATTAATAAAATTATGATGTTTTGAGTTTTAATAACAATATTGATTTTGTTGTTGTTTCTTGAATTTTTCTTTTAGCAAGTGGCGTTGCTCTTATTTCTGCTGCTGAGGCTGCTGCTGTCATTTCTTGTTTGTTTGGCTTTAAAAAAAAGGCAAAAGAAAAAAAGAGAGAAAAAATAAAAATTAATTTTGAGATATGTTTCATATTTAAAATGATAACTCGATTTTATTGTTGTTGGCGCTGGAGCTTTATTATATATAAGTTTGTGTTGTTAATATTATGAATAGCTATGGGTATGAGTACGCATTCAAGGTGGTGGTGGTAAAATTTATATTTCGTGTATAGTTGTATGCAGTGTGATAAACTAAACGGGGGAAAAATAAAAACGTAAAGCATTGTTTGAGTGACTTTTTGGTTGGGTTGTTATTATTTGTGAAGTCAGTGTAAGTTTGACGCGCGTGCTGGACGTATCGTTAATGAAACTCTGGTGAGCAAAACAGTAAGAGAAAATACGAAAATATAATAAACAAAACGATGAAAGTAACGTTTAGCGCAATATGATTTAAAAATACGTAAATCTAAAAATCATAACACAAAAATATAAATAGTTATACTTAAAGAGAAAAAAATATCTATAATATATTATCAACATTTAAGTATAAAAATATTAACAAAAAAGCCGTCGGTATGAATATTTATTTACATAAAAAAAACTTATTTACAAACAGTCAGAAGAATATATCTCCCAGAGAGCATGAGTGTAAGTTTAATCAAAGTGCGTAATCCAAATGAAATGAGAGTTCATCCCATACAATAAAGTAACAGCTCTTTCCCCCTTACTATGTATGTACATAAGTACATACATATGTATCACTCTACTAACATGTATTCGATGCATACATCCATACATGCACACGACATACTCAAATATATATTCATAATAATTAATACAACAACAACTAAATGTTATGATAAAACATCAATCTTGTGAAAAATTAAAAAAAAAAAATAAACCCTCAGGCCTAAAAAGACAAATCCAACAAATATAAACCATCATTCACTCTCCATCATCAACAACATCATATCAAAACTCTATAAAGGATATTTATCATAAAAAAAATATGACAAGAATAGTTCAATATATAATTTCAAATGCCAACATTTACAAAAGCAAAACATGACAGTTATTAAACAAACTTTAAAAAGAACACAACGTTTACTAAAAGTATAAAAATTGTTTTAAATAAAACTAAACTTAACATATTTTTCTGTTATTAAAAGAATTTAATTCTTTTTGAAATACAAAAAAAAAAAAAAAAGTACCTACCTATCATGTAACAGGAAATATTAAGAAATTTTTGTTTGATATTTTTTATCGAAAATTTTCATTAGAAAAAACTACGGTGGTGCGGCGTATGTGTGTGTTTTAAAATATGTAGTACCATCTTTTTTTTGACTATTGCCGGTAATTTAAAGCGCTCAACTTGAGCTTTTTAATTTCAATATTGTTACGTATCTTCTCTAATGAAAAATATTTTATCAACTGTTTTGTGTGAAATGAGAAGTGATTTTAAAGAAACCCATCAAGAAACCATTAATAAAATGATACAATTTGGTACCGTGAAATATGGAATTGTTAAACAATTAAAAGATCGCGCCAAAAGCACCGATAAAGGTAAGTAGGTACTGCTAGTGAAACCAAAATAAATAAAAATGGGAATCTAATAAGAGTTCAAATCATAGAAAATTTCAAAACTCTTTTTTCAAAAATTAAATCTTCAAAATAACAATTGGCAAGGCAAACAATATTTAAAATCATATTATCGAATATTGTAAAATGTATTGGAAGTGATCATATTTAATTACAGTAGTATGTGTTTTTGGAAAATATGTATAATATATATAATGTTTAGCAATTTAGACTTTAATTTTAAAATACCTATTTGACCTACTTAAAATTTTGTTTTCTTGTAAACACTGAAATAAAAGGAAACATAAAATTTGTTAATGATTTTATTTTTGAAATAGGTAGGTACCTACTTTAAATTATGTTTATGATCAGGAGTTTAACAAAAATTAAAAGCCCATAGGAAGTCATTTTAAATAGGTCTTTGATGTTTCAACGTGTACGTAAAAATTAATTTTATTTTAAATACTAATCTATATGCTTCTCAGAACTTTCCCAAATAAAAAAAGAAATTATCTTAAATTTGGTGTAGAAATTCTTTTAAAATGTAAAAATTATAAAGGAAATATCACGTAAGTTATTAAATCCCAATAGATTTGTAGTTGATTTGTTCAAGATTATTAATATTGTTTTTAAAAATTTAATGAAATTTTTAATGTTGACACTTATTTTTAAATTCTTTTTGTATACCTACCTATAATAAAATAAAAAAAAACGGGGTTGTTTTTTATTTTTTTTTAGAAACAATTTTATAATAAAAAGAAAATAAAAATACCACTACTCGCTATCTTGTGCAATTGGTATTGCATCATAGCATAGTGTAGGATATTTTTACTCCACACTAATAAAATATATAGAAAAGCTATTGCAATATAACTAACTCTAAATACCATCAATAGAATTCAATGTTTAGTGCAAATTGTCTTGCGTAATTGCCAGTGCAAAATACATATGTACATATGTAGCTTTTTAGAAAATCCAATAATAAATAACACATAGTTGCCGATTAAGATGCATTAAAAATCTACAATACATATTTTGGATTAGAAATTTTGCAATACCATTTACTCCAAACACTGAACTCCGATTTAATTTATATTAATTACCTCGGCGATACTCTTTTAAAGGAATAATTTTGCTTTGTATGAAATGATACAATAATTTCTAACAAATTTATTTCTTTGAAAATTTAACATTTAACAAATTTTCATTCAAAAGTATAAAAAAATGCCAGATTTTGTTGCAAAAATAAAAATGCCAATAATTGAAAACTGACAGCCAACATTGAAAAATTATAATAAAATTGAAATAGAGACCAAATAGAAAATATTATGGACTAAAAAATATAAAGTCTAATTAATAATAATTAAATATATATTAAACCTAATTTTAAGCAGAATATTTAGCAGGAAATACCTATTTGTAGGTATTTTAATCATAAAAAAATTTGCAATCCTAACCAGTTCTAAATTGATATGAAAATTACAAATGCACAAGATTGCGAATAGACCTAATAATTCATTGGAATTTTTGTGTACATTATAAAAATCTCATGGTGGAAGTTTTATTGTAAATGTATACAATCTTTTTTTTTTAATTTATTATATATAAACTTTTTTTATGCAAAATCATCAAAAATTTTGCAACTATACAAGATTTGAAAAATTTGATTCGAATTTCGAAAATTCGAATTTAATATGGAAACATAGATATGTTCTCCGTATTTGTGTACTTTAATTATATGTAATTCAAAATTGCAAAAAAATCCACTGACAACTTATTTTTATTTATTAACTTTGAAAATTCTATATTAATTTCGAAATACCTATGTGTCTATAAATAGATTCATTTGTTTACTAAATATTTGAAATATTAAGCAATAAAAATATTTCTTTATTATATTGTATGAAATATTTGAAATATAAAGCAGAACGTTTTCAGAATGTTCGAATTTGGATATTTAGACTAAAAGAATACATAATATATTGTTTGCTAAAATTGTGTCTTCATTAAAATTATTGAAAAAAAATCGAATTCAAAAAATATGTGACACTGCCCAGTTTCTTATGAAAATCAAAAATATGTTCAAAAATTCGAACATAATTTCGAAAACCTGTTGAACAATTAATTATATATCCCACATATTTTTATATAGTTCCCATTATTAAAAACAGAACTTTCAAATCATATTCGAGTTTTCATTAAAATCGCAAAAGGAGATTTTATTTTCGTCAATTTTGCGAGAGATATGTATATTAGAATACATATAATGTATTTTTACTCTATCCACCTGATAATAGATTATACTACCCTGCCCACAACAGGATTTAAGTTACACTTCTCCATGAAACTAAAACTTTTCCATTCCTTCTTTTGTACTTTAGAGATTGTTTTACTCCTTGCCATCACAAAAAATCATTTTCATTACTTTAGCCTTTCGGACAATCACGAAGTAAAGATCCATAAAAGAAGCATTGATAGTTTAGAACACAAAGTCTGGCTTATCATTAAAATTATTTAGAGATTATCCCGTATTAAAATAATGTTTAAGCGTAACACGAAATTCTTATGTTATAAGTTTTATTTTGTTACAAAAACTTAAAAAAATATGAAATTGGTAACAATATTTTTGTCTATGTAACAAAAGAAAAAATTGAAAAAGTTTTGTTCTATGGAAGATTTTTGAAATTATGCAAAATTATGAAATACCATTTAAGTTGTGTAGGTACAACTAAAAATAAATTGAAGACTGGGATAGCAGGACATAAGTCTGATCAAAAGTATAGGAATATTAATTCACAAAAAATGGCATTATCTTCTCATTGTTCAGAATTAAATCACTATCCAGACTTTGAAAATTTATCAGTTTTAAACACAGAACATAATTATAAACGTCGTTATATGTTAGAAATGTTACAAATCATCAGTACACCAATAACAAACAGAATTAAGTTTTCAAGAGAAATAGAATATGAGAATTAATTTTTAATTCATTTTTTATTCTACCTTGAAACAGTGCTGGTTAGTACGAAATTCCCTCATCACTGTTTGGAAATTACTAATAATCAACACAAACTCATAGTCCGTTATCATCAAAGTATTCTACTTTGTAATTTAACATTTTGTTGTTTTTACTCTATATTAGGGAAATTCACATATTACTGTGACCCTAGTTATTAGGGTATTTATAGCTCGTGCCCAAGCGGAATTAATATTTATACATTATTAGAAATAATAATTTTTTCCCCTGAAGAAGCCTCCCAACGGTGTGACGAAATATCGAAAATAAAAATTGAGTTCGTTGTTAATTTTTATAAAAAAGACCTCAAGCTTGATTAAATTAGTTATATTTTAAGTTTCTCTATATTCGAAAACTCTAATTAATTAAAAAATATGTGTTATAGTGCTGGCAAATTCTACTACTTTTCATTACTCAATAATATTCGATACTTTTCATTTGGGTACTCAATACTACTCGATACTTTTAACGGATTTTTTGAATTTGTAACGCATAGTTTTTATCTGCATATAGAAGTAGTTTCTTCAAAAATTAAAAATAGATCTACAACTATTATTGGTTTTGTATGTCATTATTATTAAATCAAAAATAAATGTAAAGCTAACTTTTAATTCAACGTTAACAACCTAAGAAATAATTTAATTGTTATCAAAATTGTTACGCATGTAAGGGTTCATTGGAAAATTAATGTTTTGATTTGTTTAAAGAATTGAAAATATTTACAAATGCATGAACATACATATGTGCCTGCATGTGTAATACATTGTGTATGTATGTAAAAATTAAAATATAATATTTACATGTATGTATATATATGTACATATTTAACTAATATACATTTTTAAGTACATTTAAAATGTAATTTATCACATGTGGTTGTTCTATTTTATTGACAGCTTTACTCGTCTTTCGGCGGTTGGTTTAACTTTTGAGTATTAAAGAAGTATTGAGTATCCAAAAAAAATGGCAAATACTCGGTACCCACTACTCAATACTTTGCCAGCACTAATGTGTTATACAAGATTATAAAATTTTTTAATAACTGCAAGCTCATAAAGTTTAATATAATTTTGAAATTTCAAACTTTTTTAAACGTGGGTAGAAATATTTTTTCCAGTTTTTAATTCAGAAGAAGGCAGTCAGCAATCGGCTGGTGTTCTATTTTTTTGCTTTAAGTTCATAAAATCATATATGATTTTTTTCCTTTTCTTTAATAAATATGTTTTTACCAAAAATAATACAAGAATGGATTTCAAATAATTCCATTGGCATTGGTAGGGAAAGTAGTTAAGGATCTAGAACGGTCGCAGCAGGACAACTTAAGAACTAGATATAATTACGAGCACTAGTCTTCTTATTTGATGAATTTAATTCTTTCTTTAAACTGTACCAATTTAAGACCAAGACTAACAATATTTGTTGGTTAAAAATAAAACCCTCAAATATCGTTAACCCAGCTAAGCGGCAGTATGGATTTCGTGGCTCTACATATTTCCAAGGCATTATAAATAGTGTGGCATGAAACACTTTTGTCAAAACTTATTGCTTTTGGTATCGGTGATAGCATCACTAGATTTGTATCGATCTTTCTCAGGCATCGCACGAGTTGTTATAGATGGGATCTCATCAAACGAGTTCAATATTAGTTCACGGTTACCTTTCTCCTACCCTTTTCTTATTTTTCTTAATGACCTTCTATGTCAGACTTCCAATCGTGTCTACTCTTTTGCAAATCTTATCAGCATCGTCCATTCATATTCGTGCAATAATTGGGCAATTGTGTAGGAGATCGGGAAATAAAGCAGAACATAAATCATACAGTTAAAGCGATCTTCTAACAATGTCAAAATCGAGTCATATAAATATGACCGCACCTGCTACTTCATATGTAATTATAAGTGTTATAAGTGCTGAGAAATCAGAAGCTCTTGATGTGCTTGGCATAAAAATCCATTCGGTTTTTTATTTATCAAAAAAAGTAGGGTAATACAATTTTGCTTAATGAAAATATGTAATCTTTAAAATAGAAGAAAACTAAAAAAATTATGCGAGATACATATATTTATATCTTGCTGCTAAAAAAAATTTGAATTTTGATCTTAATATTAATTCTTCCTCTTCCTAAATTTGTTTTAATAAGATATTTTCTTGGAAATTGCTCTGCAAAATGGTAAATTTGTTTTGCGTTTTTAGCTAAAAGATCGCGTTTTTTGTGTTATAGCATTGTTGCAGCAAATAAGCGATATATATTTTTCCTTACAAAACATTTCAGACTAATTAAATGACGACGTCAGAGATAAATTCTTAAAAATTTGCTTCTCTTAATATTTTCTATTAACGATCTGTAATTAAGATTTAAGGTCGTAGAATTTTTAAAGAGTTAAAAAAAACGTAAAATATAAGCGACAGATCTGCCACTTTACGAAGCAAAGCTTGTTAAAAACTATATCCTTTTCATCATTAATCTAACTCTAAGTCAGGTTTTGTCATGCGATCGATGGTCTGTATTATCATACCGTCATAATAGTCGATTTTGATAAATTTTTCTTAAGTTGCAATTTTATTCCAGCGATATTGTTCTCAGCCTTATGATGGAAAAATCTGTTCAGCGATTTGAGAGCTCCGATATTCAAATAATAAGTTAGTGGATTTTAAAATATTTTTTTATTAATTTTTATAAGAATCAATTTTGGCTTTAATAAAACCGGCCTCATTAAGGTGCCGCCGTGGCTGATAGTAATTATGGTGGTCTATTAGTCCGCAACTAGTCTGTTCGAATCCGGCTTAAAACTTTGTGTGTTTTCTGTGAATAAGCTTAATCTTTTGCGGATTGTGTTTGTCTAAAAAAAATTCTTAATAACTTCAAATTATGTGTTTGAGGTAATTTGATTTATTTGACAATTTTTCCATTATTGTGAGCAGGACCACCTTAAAAAAACTAAAAAAATTTACAAGTTAACAATAAACTAGTTTTGTTTGAAAAAAGATTTCTACAAACTAATTAAGCTTCATAAGAGAACGCACAAAAGTTAAATAAAAAAATTATACATTTTATTCGATAAATATTTTATTGGACCAGACAACGAGCAATAAGTTACATTAATTTATTAAATTATATACATTTTTTTATAATCTATTTATTAAAAGCCCGCAATCAGTGCCGTGTAATGCAGAGGGGTTAGCAAAATGTAACAACCAGTCAGAAGACGAAAATTTGTATTGCATTAATAAAACATTTAATTTAAACGATGAAGAATTACACTGGCCAACACATTGTTTCCTTTATTTTTTCTTTTAGTAGGTATTTCTGTGGCCCTGACTACGAAAAAAATATTGAAGGATTGCTAACAGTTTTACCCTTTGAAATATGCAGTTTTAATATTTTGAAAAAATAAAATACAAAAAGTTAATATTAAGGTTAACAAAATTTTTATCGAACACTATCAAATGATCTTATTTAAGATATCCTTTAATGAAAACTCCACAGTAGTCTGCCATCATATGTGGGTCCCACAACGCTCTTCCATAGTCCAAAGAACCTGATGAAATATTTCACCATGCTCCTCACTAAAATCTCGCTGTTTATATAAAGTCTGATATAGGTTTTTTAAATTTTTCAATTTTATATTCAGCAAAATTATCTTTTTGGAGAAGGCATATCTAAACCATCAACAAAATATATTTTAGAGTCCAATAAAAAAACGAAAATTTTATTAAAAATAGTTAATGTGAAAAACAAAAGCTGTTAGGGAAACATTTTTGACGTATTAAGAAAATACTCCTCAATTTAAGATAGAAACAAAAACAAATCACAGGAAACAAGCAATTGTTTCCCCTTTTGTTGACCAGTGTTATCAATCAAGTAGTTTCTTAAGCTGAAGAAGAAAACTACATGCCTTAACCCAGTCTTTCCCCAAAAAGAAAAAAAAAACAGCACCTATTGCTGTTAATTCTCAATTTTTTCGATTTCTTTTCGGTTTAACAAAAACCCATAAAACATAAATTTTTGTTTTATAAAAATCATAAACAAATGGAAGATATGAAATAAATTAAATTAAAAAAAAAAAACAATAAAATCAAAGAAGAGAAACAGGTACAACCAGATCGTTTCAGTATATTTTGTTAGTTCATTTATTAAGTTATAGTATCTTTGATACAAAAAGATAAATGGTAAAAATTTGGTAAAAAAAAAATTACAAATGTTTAATATTAACAGAAAAAAAATACTAAACAAATTTTGTATCATTAAAATTTACATATTGATCTAAAAGCACACCGAAAGAAAAGAAATATCAACTCATTCTTAGTGACACATAAAACTGTTAATTTTTAGATGAAAAAAATGCAGTTGAGACAATAAAGCAATTTGTTAATACAACAAAAACAATATCATTTCGAACACATGTTTTGTCGGTGGTGGGATGTGTTAAATTTTATTAGAATGAAATTATTTAACAAATCTGATAGACATTATATTGGTTATTAAAGCTTTCTATTATAATATTGATCTTATGCTGAAGTACAAAACGATCTGTTCGAAAAATTGTATGTAGTTTTAATTTAACATTAAAGTAATTTCAACTTAATGATGTTTTCATTTAATCATTTAAAAGATTTTTGCAAAAGTCAAAGTTATTTATACAATGGAGACAAATACATAAGAAAGTTTGTTGCCTTTTATATTTTAAAACATGTAGATGTGTAACAGATTAATGTGGGATTAATGTCGACTTGAGGCCACAGTGCTCTTAACACCGTGTGATAATATGTATTCACAAGCACCCCCGAGTCACTCCGAGGGTACCAATACATCTCCAAATTGACTCGAAATCGTTAGGTATTTCGCTAACGAAAAATCGACTAACTACTACAGTGGCCACAAGTAATGCAAGAGTTCGCCTTTTGACTCTCTCACTCATGTACATGTACACGCACTCAGTACATGCATAAATGTTTATGCCTTCAACATCAAATACTGTACTCTTATTCCAAAGAAAATCAACAAAAAAATAAAAAATATTTTATGTAAAGGTACGGTCACATCTGGCAAACATTTGCCCAAAAAAGCGTAACCACTAAATACGAATGAAAACACTTTTGATTTAGATACGTGTTTATTACGTTAAACAGTTTTCTACATAATTTATAGAACATGTAAAAGAATCTTATCTTATTAGATGCTCTTTAACTTAATAAATAAATGCATAAATCAAAAAGTTTTTCATTCGTATTTAGTGGTTACGCTTTTTTGGGCAAATGTTTGCCAGGTGTGACCGTACCTTAAGTGTTGTGATTTTGTGTTGGCATACAATTAGAAGTTCGTGGTCAGTAAATGTTACATTTTTAGTAAAAAAAGTGTTTGTTTTAGAAAGGTAAAATGAGCAGCAGAAGTCAACTAAAACGTTGCATAAAAAAAGAAAATTAACAATTAATTGAAAATTTTATAAATATTGAAAAAGAAATTTGATAAATAAACAAAAATCCAAAAAATTTAAATTTCTGTAGTATTTTCATTAAGGAAATATCTTTAGTGATCTAACTGGCACATTATGACTAGCGAAGTAGTTGGGTTTTGCTGACCAGTGATCTCATCGGTCTGATCGTGTCAATTGACTACCGTCAATGTCATCCCAATGTTAAAATCGTCAGTCGAGTGCATTGCATAGTTAGTTTATTAGTTAGTGGTAACGACTGGTAGTTAGCGAAATAGCTAATTATTCGCTAGCTAATCCGACTGCAGGGAAACGTCATAAAAATACATACATATGTTAATTCATATCTATGTAGGTATCTATTTACATACACAAACATATTCTTACATCTTAGCGTAGCTTGAACGTTTTCTTTCTTGAAATTTTATGAACAGAACAATACTTTATTTTACATCCGATATGTATGTTGATACAGAAATACAATAATAACTTCACGTATGAGCTTTTCAGTTATTTTTTTATTATTTTTTTCTCGCTATTTTTTATTTCAGAAACAGCTATTTGCCTAACTACTTGCCCAAACTAGCCCGAAGAAAAAGTAGAGGCACGCTTTTCGTTCAAGAAGAGGAAACAGTCCTTATAGTGAATTCTCCAACGTTTTCTATAACTTGTGTATGAAACAGTATAACCTAATAAGCACGTGTCTGAATCAAAAGGGTTTTCAGGGGCAAATGTTTGCCAAGTGTGATCGTACTTTTGAATAGATTTTCTTTTGTTCAATCTCGGTATGCCTAGACTTCTAATAAGATTGGCTGTTGCCAATTTATATCTAAATACGTTTACGTGTTCAATGCTTTAAACATTTATATTAAAATTTATGATAAATGCAAAAAAAAAAAAAAAAAACCTTGTAGATACAAATTGATGAAAATCAATAAATCTTGAACAGTGATTTATTTGCACAATTTGGCAGAATCAATATTTAATATGTTTATAGAAAAATTATAAAATATTTTGCATAAATTTAATTGTTCTGTATTATTAATTCACTATGGGGGAAGTATGAAAATGAATAAACAAATTAAAAAAAAAAATGTATTAAATGAATAACTTTTAGTTATGGTGGAAGTTTATTTTTCAATTCTTTATTTAAGATTCAAATTATATAATTTGGTATATTTTTTAATTCTTTATTCAAAATTACGAAGTGAAATATTGAACCATCCATGTAGGCATGTAGCGACAATTGTAAACAACTTCATCTATTCAACTATGAAACAAAAATGTAAATTAAAAAAAAAAACACAACAATTAAATTAATTCAATCTCTTCCAATTTGTGCTTTTCCTAGATCGAAGATCCGCTGTATGGTTTCATATTTTTCCACTCTCACTGTATTATTTATTTTATTTATGACATTTTTTCCATTGCTTTTTTTTGCGCTATAGGAATCGTGTTAATATGAAATTTATTATATTATTGCCTAACTTATTTATTACAATAAATTGTATATTTTATTAATAAAAACCAAAATTGAAAAGTGTTTGTCGGTATTGTTTTTTGAAACGAAAAGTCATCAAAGTGTCAATAAACACATAATCATGATTGAATTATGAAATTTAAACAAGACAACAAGTGATGTGTGGATTCACATCATCATCATGATCATCATTATCTGCTCATTTTTTTTTTTGTTTGTTTGTTTAAACATTAATGCATATTAAATTAATACTTATTTAAGCATATTATGGGAATCTGATAAAGCAACTCAAAATTTAACAGACAACTTTAATTTTAACTTATTAAGTTTTTATAAAAAAAAAGAAACATTTTTAAATATCAATAATATAAATAAAGAGCATCACTTTTGCTTTATTTAATTCTTTTTTTTTTTGTTTTTGCTTATTTAATTTATTAATATTTGTGGCAAAGCCAACTGTCTCACGTTCCATATTTTTTTTCGGCTTTGCAATGTTATTGTTTTTGTTGTCTTGGGTTAAATGTTGGCGTTTTAAATTAAATTTTCTTCACAATTTATTTTTAATTTTTCGGAACTGCGTGTAGATTATAAAATGCAAACAATTTCTGTAAAATATGAAATATTTTATTATCAAAATAGTAAAAATGCCACTGCAAAATTTAGATTCGGCCACTCAAACTCACTCCGAAGGGCTTTGGTGTTAGTTATATAAAATAATTATTATAAAAATTATGCAAAAGGTGTCTCATTTGAAATTTAGTGTCATTTATTTTGGTACAAGTGGCAAATGTTAAATGTGGCAGCTGTCACATATTTTTAAAATTGGAGTGCTTTACAAAAGAACATCGCGTTATAATTGTGAAAACTTATTTTATTTTAAAATTAAAAAGTGCATTTTAAGTTATTTCTAATAAAATTTACAACTTTTTTTCTAAATAATATAACATTTTGTTCATTTTTAATTTCATTTGACATCAAATTGTACAGCCTAAGTCCTTTGTAAAAGAATGTTCTCTTCATTGCATTTGTATGAGCTTGTTGTAGTCTAAAGTCATTAGCATTTCTGAGGTTATATGGCTGTGCCTCTCTCACGTATCTTGTATGTTCCTTCAAATAATCAGGTGCTTCTCCCATTTTCAGTTTTTGAATAAAATTAATTGTATTTAATTGCAGTCGTTGGTGAATATTTAACCATTTTAGGGTGTTAAGCATAAAATTGATTGATGTTAGCCGATTACATTTTAGTATTGCACGCATGGCTTTGTTCTGAAGTTTCTGTAGTCTTGAGATCTGTTGATCATTACAGCTGGAGTACAAAATTGTTGATCCGTATTCGAAGTGTGGTTTAATTATTGTATTATACATATTTATAGATGTTATTGTGGAAACTTTATTTCTCAACCTTCTAAAAAATCCAATTTTTTTCTCAATCTTTTTGCAAATATATTCAATATGTTCATTGAACTTTAGGTTTTTGTCAATTATAAAACCTAGGTATTTTATAGTGTTTATTTTTTCTATTGTGATGTTATTTATTTGAAATATTTTATCAGTGTTCATATTAATTTCCATTAGTTTGGTTTTATTTTCATTTAATTTTAATTTATTCATATTTAGCCACTTATTTAAATTACCCATATCTTTTGTTAGATTTTCATAGCATGCTTCTTCTGTCTCTGCTTCTGTAAAGATTAACGTGTCATCCGCATACATAATTATTTCACACTTCTCTAATGTTCGTTCCATATCATTTATATAAACAATAAATAGCAGTGCTCCCAGAATTGAGCCCTGTGGGACCCCATAGTTATTTTCAGTCGCATCTGATTGTACGGAATTCACTTTTGTTCTTTGCTCTCGATTAGCTAAATATGATTTAAACCAATATAGTTCATTATCCTGGATACCATATCTATGAAGCTTTTGTATTAAAATATTCCGATCAATCGTTTCGAAAGCCCGTTTAAAATCAAGGAAAACAGACAATATTTTATTATTTTTCTTTACACATTTCCATCTGTTTACTAAGTAGTTCACCGTTGTTTCACATGAATGCTTCTTTCTAAATCCTGATTGATATTTAGATAGTAAAGAATTATGTTCTAAATATTCCTCTAACTGATTTTTTACAACTTTTTCCAGCAGCTTTTCACATGTTTTTAAAGCATTTAGTGGACGGAATTCTTCACATTTATTTGTATTTTTTACTTTCGCAATCGGTCTCACCATTGTTTCTTTCCAACTTGTAGGAAAATTTCCTGTTCGTAATGATTTGTTAATAATGTTCATTAAAATATTGCCAGTTGTGTCCCATGTGTCCATAATGATGTTCTTTGTAATTTTTTTATAATCGGGTTTGTTATTTATATCTTTAAACAATGCTTTTAATTCTACTATAGATATTGCACGAAACTTAAATTTTGAGTTTATCACAGATATCAGGTTCCTATATTGCACATTTTCAATTGAGTTTCTTATTACTTTAATACTATCTACAAAGTAATTGTTAAAATTTTCGGCCATCTCAGAATTTTTTTATATTCTACTTTATTAAATATCACAGATTTAATCACATTTCTAGGTTTTTTTAAAACAAGTTCTTTTATCACAGCCCACATTTCTTTTTGGTCCTTAGATGTCTCAATTTTATTGCTTATATAGTTGCGCTTCTCATTTTCTATTTTGATTTTATATTTGTTTCTTATTGTTCTGTAGCTTATCCACGCCTCGCTTGTATTTTCGATTACTGCTCTTTGGTATTCTCTAACTTTTTGTACTTTCAGATTTCTTAGCACATCACTAAACCACTTATTGCTATTGCTTTCATTAATTTGTTTTTTTATCATAAATTTTGATATCGTAACATCCATGCATTTATCAAGATGTTTTGCTTGTTCATTAACACTCCACATATCATTATATTCTAATATTGCACTCAGTTCATTTCTAAAATGGGTTTTATTATATTTAAAAGTCTCAATTTGTTTTTTATCTGTTATTAAAGTATTGTTTTCACATTCGATTAAGATGTCTATTGCTTCGTGATCTGATATTTTGTTGTTTATATTCGTTTTAGCAGATATTATTTCATTATTTGTTATAATATAATCTATTGTTGTTTTCGAGCTGCTTGTTATTCTGGTTGCTTCCTTCATTATCTGTTTCAGACCATTATCATTCAGTATACCTTCAATTCTCTGTTTGTAAAAATCAGTCCTCCAGTCGATGTTAAAGTCACCAGAAATTATTATGTCACAGTTGTTTTCACATATCTCTTCTAGGAACTCTTGTAGAGCATCACAAAATTCTTATATTATATTACTTATACTAAAAACATTAATTAAAATTCCATATTCTATGAACTTTATCGCAAATTTCGAATTATTTTAAAATTTTTAAATTTATTTATTAATTTTATTAATAAAAAATGTATAATTAAAAATATTAATTTTTTTAATTAACAAGCTTCTTTTATAGCTTTCAATTTCCTTAATGGCGCACAAGCCACAACTGAACTTTATGATGAATAAAAAAATTCCAGTTTTTTGACATTTTGAAATTAAATTTTTGAAAATTTACTTTAATAAAATATCGACAACATTTAAATCATAATCAAACCCTTATTAGACATTATTTTATGCTAATCTAATTAAGACAAACCACACACACACTACCAGTCGTAAAGCAACCATATATGTATGTATGTTAAAATTAATTTTAAAAAAGTTAAATTTTGTCGAAAAAGTTTATGCTTAAAATTAACATAAAGTTTATGACTAAAACTCGACAATCCAATTAGCAGTGAGTGTCATAACTGTATTACGGGTTTTTTTTTTTGTTAATACATAACGAAATATTTGTTGACAAAATGTGTAAAATTGAATTGTAGTAACATTTACAGCAGAGATGAATTTTCTGTAGTATTCTTTTTTACATTTGGATCTTGTATTTAAATAGATTTTACTGAAGTTAATAGATTTTGACGAGTAAATCAAAAAGGTAGGCCAATAGCTAAATGTATAAATAAAAAATATCAAAAGGAATTACATCTGGCCAATAATAATAATACAAACAAAAAGGTCAGTGTTTAGCAAGAAACTTTATTCTATAACGTTCAGCGAATAATTTAACAAGTACAATTTCAGTTGACACAGTGGAACAGAATGCAAATAATGTGATATGAAATTGTCAATAGCCCTAGAAGAATGTAGTTAAGTTTAAGTTTTGCAGAGAAAAGCTCGATTGCAACTTGTCAATCATGGTCAGCCTGAGATTCACCTTAAGTATTTGGGAAGGTCATCATGGTGCAGTTGAACCTGCTTAAGAAGAAGAAATAATTCTCGTATTCCATTTGTAGTGATAAACTAGCTTAACGGACAGGGAAAACAAATTACCACTGATAAGGTACTATTGCAGCGTCCGAATATAACGTTGATATTTTCTAGCGCATTAATGGCGAAATTAATATTTTCTGCAACCAACCTACATACATATTATGTATTTTCTGCATGTTTTGCGTTTGTTTTGTTCGATGTTGCTTGTCTCATAGGAAATAATATTCTGTTGCCGTTTTAGTCAGAAAATCGGGGTTGTCTTACGTTGGTGTAGTTTCAGCCTTATAATATTTACACACAATGAATTTGTAACAATTTATTCTATTTAAATAAATATTATAAAAAGATATTAATGACATTTTGAAAAAAAAAACAAAAGGTACTTTAATTCCAAGCGGTGTTAAAAATACGGCAAGTACGCATTTTCTTGAATCAAGTGTGAAGAGATTAACTCAAGTATGAATTATTTAATTCCTCAATAGAGTAAAAAGAGTGTTAAAAATAGCATCCGGCTTGATTTAAGTCGAAATTTAACTCTCGTAGATTGGATGCATAAATCGTCCACGTCCAATAATATCATGCATCCAATTGAATGCCTTTCAAATTTTGTTATCTAAAATCTATCGAAACGAGTTACAAGTTTTGAATTTGGTAACAAGTTAATGGTAAAATAAAATGTTATTTTCCTCTCAAATGTTTAGTACATAAAATATTTAGAAAAGATCATTAACACATTATGAAGATCGATATGGCAATTCAAGATGCATCAAAAGTTACGTAATTTGAGTTATGTGTCTTTTTTTTTATTTATTTATTTATTTTATTTCTTTAGTTCCTGTACAACAAGATCTAATCTTATGTTTAGAGTTCAGAAGCATATTATGTTACATACAAAATTGCTTTTAGGTATAGTTAACAAAATTGATAAATGTTAAAAAAAGAAGAAAGAGATAAAAAAAGAAAAAATACAATGTACATACATATAATTATTTAAAAAAATTATATAAAAATTTATTAAAACTATTAGCATTGCAATTAAATTGTTGATTTGGTGGAAGACTGTTCCAAAGGCGAGCGGCAAAGGCTCCATATAAAATAGTTTTAGTGATAACGAAAACATTGCGGAAGCTGACTCTTTGTCGGTATTGGTTTCTTTTTTAGATTTAAAATCTTATTAGTTTAAACCGGCGATCATAAATATAATTGGGGTATTCACACTGTAGTCATAAGTCATATGTCATAAAATAATAGCACACCAAAATATGACAAGTGTGAACACCCCGTCATAAATAAGTGTGCTATGCCATAATTGTGCCAGCTGATAAACATTTAACAACACTCCATTTTTAGTCGGATTATTGCGCATACGTTTGCATTTTGGCTTAAATGTAAATGTTTTTTAATTGTTAATAAAGAAAACAATAAATTGCCTGTAAATTTTCTAAAATGTCCATTATCAATTAAAATTTAATTTTTTTTTATCTATACGAAATAAATGTAATCAAAAACAGCTGTTGCCGGTAACATGAGCTGAACTATTTTTTTGGACGGCGGCAAGTGGAAAAACGTTCACAAGCTGCCAGGCAGATCAGTTACACAAACACATATTTTCATTCAAGGCGAATTAATTGGATGCAGTGGCGAATTCACGGAAATTTATCATTACCTACACTGTCAAATTTTTTACAAATTTTCGTGCGCTATTTTTTTATGCATGGAGAATTTTGGCAGCGTAGGTAATGAATTCGCCGTTTACACCAACAAAATGCCTGTTGTTTGCTTTGTTGTTGAATTATTGTAGTCGTAATGAATTTGCCTTTTGCACGAAAATTACATTAAAATGCTTTTTGCAGTCTAACACAAGCTAGTTTTTCCAGCGTTTGCTGCAAATATGTGTGAATAAAAACTAGTAAGTACTAAAAATTACTAGTTTTAACTTGAATTTTTGTAAGCATGTCATTGAGGTGCTGGAAATAAGTTTATTGTTGGTTTATTCGTCAAAAAGCGCATTTTCGTTTGTTTTTATTTAAATATAATGGCTGCATTAATAAATTATGATCATTTCTCATGTTTTGAATTTGTTTTCTCAATTGACCAATTGTAATTTCCTGGCCAAACTGTTCCAAATACCCTTCATGGAGTGAAAACAAGGCATTACTTTTTGCCACTCTCACTGACGGCACTTGCGAGTTTTTAAATATACTTTTATGCTTTTGGAGCATATCAAAAAATTTCGCGCTATTTTTGTCGCCCATCGTGATAATAAATAATCAAAACAAACTTATAGCGTTGCCAAAATGTTTTACCACAAGTTTTGCTTAGAACTTATAAGAAAAATAGCTTTTGCTTTAAACAGAGGCAACTCCCAAACAGTTTCTATCAGCTGATTTTTCAGCCGCATATCTTTTAATTTTCCAGTACTAGCTACGTAGTACTAGCAAAGATTTATTCACACTTTTTGTAGTATTTTTTTTTTTTTTTTTTTTTTTAATTAGGACCAGCACTCAGGGGATGACCCCTACGTGTGCAGTGCATTGTGCCGGAACTCAGGGAGAGGGATATGGTAGAGAAGATAGATATTGAAAATTTAGAAGACTTAACTCTTTCACAACTCTGCTTTGCGCGTTATGTTAATTTTTAAGGCAGTGTTGAGGCGCCTCCGGTGTTAAGTAGACGCATTAACTTTATTTATATATGACTTATTTGCTTGAAGCACAACAACAATTTTTTTAAACTATTGTAAAATAATAAGACATTATGACAATATGACTGATATGACAACAGTGTGAACACCCCAAATATTTTTCTCCAAATATTTTTGTTTGGTCAGCTATTTTTAATATTTAAAAATTCTGTATATATTATTTGGATTTTGGTTAAGTCTTTTGCTTTTACTGAATAAATCACATGTTTTTCTCTTTGTTTTTTTTTGTAGTTAATTTTTGTGTTTAGCCACATTTTGACAAATGAGTTCAAATTTGATTTAGCAAATAAAAAAAAAAAAAAAAAAAACAAAACAGCATGTTTTCAGCTCTTAAAATATATATTAATGATTTTATCGTTCATATTTTGAATTTGTTTTTGTATTTGTAATTAAATATATTTTAATAAAAATAAATATGAATATTTATGGCTGCGAAGAGTTGGTATACAGTAAAATTGTTACCATAAATCAATGTCAATGTTATGAACTATAAGTTAAATATTAAAAAATAAAAGAAACAAATAAATACCATGGAAATTTGTTCCTGTTTAGAACATACCTCGTATATATTAGAACAAAAAACAAGCGCTAGAAATACAAACGCATCAGTTGAATACAAATATAAAAAAAAAAACATTTACTTGCAATTCGCGTTTCCAAAAACTCGTTTCAAAAAGCTGCTGTGAAGTCGCAAGATCGAAAAGATATTCCGCTCACAACTATTGTGTGAAAAGAGATAACTTAATATATGATCCTTGATATATGATCCTTGATATATGATCCGTCATTCTATATCCTTAGATAATAAATATATATTTAATTCATTTCTTAATGGTTAAGCGAAGTATATATGCATTTTATTGGTGCTTTACCAAATCATCAGTAGTCTTCAACCATAGTTTTAAAAAATAAAATAAAGTTTTAAACATAAAACTTGGAGAAAGCCTGAAATAATAAATTTAATAAATGTTTTTTAAATAGTTTAATGGAACTTTCGTCATAGAAATTAAACACATTAGTCCATATGGAAATTAACATAAAGTCGACGTGTAACGAAATTCGTCGTGCGTGGCGTGGCGTGGCGAGAGATTTATTTTTTTATTTCTTACGTCGACAAACGATAAATACATATTTTAACCGTAAATATTTTGTGGATAAAATAATTTTTTTTTTTGGTAAAATTTATTAAGTACAGCAAACATTTTATAATAAAATCAAAAGTATGCAAGAAATCATTTCGTTAAAGCTGGTGAAAAATCTGTTGAAGGATTTGTGGATGCATGATGGGGCGGTAATACCCTGGATGTATGATGTTGTCATTATCACCAATGCAAATAAATTAAATAAATAATTTAAATGATCTTATATTATAACTTTCCTAAGCCAATTAAATGATTTCATGATTTTTACGGAATTATGAAAAAGAAAATACTTGAAAAGAAAATACTTGAATTATTACAAGATTTTGTATTTCTTATGACCGCCGTTTAAGACGGTATCGAACTTAGACTCTTCATTTATATCATTTACGTTAGAAACATGGTCTGAACGACTTTAGCCAACAGCACTGTTAAAGTGAATAATAATAAGTAGGAGTGCAACAACAATTATAAACAAATATTTTTGTTGTTGGTTTCTTTGTTTGACTATTATTGGTGAAAATAAGGAAGCGAATTCATGTGTAATTTATTTTATCTGTCTTTTCATTAATACAATGAAATTTTACATTAAAAGCATGAAATGTGTTTCAGTAAAATTAATGTTTAGCAAGCTTTTTAGACATCATTGTAAAAATTTGTCAAAAATGTAAGAGGATTTTAAAACATCTTTACCATAAATTCAATAAATTTTTGAACAAAACTATAAAAGATAATGAATTAATTCCATGGAAATAATTTTTTAACTATTCGAAAAATTTAGCATAAGGAGAGCTAATGTTTCATTAAAAAAAATAATTTCAATGCAAAATTTTTAAAATTAATTTTGGTAAATAAATTTCAAGTCAGTCAAGTATTCCAGCACATCTAAATTGAAACGAATCCAGCTTACAGGAAGCAGAAGTTTTATATAGAAATTCTCTTGAAGTCGTAGTTATTGTTATCGATTTTAAAGCTTTCAGAGCACATTAATTAATTAAGAATTAATACTTATGTATGTATTTGTTGTAATAAAATTAAAGCAGAAATTCTTAAAGTCTAATCAACTACAATTTAAAGGTTTCGCGCTTTAAATTGTAATACTTTGTCTTATATTCAAGAGTAGAATAAATAAAACTAAACAGGAAGAAAAAATGTTTAAATTAAAACAATTTGAATTATTCTTACTTTATATTTATTCATTTTCTTTAAAGTAAATTATTCATAGCCAGTTGTTGGCCTACGGGTTCAAATATATTATAAAAACAATAAACCTTTACTATTTCGTATATTTTAGTATTTTCGCTAAGTTTGTAGGGGCATGCTGGCCTTTAATTTTTATTTTGTATGATAACCCCAATAAAAAGTATTTATTTTTCTTTTAAATATTTATATATTGAGAATAAAAAATTCAAAAAATTATATGCAAGAATAAAAAAAATACTTTGTTAACACACATGGCATATAAATATTTGATAAAATATTCGAGCAGCGCAATAAAAAAAATTTATGCAAATTAAAGAACCAACGAAAAAAAGCCATCAACTTTATTTCAAGTGATATGAAAATTTCATAAACTGAAGAATAAAAAAATTGGTTAAAAAATCAAATTTATGCAAAAAATGGACTGAAAATGAATTAATTTTGGAATTTCGTAATAAATAGAAAAACTGATGATGCAAGTAAATTCATGTAATATTTTATTCAATTTTGAACTAAAATGGACATTTTCTTGATAATCTAAAACAAAGTTACCTGTACATACCACTACCGGTTGCCTATTCAGGCAACACACACACACAGAACGTTTTCTAACCGATAACTGACCAATTCGATTTTCATGACTTCATTGTTTTTTTTAGGTACAATTCAGTAAAAGTGAGAAAAATCTACAAAATTTCAAATTAACTTAAATTAAATCTAAGAGTTTTTTTTTTGTATTGCGTTATTGTTGTTGTAGTTGCTGGAGCAATAGAAAGAAAAACTAATTGTTACATTAAGCGTCAATATAAAAACAGTATCATGGCATCAAACATATGCACATACATGCTACATGTTGCAGCACAAACGGCAATGCAACATGTGTATGCATACAGCATGCAGAAACAACAGTAACAGTAACAACAACAACAAAACCAAACCAAAAAGCCTCAAACGATTAAGTCATATGCCAATAGACTAAAAAGCAACAAAAGAGACTGCAGTACTGAAGAGAGAAAACAAACCAAGGAAAAGTCTGTTTGTAAAAAAAACAAAATTCCTGCAAATAGGCGAGTGTAGTATAAAGATTGTTTTTATAAGATTACAAGACCAAAACCAAACTGAAGAAAGCAGGTAGTATTTATTTTGTTTGTTTGTTTGTATTTGGAATGTTAAAACACTTGCTGTACGCTCTAGCAAACGTTACAATGATACTTGACTCAAGTAATGGCAGCCCGTTCACAGGTGTAGAACGCCTCAAAAAAACAAGGAGTTCAAAGCTTCATATACGGGGGACAAGTTTATTAACAAGACAACAAACAACTTTGCACATATGAAACAAAAATTCGCCACAAAATTCTAAGCCGTTGTAGCAGTAAGATTCTGTTTCCAAGTAATAATTGCATTGAAATAACTTGGAAACAGAAAATTTTGTAGATTTTGGCACACAAAATATAAAAAAAAACCGTATAGTAGAGAGAATAGATGAAAAATTAGTATGAATTGTGTGAAAAATGTTGTTGTTTGCAAAAAACAAGTTATTGACATGCAAAATTATGAAAAAAAGGTAGTTTATTTTGCCAAGCACTTCAAGTACAACTTTGCAAAAGCAAACAACAATAATAACTTAACTTAACTTTTGCATTTAATTTTTGTATCTTTTCGCTTAGATTCAGCCAATGATCATCATGAGGAGAATGGTACATGTTCACCTTTGGCTGCCACAACCGCCAATGAAGATAGTAATGGCGATAGAGTAGAATTAACTCATATGACCGCTAGTAATGAACATGTTAATAAAACTAACACAACTCCCGCTGATGATGATAAACAACAACAACATTTACAAGAACAACAGACTTGTGCGACAGGTTCAGTAGCAGCAGAAGAAGATCTTAATCGTAATAATAACATTGTAATGCCTCTGGAAGAGCAATCACAAACGCAGCAGCAACAGCAGCAGGAGTTAAAGCTACAATCTCCAGAACAACAAACAGAAGAACTAAATGCGTCTTTAACACTTTCCAAAACGTATCCGAAAGATGAGGAGTTTCCTTCACCCACTCCACCCGATCTCAACGAGAGTGAGGAACCTTTAAGAAAAGCTCAAGAAAACAGCGAAGAAGCGAACGAACCTGAAGTATCCACACTAAAAGATGATGAAAAAGAAAATTTAAATAATAGCGATAATATGTGTTTGGTAACAAGTAAATTGGAAACATCCAACAAACATCAATCCAGCAGAGAAGCAGGAGAAGAAGATGAAAGTAAAAAACCCCACAGACAAATGGAACAGGAGGAAAGCTCAGTGGCAACAGAAAATATGAATAAAGCACTCACTAAAGATAACGAAGTGGATAGTGCAGAACCAGAGTGCACTGCTGCTTCTGTGCCTGTCTCCTTAGCCCAACAATTTGGTGCAGCGCCTGTTAATATCGAAGCTATTAAGAATATGCAATTGGCTATAGCCCAGGCGGCTGCCAAAACAATAGCTAATGGTGCTTCTGGACAGGATAATGACGCTGCTATGAAACAGTTAGCCTTCTTACAACAGACGTTGTTTAATCTTCAACAGCAGCAACTATTTCAAATTCAACTTATACAACAGCTACAAACGCAGTTGGCCATGAATCAAACTAAGCCAGGAGATTCGGACCAAGCCAACGATATGGACGAAGAGGAAGAGGAAGAAGTTGAGAATGGCGAAGAAGATACTTATGAGGAGGAAGAGCGAATAGCTCAAATGGAGTTAAGGCAGAAGGCCGAGGCTCGCATGGCGGAAGATAAAGCTCGTCAGCATTTAATTAATGCTGGTGTACCTTTAGATTCCCTTAAAAGAAAACGCGAGATCAACTGCGGTGAGGACCTGGATGTTTCCGTTGCTCGACGCATTAGTATTGACAAAAGATCGGAATATGCTTTAGAAAAACTGAAGGAGATGGAAAACAGGCCTTTGCCTTTTGGTTCAAATTTGGCCTCTTCGATTATAACACACCACGATGATATGCCGGAGCCAAATTCCCTTGACTTGCTGCAGAAGCGAGCTCAAGAAGTATTGGATTCAGCGTCTCAGGGTATATTGGCCAACAACATGGCCGATGAATTTGCATTCAAAGAGAAGAACGGCAAGGCTGGCAACGAACCCTTCTTCAAGCACAGATGTCGCTACTGTGGCAAAGTTTTCGGTTCGGATTCTGCTTTACAGATTCATATCAGATCTCATACAGGTGAACGGCCCTTTAAGTGCAACGTCTGTGGTAGCAGATTCACAACAAAAGGAAATTTGAAGGTACACTTCCAAAGACATGCCCATAAATTTCCCCACGTACCAATGAACGCTACGCCCATACCAGAACACTTAGATAAATTTCATCCTCCACTATTAGATCAAATGTCACCGGATAGTTCTCCCAGTCATACACCTGCCGCCATGCCACCACAAATGCCAAGTCAAATGTCATCAATGAATTTTCCGGGGCCCTCTAACAATTTTCCAGGATTGGCAAACCTTTACAGACCTCCCATAGATATTTTAAAATCCTTATCTGCTTCTTCAGCAGCTAATTTCAACAATCCTTTCTTCTCCCATGTTCCTAGTAATTTGGGAGAAGCAGCTGTACAGGCTCAAGCAGCGGCCCAAGCAGTTTTGAGTAAAAATCTAGAAATTGCCACAGACTTAACTAAAACCTCGGAACCAAATTCTCCGGTGAACACACCCATTAAAACTGAGATCTGCGAGACAAAGAAAGTCGAACCAGATATAACAGCAACCAAAACAACCTCTGAAACCGAATCTCCGACAACATCATCACCCCCACCAGTAGACATTAAAATCAAAGAAGAGGAGAAGGATGACTGTGAAATTGTGGAAGATAATACAATACACACACCTTTGACAGGAGTTTCCACAGCAAGTCCCGGCATTTCTGTGCTTTCGCCTTTAACGAATTCCCTACCCCAAGTACCTAAAAGCCCCTCTGTACCCACCTCTAAACCACCCACCACGCAACAATTACCGCCGGTAGTACAACCCATACAGCCACCTGCCATTATGCATCCTCATCCTTCTCCGGGTTCACAGCATCATTTCGATCATTTGCCAACGCCAGGACAGTTGCCACCATCAATGCATCATCGTGACGACTTCTTTGCCGAACGTTTTCCCCTGAACTTTACAAAAAACTTGTCCCCTGAAAGACATTCGCCTATAAGATCGCCAGCACACATACCACGTGCTCCTTTCTTTAATCCCATGAAGCCGCATGATATGGCTTTGTTGCCGCGACCCCACAGTAACGACAATTCGTGGGAGAATTTTATAGAGATTTCTAATTCATCGGAGAAACTGAAGGAATTAATGAAGAACAAAAAAATTACCGATCCCAATCAATGCGTTGTGTGTGATCGTGTCTTATCGTGCAAAAGTGCTCTGCAAATGCATTATCGCACTCACACTGGCGAAAGACCTTTCAAATGTCGCATCTGTGGTCGTGCCTTTACAACCAAAGGCAATTTGAAAACTCACATGGCTGTGCACAAAATAAGACCTCCCATGCGTAATTTCCATCAATGTCCAGTGTGTCATAAAAAATATTCAAATGCTTTGGTGTTGCAACAACACATACGATTGCATACTGGAGAGCCAACAGATTTGACACCTGAACAAATACAAGCAGCAGAAATTCGTGATCCTCCGCCATCTATGATGCCGGGTGCTTTTATGAATCCCTTTGCGGCAGCTGCTTTCCACTTTGGCATGCCTGGTGGTCCTGGTATGCATCATTTAGGTGGGTTACATAATGGGTTGGGCTCTGAGTCATCCCAGGGGGAGTTTGATGATCAAATGGATTGTGGAGATGATTTCGATGATGACATGTCCTCCGACCATATGTCGAATGATTTGGAACCAGGCAATGAGAGACCAAAATCAACAGATGACTTTAAAGGTTTGCTGTTCGAGCAAAAACTGAGAATAGATCCTACAGGTGTTGTTAATACAAATCCTCGACCGCAGTCTGCCACCTCAAACCCTAACTCAGTAAATTCACCACCTACCAGCCCAACAACAGCCACAAAACCTTCAAGTTCTATACGAGCAACATCACCAGCCAGATCCGAAATGTCTCAAGGAGCTTTAGATTTAACACCTCGTGCAGGACCATCATCCGCTAATAGCAGCATTAGCGCCAGATCGCCACTACCTACCACCAACAGTAGCAAACGGTCTCCGTCGCCAATTAGCAAATCACCAAAAATGCCGCATATCAGTCCTTCCGCCGTCATGCCACCTACTTCTGCTGTAGATTGTCTGCCACCCAGTTTGCACCATCATTTGCAGCAACAACATCAGCAGCTAATGCAACAACAAGCCGCTTTAGCGGCCGCTCAACATCACCAACAAATGCAACACAATGCCGTCGTCGCCATGCATCAAGAACAATTGAGACGAGAAGCAGTTGCACATGCCCAACTCTCACCAAATGTTCAACAATCAGCCTCACAACAGCCACCATCAGGACAGTCGGCCAACTCACAGCAAATACCACAGCACCAAGCACCAAATCCATTAGTATCATCTGCTAGACCACCGTTTGGCATGTTTCCAAATCTCCCGCTGTTCCCACCGGCTTCCACGCAAAATATGTGCACAGCCATGAATTCAATTGCACAGTCTGTTATGCCAGCGGCACCATTTAATCCTTTAGCTCTATCGGGTGAGTTGTGAGTGAAAATTTTTATATACATACAATCAAGCTTCTTTCGCAATTTATTTTTTCTTTAATTTCGTTTCTTATTATTTTTTGTTGTTGTTTTGTTTTCCTTTATTTAGCAATTGGGTGCATGGTTTATATTTTTATTTTTGATTTTATCTTGTGTGCAGCTTTTACCTTTATTGCAGCAAAATTTAATAAATTGCAACAACTATTTTTTGCTCTCGGTGTTTTCTTTAATATGTACTTTTTTATTTTTGCTCCCAAGGAGTCAGAGGCAGCACTACTTGCGGCATTTGTTTCAAAACATTCCCTTGCCATTCGGCTTTGGAGATTCATTATAGAAGTCATACTAAAGAGAGACCATTTAAGTGTAATATATGTGATCGCGGTTTTACAACAAAGGTGAGTTTTACATTTACCGATTTAAACGCAATTTTTAATATAAAAACATTAAATATATTTTGTCATTTTAAATTTATTAATATAAACTGTCTTACTTTCTTCATTTTACTAATTAAATTATTTCGGTTTGTTGTTCTTCTTTCCAGGGTAATCTAAAACAACATATGCTTACCCACAAAATACGGGATATGGAACAAGAAACCTTCCGAAATAGAGCAGTCAAGTATGTAAGTCTTTTAAATTATAATGAAACTGTTTAAAAAACTATTTTCCACTTTTAAGTTTTCTTTTTCGTGTTTGTGATTATTTTAAAGTTTCTATTTAAAATAGATATGGGATTATATATATCTTACATACACTGATTCGAAGTATCGAATTTTTTCATAGTTTTCCAAAACGTAGGTTACGTCGTTTCGATATTCAAACAAGGTATTAATAAAGTCATTACCCTGTAGTTTTTACGTGACAATTTACCCCAAAAGTGGCAGTACTATACAATGTGGACTGGTTATAAAACTATCCACATTAATCTTATACTCTGAAGACTGGTTATAAAACTATCCGCATTGATCCTATACTCTGAAGACTGGTTATAAAACTATCCGCATTGATCCTATACTCGAAAGACTGGTTATAAAACTATCCACATTGATCCTATACTCGGAAGACTGGTTCTAAAACTGTGGAAAATTTTACTGTCACTTTGCTGTCTTTTTGTGTCGCAGATGGTGGATAGTAAAATGTATGTCATTAAGCACACATAGCTTAAGTAGTACAATGTACAAGTACCAGTGAGTGTAGCTGAGTGGGTTGAGATGTTGATTAGCAGTCGGAAGGTTGCTAGTTCAATTCTCAATACAGTCAAAATACATTTACAAAAATAGTGCAATGTTACGCATCCTTACTAAGTTACAAGTGGGCTGTAGGAACATTATTGTACTGCAGTGGGAATAACCAGGATGAAGATGACTAGGATGAAGATAAATAAAATAATAAGAATAATAATAAAAAAATAGCTGAAAGCAAAATTTAATTATTATATTAATTAATTATTATTATCTTTTTAATTAATAAATGAATTTGTTATGTTTTTTTTACGAAATAATTTTTTTTTTAAGTTAAATAAATTATAAAATGACTTTTATTTCATAAAAAATAGGGAATGATTTGGGGTTTTTAAGGGAGTGGTTTGGCAGGTATAAGGAGACAGTTAAGGGTAAACCAAGAAGAACCGGCTTATGAACTGTCTTTTTGTGGCCTCTTGGTGACAATTAACCCCATCGTAGGACATCCCCTTGTTAAAGTGGCCAGTCATATGGCTAGCATTTGGACTGGTTGTGCCATAAAGGGGCTAGTATTATAACCAGCTCGGAGACAGCCACTTGAACTACAGGGTAGTTTTATATCTCTTTCTCTCTCTTTTCACATATTTTATTATGCAACAATTAATATATGCGAGGTCTGTTCAAAAAGTAAAATGAATTTTTAAATTGAAATGATCTGTCCTGAGAATGTAGCATATTTCGTTTGTTGGTGGGAAGCATAAAGTTGCTCAAATTTTCTTCAGAAGGTCGAGAAGATGCGACTGATGACGCTCGCCCAGGACGAACCAGCACAACAAGACATAAAAATATTGAGAAAGTGAAAATTTTTATAAAGAATAGCCGAATGTGTTAAGGATTTCGGTATAACTGTTCCGACAGCGATTGATGCCGTTTCAAACTAATGTACACAACATCGCCCTCCTTCGTCGGTTAGCAGAAACATCGGCGAAGTAAAACAATTAATAAAATGCCTGCTAATACAGCTTAACAAAGTTAATGCGTCTACTTAACACCAGAGGCGCCTCAACACTGCTAAAAAAAAAAAAAATCAACATAACGCGCAAAGCAGATTTGTAAAAGAGTTAAGCCTTCTAAATTTTCAACCTCTATCTTCTCTACCCTATCCCTCTCCTAAAGTTCCGGCACAATGCATTGCATACGTAGGGGTCATTCCCTGAGTGCTGGTCCTAATTAAAAAAAAAAAAAATTTTTTAGATAATTTTAGGCGAAGTTCGTTCCCAAATTGCTGAATTTTTGCCCAAAATCAACAGTGTATTATGCCTCTGGCCTCCGTGAGTTCCTCCGAGTTCTTTCTCTTTTTAAGATTGCAAGGACTGCGTTTTTCGACGATTGAGAAGGCTTAAGAATAGCAAAAATTTAATTTCAGAAAAGAAACGCTGGAATACCTGCATTATATCTAAGCGGAACATAATTGAAGAGGATATAGGAATAAATAAACCCCCATTTTACTTTTTGAAGAGACCTCGTACGGTTAATATCTTTTGAAAAAAGAGAGTTTAGAACAATTGGAATAAATAATGTGAGATTATAATCTATTAGTTTAAACCATATTCTTAATCACTAGTAACTACCGTGACAAGTGGTTAATATAAACAAAGAATGCTGTTGAGATGGTGTAGCGGCCTTTAATTCAGTATCGATACGTAATGCTAGTCCTATTAAATATTCTAAAATTCTTTTAATAAAAATAATCATTGGTGTCAATTGATATATAGAACTGTAACCAAAATAGAAACTGACGCTCAGTCAACAATTTTAGATTTTATAAAGAGAAATTCGACTAATTAATTTTACTACCTCTTCCCTCATTATTTATTTTATGAACTTTTTCAATGCCTTAACCGATAAACTTTACTTTCTTCTCTTTTCAGATGAGTGGTGGCAAAGAAGATTGAAATTAATTTCATAGCACACTTTGTGCTCTAAAGTTCCAGAACTTATCTCCCATCCCTTCCATTTCTCTGAAATTACCAAAGCTTAAAAGAGGATAAAATACACATTTTTTCAGTAAAACCCATGACAAAATTTGAAATATTTATAAATTCAGTGTAAAATATCTACTACCTATTGTTCAAAACAAGAAGAGTAGTTATGAGTCTTCAGTGGAAGGCTTGCTGCCAACCTCTCTCTCTCTGGCAAATTTATTATCAATCATTTCTTCTTAAAACCCTCGCGGTTAAATGATCTCACTGACAAATAGAAGATAATGATGATAGTGAAACAAAAACCAAACTAAAATGACTTTCACTGTCTCTCTCTCACTTTCATTGCGCGTGACGATGATGATGAGATGGCTTTCTTTTGTGATCTTTTCAAAGGGTGTGCTGCTTTATTGTAGCGATATTGCTGATAGAGCGTGTAGTTTGTTTTTACTTTTTACACAATTATTTCAATAAACAAAATAAAATTATCACTACAAAACACACAAAGCTTCAATAGCATATAAATACACCATAAAAACAAACTACATATTAAATTATGTAGAAATGAAGAATACTAAAAACACTTGAGAAAACATTTATAAGATGTATCAACAGAAAATCATAAAAGCTTAAATATTTTAAACAGAACAAAATAAAATGATGGAAAACATTTAACAACAATAAAATAATAATTTCTTAACAAAAATTTAAAGAAATTATTACATTTTTATGATTAAAACAATCATCATCAACATGAAACTAAATTTATTGAAACAAATCCAAAGATTTTTTTTAGCAAAAAAAAAAAACAATTTTTCCAAAAAAATAAAGCAAAATATTTTTCGTTAAAATCAACAAATAAAAAGAACTTCAAAGAAAAACAAGAACAATTCAACTGGAAAAGAAAATTTATATTAACGAAAAATTTACGGCTTTAAACAAATATTAAAGAAAAAAGAGACTGATTTCGTTTCATTAAAATATTATTTACCCAAATAAATAATTAAACTATAAAGCAACAGTAATAATAAAAAAATACAATACAACAACAACAAATCATAAGGAAAATCAAAATTCGAATTTATAACAAAAACCCACAAAATATTCAAAAGAAAAAAAATATAGTTTATATATACAAAAAAAAAAAAAACTAAAGTCATATAAATTTACTATTTATAAAAAAAATTTTGTATAATATTTAAAAGAAATACACGGGAAAAGTTATTCCAAACCCATTAGTTCTGGAATAAATCTAAAGCGTTGTTCTGTAAATCGTACAGTTTTAAGGCCAGAGATTTCATATTGATTCAAGCTTTTAACAAAATGGATCCAGACCCATTATTTTTTAAAACTCTATTCTCGTTGTAGTTTTTCATAAAAGTTCAAAAAGTCCAAATATAAAAATTTGCGAAATTTTTCATAAAGTTTTCATGACCCTGTGGCTGAAATACCATACAGAGTTTTTTTTATTATTAAAAACGAACTCTTGTAAGAATTTTCCTTCAAGTTCAATATCTACTACTTTCTGAGTCAAAGGGACCTTCTGTTAAATGATCACATAACATGGATGTAAATGTTGTCGCTAAATCAGTCTGATGAGTTGGCCTCAGTATACTACCCAGTAAAACCGGGACTGTTCGAAGTAGATGATCATGCCCGATTGGTCATTATTACTATAATTATCTGTAGTTCGTGTGTACATTCATATCGTAAAGAATGACTCAAGCGCAATTAGTTTTCCGTGATACTCATTTGAAAGTTTTAGTTATTTCAAACAAATTAAAGTCATGGACCAGAGTGTGACTTTTGGTTAAGTTCGTAACTTAATAGTCAAAAATGAAAATCGCTTTGATCATTACTCCAGAAAATATGAAAAAAAAAACACATTAATATATAGTTTTCAATGTACACAGCAGGACAGAACGACAGATCATATGATTTAGCTTATATACCAATTACATGCGTGCGTGTGCGTGTGTGTTTGAAGACTTTAGTGCTATATTTTGACATCTCACATGAACAGTTGACGATGTAGGTTTTGAAAAGCCACATATATATATATGCGTCTTGGTTTTTGACAGTTCAGCGGAATAAAAACACAGTTTAAACTGTGGTCACACTGGAGACACAAGAGAAACTAATTGCGCTCAAAAACGAACAAATAGCAAAAGCAATTTATAGAGTGTATGTGTTTGGAGAACCTTGATTTAAACTATTATTGGGGCAGTGATTTCCTTCTATTAAGAGTAAGCTGTAATTTTATTTGTGTAGGACCAGCACTCAGGCACAATATTGAATAAGTAGGGGTCATCCCCTGAGTGCTGGTCCTACACAAATAAAATTACGCTTCTTACCAGAACTTAGTAAAAGGAAAACGGTAGAGAAGATTTATGTTGAAAATGTTGAAGGCTTTATTTTTGGAAATGTCATTTTTTTTAATTAAACCACCGCTTAAGCGATCGCAATTCATTCTAGAATTATATGTTTGAAAAAGTTTTCCTGTTTAACATTAATCGTGCAATAATAAAAAAAAAACAAATAAAAATTAAAAATATTTCTGTTTGTATAATTTTGTATATAAAATTTAATTATTAATAAAAGATATTAAAAAACAAGTTATTTTAAATTATTTTAAATAGAATAAAAATATCGAGCTAAAATAAAATTATGAATAAATAAGAAAGTAAATTTTTTATAAAAAATTGTGATACTATTTCATACTTTAATTTTTATATTTTTTAATAAATTTTTCTTCCGGCTTTTTGTACATAATAAATGTAATTTGATTTTTAACTTTAACACACATTTCAAATTTTGTATCAGTTTATTGAAATTTGTATTTGTAAGTTTTCTTTACCACTAAACTGCTTTAATTATTTATAATGTAGATTTGTTTGCAAATTAATGAAATTTATGGGTATTCCTTTCATATGATTTATATTTCTTGTCTATACGAGTAATAATCATTATTATCCTTTAACATATTAAGTCTTTGTACAAGTAATAATTGGTAATTAAATTTAAGTAATTAAATATTTAATTTGTAAACCAATAAATCTATAAATAAACATTAAAATATCATTTATGTTATTTTCTAAGTGTAGATTTAAATGAAATCTTATAAGAAAGAAAAAACAAATAATTTATATTAATATTGAAGAGAAGAAGAATAAATAATAAATATAAATTTAGGATCAAAAACAAAATATAAAGAAATATATGAAAATTTGTGCAAAAAATATATTAAAAAAGGTGTTTTATTTTGTGAAAAAAATGATTTTTAAAGATCTTCAATAAAACAGGAATACATAATTTTGCAACAACGACAATCTGACTTGGTCATTTCATAAAAGTTAAAAATATCTCAGTGTATGCACACTGTGCAGTGTGCAGTTAAGAAAAACTGTTAATGTGATGTTTGGATAATTGTGTGTTTAGCAGGTAACAAATTGCAGTTCACTTTTATTAAAGTCTAAAGAGAAATTTTTATATTCGGTACTAGTGGAACTATCAAGACCGTTTCAATGCTTCCTGCGCCTTGTCAGACACATTGAAAGTCTGCCATAGTTACGAAGAATAAACGTTAGTGATCTGCATAATTATATTCGTATAGGAGTGATGTTCATTATGCAGACCACTAATTTATATTCTTCTTAACTATGAGAGCATTTCCATGATAGAAACATGCTCAAAAAGTTAATTTTAATAAAGTACTCTATCGTAAAGTAGTTTTCCAAAAAAATAACTTTTTTTTAATTTCTTTCGGAGCAGTTCCTTTGCAAATAGTTTTCATTGATTCTTTGAATCTGGCCCAATGAAAAATTGTCTCAAAATAAAAAATGGCCCAAACTGTAAAATTACCCCCAAGAGGAAAATTATTTAGAGCCATTTTTAATTTGGTTTAATTTTTCCTACTTTGAGGACATGTTTAATTTATAGTTTCATTAATTTAAGGATATTTTTCGTTTTAGCAATCATTGATATTAAAAGTAAAATACACCAATACCCCGGTTTGCGATGCTAGTTGGGACCGGAGAAATGCGACGTAAACCGAAATGCCGCAAACCGGAAAACATTTTCAATACATTTTTATTGATTTTCATTTTATTGGTTTCTAGATTCGAAATTTTATTTTAAAAAGCAGATTTTTCAATAAAAAATACAATTTTTTAATTTCATCATCGTCTCTAGAACAAATTAATTTAATTGTCCAAGGTTTCTTTCAATATCTGCTGCCTTTTCCCCTGATTTAGAACATTTCAAAATGTACAGTTTTTGTTCTAAGCTTATTTGCTTTCTCTTTTGAATCACTGTTGCGAAATATTTAGTCTAAACTTCACTTAAGCAAATGTAATTTGAAACTACTAACGATCTTCAACTAGCAACTAGCACACAACCTTCACATACATATTTCCATTAGCGTTAACCGGCATATCCCGTTTTTCTGTTTTGGCTTTGTAAAAACATTTTCATATTAACGACGCAAATCGAAACCACTATCGCCGCTACTTCGAAGCCATGCGACGTAAACTGAAACACAAACGACGCAAATTCGAAGTCACAGAAATTAAAAAAAAAAAAAAAAGACTAAACTTCGAAACGACCCAAACGAAGCGACGCAAAAATTTTTCATTTACATCGATTGCATCGCATTGCATTAGGGTGTTAGCATCACCGTTGTGAGAAAAACCATGGTGAAGAAAAAAATCTTAAGTCTTGCCGAAGGCCTACAATGCAGAGAATCGTTAGTAAAGATTGGTGAGGATACAATAATAAAACAACAGCCACCTGACGCGATCCGTTACAAAAAATCACTTCTTTTAATTAAACTTAGTTTCTCTATATATTTTAACATTACTGTTTTTTATTTAAAATTGATTTAAAGAAAACTGAAGATATCCAAACAATGTCGATTCGAACAAACAAGATAAAAAGTTGTTACGAAATTAATCTCTTCATTCAAGAGTGGACAGAATATTTTTTAAAGAATTAGTACCAAGTCGATTTCACTTAACAGGTACTGTTATTATACAGCATTATTCTTGCGTAATGAAGACTGAAATGAAAGTCCCGGCTCACACGCTTCAACTGTTGCTAATCAAATTCTTTTCAATTCCCTTTTAAAGTTGCTCACACACAGTTGTTCACACACAGAAATAAGTTTCAATTAATTTTCGTTTTCTTCTGCTTCCAATTTCTTAAATTTCTACCAGTTCATTTTATTTAGATTGTGCAAAAGTAACTTATTATTGCTAATTTTGCAAAATTTTTCATAGCGAAGCACAGAATTAAAAGAAATGTCAAATAAAAAGCTGCATCTAACTTCTTGTTTATAACCACGAATGTCATAACAAACCGAGCTCCACAGTATAAGCAGCTCCGTACCAAATACCACTCCACTCCTCTTTCCACAATCTACAACAAACTCTAAAGTTCAGCAGCAAAAGTTGAAGTGTGTGAACTGGGACTAAAATAAATTCTTATAAACATGTCCATAGAGACAGATATTTCAAATGTTTCCTTAATGTGTTACTTGTTGTATAATTTACACTACCTGTTAAGTATATTCACCTTTATTAGTACAATATATTTATTACATATGTACATATTTTTGCAATATTATATATGTGTAAGTTTGTATATTTTACTTTGTACCAGTTTAACTCAAAAACTGCACAATGGAATCGGATGAAATTTGGTATTCAGATATTATGTGACCCAGATTAAAATAAAGTGTACTTTTAGCGGTAAAAATGGCAAAAACTTGAAATTTTTATATGTACCCTGTTTCATTTTTTACATTATCATAAAGCGTACCTTTTAAGGAGAAGAATGAGAAAAATGTAGTAGGTGTTATTTTTTCGATAACACGTCGCGCGAACGATGTCTATATTTAAAAGCTAGTCATAAATAAAACTAGTAGAGTATGATAAACGGGTTAAATATTTTTTTCTATTAAGCAATTTTAATTTATATATTAAAAATTTAACAAGAACAAGTATGTATTCAAAATATTCTAACTCATGTTCTGCAAAAATTATGATTTTTGATGACAATCACCTCGACCCCAAAAAATTTGTTTGTTCTTTTTATACGTTGTAGTGTTTTTATACCTAAATTTAGAACATAGTTTTAATATTAAAACCATAAACAGCTGATTTTGCGTTCACACTACAAGTTTATTAAATTAAGGATTTAACAGACAGCAAGAAAAGCTAATAGCAGGTTTATAATCATGGTAACTTTACAAGTGAAGATTAAGAACTTAAAGATATCACATTTTCTGCTGAAGATATTGGTGTCTATTCCAGAAAACGCGTCGAAGAAGTGAACATTTACATTGAAAAATAAAACAATAAAATGCGGTAAAATTTATTTGATAAACAAAAACAAATTTTTATATGTATTCAATTTTGTTTTTTATTTTTTTATTTATCAAAATTTTAATAATTAATTTTTAATCTATAATTAAAACTTCTAATAAATTTAAAGTATTTTACATTAATTTAAAGTGTTACAAAAATATATACAGTATATAAAGTATTATTTGTTTGTTTTTAATATTTGTTTTTTTCGACCGAATTTGCCTTTATCTCCATCCTTTTGAAACTGAATAGCTCTTCTTAACTGGTCTTCAGCCGGGCCAGGGAATTTTTCGTTTATTGGTATGAATTCTGAAAAGGGGATAAATAAATAATCTGGAAATGAAATATATTATAATATTTTAAATATATGTATATGATTTTACCTAAAAGAGCGGAGTACACATTTTCCAGTTCTTTTAAACATTTTATTTTTTTTTGGATTTTCTTTCGAATAACGGCTCAGTTTTTTTCAACTCGAAAAAAAAAAATTGAGGTTGAAGGCATTAACATTTATGCATGTACTGAGTGCGTGTACATGTACATGTGTGAGAGAGTCAAAAGTCGAACTCTTGCATTACTTGTGGCCACTGTAGTGGTTAGTCGATTTTTCGTTAGCGAAATACCTAACGATTTCGAGTCAATTTCTACTTTTAAAACTGCAGGGATGTAAATGTTCACTCACCTCTTCGACGCGTTTTCTGGAATAGACACCATTATGTATGATAGGTCGACTTCCTAACGCAATGCAGACACTTCCTAACCGCATACCTAAAATTATTGATAATGCCTGATGTTCCTAATTTGTTGAAAACTCAGTTTGATGAGTGAGAGCTGTCAAATTCTTGCACATATTTTTTTTTTTTTTTGGTATGAAAGTGTTATTTATGTACTTAGACAATGGCGGAGTAAGTAATTTTTTTTATTTATTTTATAATTACAGTCGAATTCAGTTAAGCGGAAATGTAAAATTACAAGCTCTTTGTTTCGCTTATGCGAGTTTTTCGATAAAAAGAAGTTCGGATAAGTGAAAAACGGTTCAGTTAATCAAACTCAGTTCAAAATTGCTCTGTAAAACGAAAATATAGCATTATAAGTAAAGCTTTTGTGATTTGTTTTTCATATCAGATTCATTTTCAAAATTGAAATATGAGCTTGCAATTATATTTGAAAATAAGAAATAGTTAATTATACCTACTTAATTGAAATGGGCCGTCGCACAGAGGGATTTTTGATACCAAAAATGATAATTAATTGCAAAATTTAATTTAGAAGAACCAAATAAATTTTTGTAGTCGGTAAAAGTACACAACATTTCACATCACTAGTGTCACTATAAAATTTTAAAGTTTAAGTTATTAGACGTTTTCCTCGCGTGCAATATAAATTTCAACTTTGGTTTCTTAAAAATTAGTTTTGAGTGTTTCCTAAAGTGATAATTAAAAATATTTTAATGGAAACTTCAACCTCAGTTTAGTACGATTAATTTATGTTCTTTTGTTTTTATGTGTAATTTGTGTTAATTATTTTTTAATTAATTTTCACGCGGAAGCCTATAAATTAGTGGATCTCGGGAAATATGTCGATAAATAGTTGGGAATAAAGCCAAATTAAGAAAAATGCCTTTTTTTCTAAAAATATAAACGCTTTTGGAAATATTTATGAAAAATTTGTCTGCACTTTTTTGCACATTTTAAAATAAAATTTAAATATTTGTTGCACCTACATATAAAAAAAAATCAACATTTTATAAAAAACAATACAAACATTTGTGTTATTATTGCTTTTGTTTTCATGAGAGCTTGCATTTAATTATTAAATTAGAGTAGATAAAAACATATTAAAAGAAGAAAAGGAAAACAATAACAATAACAATGTTAAACAATAATAGCAACAAAAACAGAACCAGAACAGTTAATATTGTTAAGAATAAATATATTGAAAAAATAGTGTATGTAGGCAAAGTAGTTGTTTACTTCAAATAAAATGTAAGAAGTTCTGAAACTATTTCTATATGAGACAGTGGTTCGAAAAAAGTTTCAAGAGAAATATATTTAAAAACACAATAATAAAAATATATTGTTTACTTAATAATCTAAACGTTTTTAGGTAGTTCTTTATGTCATAAAAGCAAATAGAAATAGGTTTTACTTGTGATTTGAAAAGAAGTTATGTATTTGGCTTTGTGTACTAAGTGTAATCGTTCTTCGTGTTTTTTGTTAAGTTTTATGTAAAAGGATAGGACCGTAATTATTTAATCATAGGCACATCCTCGTATACGATTTTTATTTCTCGACTAGAGCTTTTTGAAATAATGATGATGAAGTCGGATTGTGAAGATATCCATGGACAATTGACCTTTCTTAAAGAACAAATGCTGAAAAGTTTATTGCCAAGCGAACATAATATAAAAGTTTTTAATGAAACGATGAATGCTTTTTATTTTCAATTCAGGACTCGCTGGGCTTCATCTTTGCGAATGAAGGGACGTTATGTTCTGAATAATAAGACATGGCTAGATTCCTCAATAGGCTTCCTTCGTCAATCTGGTTAAACGTGGTAGAAAGGAGCTTATTTTCGAAGATTGTGGTGAACGAAGCAAAAACAAGAAGACCATTGCTTTGAGGAAAACCATTCCTTCATCCTTAAAAGCTTCAAAAATGGTCAAATAAATAACAACCACTTCACCATCTGATGTACACACGCGTTTTATAATCGTCGCAACTGAATATTAAAAATTATCAAAAATTTAAAGTCACAAAAAATAAAAAAAACAAAACATTTATTAAACACTTATTATAATGGTTTTTTTTAATTTTTTTGTATAATACATAAATATTTGCATACACAAACTTTTATAAGTGAAAAAAAAAAAACAAGAGAGCTCTAAATGAGTTCATCTTCTGGCAACAACAATAAACCTACAAGCAGTAGAAATGCTTATTTAACTTTTGTTGCTGATGACGACAATCAACAAATTGAATTAAACAGAAACCTGAATTATACACAAAACACAACTACTCGTGCGCACCGGAGAGTTACCGTTGAGCAGCCACATAAAAGAGCTGGACCTATGCCTAAACTGCCAAGCATTTGAGCACACGAAAACTTATTGCAAGTTGCCTGCAGTCTGCGTTGTATGTGGTGAGTTACACAGTACCGCTAACTCTGACAAAACAAAACGTGATCCCAAGGCGAAAAAATGTGGCAATTGTGCGGAAATCACACTGCCAACTACAGAGGCTGCCCCCTTTACTCTTTTCTTAAGAATTCATCAAACAAAAAAACTAATGCTACTCCCGCTCAGCCTAAAACCCCTATTAACTACCCACGGTTACCTGGACCGTCCACCAGTCAGCAACAATATTCAAACGTATTGAAATCAAACGCGACTATTGCGCAGCAACAATCTAATAGTCAATTTTCATACGCTAACATTTTAAAAAGTAACCAGAATACAGCGCAAAAACCGGTACCAGTAAACGAAGCTGCAGGGTCTAATTTTAGTCGTATTGAAGCCTCAATTTAGAGCTTAATACCAACAGTGAATACTTTTACTCTCAACAGGAAATGTTGAAAATGAAGTCTGCTTTGTTGCAGGCTGTATTGAGAAACCATGAACTTCAAAATCTGTTTTTGGAACGCAAACGGTATCTGCCAACATAAGAATGAAATAGAATATTTTCTTCTGGATAAACAAATCGAAGTTATGCTTATCTCAGAAACTCATTCGACGTCTCGAAGTTATTTTAGAATTAGTGGATATAATTTCTAAGACACCAAGGATCCTCAAGGTAGAGCTTGTGGCGGCTCTGGAATCCTAATAAAAACGCGAATAAAACACTAACTGTTAAATGACCTTCGTGAAGAATATCTTCAAGCAACAAATATCTGTATTTAAAATTTGTATCAAAAGCTTGTGATATCATCTGTTTATTCTTCTCCCAGGTTTTCAATTTCAGAGAGTCAATATACCGCATTTTATACAACACTGGGGTCCCGTTTTTTAGCAGCTGGCTGTGCTAAACACACATTTTGGGGTTCACGTTTGATCAGTCCTAAGGGTCGTGTTTTGTTTGACACAATTTAAAAAATGGGTTTGAATGTAGTTTCAAGTGGCCAGCCAACATATTGGCCAAAGGATCGACAAAAAATTCCTGATATTATCAACTTTGGAGTTATGGGTGGTTAAGGTGTGCCCAGCGAAATGATTGAAGTTGAAGCATCATTGGATTTATCTTCAGATCACTCACCTACTATTTACTCACACACAACTGCAACATGAACATGTGATTTACCGCTGACATCTGCACGTATTAACTGGCTGAAATACAAATACATTGCACGGAAAATATGCCGTTGAGAACACCTACTGACATAGAAAATTCTATTAGGTTGTTTGAAACACATGTTAAAAAAGCTGCTCTTAATGCATCTTCAAATCAACCAAATCAACAAGTGAGATTAAACAATATTTTTTGTGTGGATATAGAAAGGCTATTGACTGAAAAACGGAAAGCGCGACGAGAATGGCAACGTTACAGATCCCCTCAGTTAAAGTTAAGGCTAAAGGAATGTACCAAACAGCTCAGAAAAGTTTTACAAACACAAAAAACAGCTTCGCTGCAAAAATTTTTTTCAAGAACTCGATGCAACACCACAAACAGATTATTCGCTATGGCGTGCAGCCAGAGGACTTAAAAGACCAGTGATATGAAACCTCCGCTACGAGCTTCGAATGGTTTGATGCTGAAAAAGGTGCTCTTTTTGCACTTAGAAAAATTATTTACCCCGAATATTCCTACTGATATTGTTGAACTGCCACCAGTCATCTCTTTACCAGAACTACCGTTAAGCTTTAACATTGTGGAGATTGAAAAGGCCATCACTAATCTTAACAACAGGTGTCGACAAAATAAGCAACAAAATGCTTCCACAACTGCCTTATATTGCAAAAAGAATTATACTATTCATTTTTAATAGTATTCTACGGCTGCAATACTATCCTGCAGAATGGAAGGTTTCGATGATTATTATGATACCAAAGCCCGGCAAGGATCATACGAAGGTTGAATCCTATCGGCCTATTAGTTTATTGCCCAACATTTCAAAACTATTTGAAAAACTGTATATGAGCATGCTGATGCCTATAGGGACAAGAAGTGGATGCATTCCAGATCATCAATTCGGTTTTTGCAGACAACATAGAACAAACACACAGACTTGTGAATGTAGTTAGAAACACCTTTAAAAAAAGAAATATTGTTCTGCGCTCTTTATAGATGTTTCTCAAGCTTTCGATAAAGTATGTCACAAGGGCTTATCCACAAATTAACACAAAATCTACCCGGAAATATCATCAGGCTTTTAATAAGCTACTTAATGGAACGAAAATTTGTAGTTAGGGAAGGCAATTTTTTAAGCCCACCGCGGTCGATCGGAGCCGGAGTTCCCCAAAGCAGTATCTTCGGTTCACTACTTTATTTAAATTATGCCTCTGGCTTACCGTTAAGCAGTAACATTCATACATAAAATTAATTTTTTTTTTGTTTTTTTTTTTAATTAGGACCAGCACTCAGGGGGTGACCCCTACGTATGCAGTGAATTGTGCCGGAACTCAGTGAGAGGGATAGGGTAGAGAAGATAGATGTTGAAAATTTAGAAGGCTTAACTCTATCAGAACTCTGCCTTGCGCGTTATGTTAATTTTTGTAGCAGTTTTGAGGCGCCTCCGGTGTTACGTAGACGCATTAACATTGTTAAGCTGTGAACAGAGGGAAAAAAGCGGTAGTATAATACCGAAATTGATACCATTTGTTGTTGAAATTGAGTTAAGCCCGTTTGTGCTTACTTTGATAACAGTTGGTATCACTCTTTTGAGAACAACTCGGTATCATTTTATTATTTATTATTTTGATAACGGACCGTTCTTTTTTAATACCATTTGTTCTTATTTTGTGAACGCCTTGTTATCATTTTGTACACAAATAAATAACCCATTAAGTATCAACTACTATTTAAACACAAACAAATTTATAATTTCATTATATTATTATTTATTATATTAAACTTATAATTAAAATTTAATTTACATATGTAAGTACTCGTATATACTTTCGTTACAAAATACATTTATAAATTCATTGTTATTTATAAATTCATGTTACTGATACATTTGTTACACTTATTACTCGTATTGTTGTTCTTTACCTTTTTCTGAATGATACCGCTATTAGAGCAAGTTGACATTGTGTTATCTTTTTGGCTCTGGCTGAGCCAATCCTGCACTTTAGATGGTACTGACAGTTTCTCATCGTCAATTCCAAACTGAGACAAAAGAAAATAAAAAAAAAAAACACATTAAAAACTAAAAAGAAATCACGACAACGGATTCTCCCTAAACTCTACTCGGAGCCCTAGTGGAGGAATTGCTTCTTTCAAATCCTCTTTTTTCAAATACCGCAGACACTTGAATGTTACATTGGCAGCTTAAAAAAAATAATTATTTTATGTAAATTTTATTGTTTGTTTTTGAACTTCCCTTTCAATAAATCAAAAATACAATCCATTTCTATTAATTGAAGAAACATTTTCAGCTTCTGGTCGTCTTCTGCTTCTGGAGAGACTATATCCTCCGTAGCTACATGGGAGTTTTGTGATAAAAAACTCTCATCCATTTCTAAATAAAATAATTGATTTTCCATTTTTTTTCTAACACAACCAACACTTTTATATCACAACTAATAAATGACGCATCAGATTACTTAAAGTTGCCAAATACCAATTTGTTAATAATTTGATACCACTTCGTTATTGATGTGATTACATCGTTATTGATGTAATACCATATATTCTTGATTTGATAACATGTCGTTATTTATTTGATAACAGATGGTTCTTAATTTATAAACTTATGGTATTTTTATACCATTTTTTCTTTATTTGATAACATATTAAGCTTGATTTGATACCGAAAGTTAACAAAATATTGTTCACGATTTGTTCTCAATTTGATACCAGCCGTTTACAATTTTAGAACGCCTTTTTTCCCTCTGTGTATTGGCAGGCATTTTATTAATTGTTTTACTTCGCCGATGTTTCTGCTAACCGACGAAGGAGGGCGATGTTGTGTACATTAGTTTGGAACAGCATCAATCGCTGTCGGAACAGGTTTTAGTGACCAGTGCTGTGCCTTCATCACTTAAATAGTCCGACAACAATTAATACAATGTCTCACTAATGTACATTACAGAAATTAATGATGTTGATTGACTTGCTCTGGCCAGGGTTTGAACCCCGTCCCCAAGTCATTGTTTGCTTAGTAGTCAACGCGCTAACCACTTCAGCCAACACCACCCGATACAGCTTTTCTAAGCGTTACCGAAAATCCTGTAGAAGCTTCCCGCAATTTACATGGGTACATATTAGAGTTGTCAATTATTCGCCTTTCAACTTTGTTCGAATAATTCAAATAATAGTTTTTGTTCGTTCGATCAAACGATTAAAGCTAAAAATTTGTTCGATTAATCGATGAGAACAACGAATAAAAAAATGCTTAAAAATAATTTATTGAAAAAAAATTAAATGTTTGTCAATAACACAAAAATGCATAAGTATATAATCAAAATAAATTAAAAATTAAATAGTTAATATTTTTATCAACTTTTATTTAATTGTTGCGGGTTAGAAATATCTACGATAAATATACATATATTTCGTTAGTAGCCATACAAAGTCATCAGTAGATGTTTATCCTTTATGTTTAAAAAATTTTCTGAATTTTTAATATTTTGAATAGAATTATTTAATTCGCAAAAAAAAATTTGTTGTTTTCATTAATAATAACTAACTTCTTCTACCAATATTATTACTTTTATCTGAATTATTGTGGCTACTTTCAATATAAAATAATCTAGAGTATAATTCATTTGCATTTTCTTTACTTTAAATTTTTGACGAATACCTAAGTATATTAAAAACTTTCATTGCTCCGAAAATTTTCAGAATTTAAAAAATATTATTAACGTATTTTAAAGTTTTATACGTCTCTTATTTATTATTATTTTAATGCGTTTTATTAAATTTGTTGGAAAATAATTATTAATTTTTTTTTTGTTGTTGATCCAACAATTTTGTATACATTTGGACACTTGTTACATGTGACTTCGTTTTTTTTTCATTTTTGTTCTTGGTAAAATACTTCCGAACCGAGCTCATTCTGAAATTATATAATTTTAAAAAAATAGAATACAATAACGACATTTTCTACTTATATGATAAGATTTATATAAAGCAATTGTTTCTTTTTTGGCTTATCGTGTATTTCTAACATATTCACCTGACAGTAAAAAAACCCCATTCTTGAAAATTGTTTAGCGTTTCATTTAAAACATAGCACGACTACAAAATATTTTGCTCAATTGGTGACTAATGTGGGAATTCTTAAAATCTCCTTTTCCATGTGTTATTATCAAACATATATTGGTTTTTATTTCCGAATTAGGTAGATAAGATATCAAACTTAAGTTCAAAAAAGATTTTTTTCAAATTAAATTAGTTTTTTTATTGAGTAATAAATGAGATTCTGTTTGCTTTCACACAGCTTAGTGCAGTCGAAAGTAAAACGAAAAAATTGTTCGGAAGTGAATGTCAGGACACCAACATATTCGGAAAAGATTCACTTTCACACGCACGTGAAACTCATGATAAACACGTATATGAAAAATCTAAATCAAAAAGAAGAAATTCAAAACAAATTCACACAATTTGCTGCCGCCAGTCGAATGAATGGTATTTGAACAAAATTCTATTTGTTTTTTTTTCTTTTGGACCATCTTAGAGCCATCGCATTCGTAACATAATAATAAATGAATGAATGAAAACAGGCGGGATTAAAATTGGAAATGTTATTGAACTGAGTGTCTTAGAGGCGTCTTAGATTGGCCATACGTTTCATATTTATTACAACACAGACAATATGCCAGGGATTATGAGGACTATGATAATGAAACAAAACCAAAACACTAATAACTTCAGCAACGACGACAACAAATACAAGCAAATGTCCACAAGAATATTGTACACAAATATACTACCGTACAAACATTATAAGGTGCGCGCTAAAGTGATAAAGTCTCTCACTCAAAAACACGAGTCTTGTTAATAAATCTTATTTGTTTTTAATAAAATAATCATTACCTCAAATGTATAAGGTTTTCCAATAAGAGTAATATGATTTAAAAAAAAACACACTTATTGTTAAGGATATTCAAAAGTTTTTTTCTTCTGCAGGAACGATTTCGATGAACCCAATTTTTGAGCAGTTTTTCCACAAAATCAAGTCGTATATCATGAATGGCACGTTCTATATTGACTTGTAAAGCTTGAAGAGAATCTGGTTTATTTCGAAAGACCAATGAATTGAAATAACCCCACAAGAAATAGTCTAATGGTGTTAAATCAGAACTTCTTGGATGCCGTTCAATATCACAATTTCTTGAAATAATCGAATCTCCAATTGTTGCATATGCGGTGTGGCACGTAGCCCGGTCTTGTTGGAACCAAATGTTATCGAGATCGACTTCTTCCAATTTCGGTCATAAAAAGTTGGTTACCAGCTTCATTTCGAAAGAAGTACGGACCGATGAATCCACCAGACCAAAAACCACACCTAGCTGTCAATTTAGGTGAATGTAATAGATTTTCATAAATAATTTGTGGATTTTCTTCGCACCAGACTGGACTGTTTTGTTTATTTACCGCACCACTCAGATGAAAGTGAGCCTCATCGGAGAAGATGATCACGACCATAAACTGGCAAAAGCGCACGAAAAGTTGCAATTGGGGAACGATTATTTTGATAATAAGACTGAATAATTTGTAACCGTTGTTCTTGTGTATATCTCTCCATGATGAAATTGTAAACAAAACTGACTACAATCAAAAACAAATGACAGATCATGACATATTACAAATGGCCGAAACGTCACTTCAAAATCATATCATCCCTATTGGAAAACCTTTTATTTATCTATACTTAAGTTCATATATCTCGATTCAAGTTTTTTCAGTATTATAGTGTTTTCAAACTAATTGTTATATCCTAAATTTATTTTTGAATCCATTAACAACTAATTTAGCATTCACATTACAAGTTTATTAAATTAAGGATTTAACAGACAGGTTGTATATTAAATTGTACAAAATAAAATAAATCTCCCATACAAATAAGTGCATTTCTTGTTGTGCTTTTTTCAATTTATTATAACACTATTTTGACAAATTGTGCAACATATGGTTTTTCTTGCTTGCTTGTATGTACATATGTATATATTCTAATTAACGTGTTCATCTCCCTTCCGAATCCATTTGAAATTGGCAGCACTGAATTTTGCAAGGCAACAAAAAGTTTGTTTATCATAAAATACAATTAAATCCAAATAAAAAAATGATTTAAGTTGGATTTACCAAAATATATTTTGTATGGTTAATCCAGAATTTAACTTAATTTAATTTTGACGTTAAATTCAGAATTTGTAAACTTCATGTCGATGTGAAAACACAATTACGAAATTATCTGTCTGGCTCACGATGTCGACCGATCGATAATGCTGAAACTGTACACGAAAAACAAATGATTTGTGTCCTTCAAACCATCCATTTTATTTATTTGTTTAGCTTTTCTTCCAGTAAACAAATGAGGAGGTCCACGCCAAAACGCAACAATTCCACTTTTCAAGTTTTTTAGCTTTTTTGACTGAATCCAATTCTACATGCTAAAATCTATCTAACTGTTGTTATAAAACATACGAAATATCAATAATTTTTTTATAATTCAATTCCAAAAATATCGGTTCAGACCAAAATGCAACATTTCCATTACCGTCCTATAACCGGCATACAAAATATGAAAAGAATATATTTTAAGCTCTCCACAAATCAGCGCAAGCAATGTGTAGTCAAAGCTTTTCAAACTTACAAATTTGACGATAAGGAAAAATTTACTAGCTATCTTAAAAGGGGTAAAAAACCCCCAACTTTCCTTGATGAAATTCCTCTTGGTGTTGCAATTAATTTAGAAAAGAAAAAAGATGTTGTTAAACTATTGGAAAAACATTATGGCCAACAGTGGTCAAACGTTTCGGAATTGGAATACTATAAAAATATATTAAAAAACCATCAAGGGAATAGTGCTAATGAAACAGATATTATAACCTTATGTGATTGTTTGGAGAAGGACACTGGAATGGGAGTGTAAAACAACCCGAATTTTTTGTAATACTACAAAAACATATAAATGTAATATATATCAAATAATTAACATATAAATGTAATAAATATTAGTAATATTACAAAAGAGTTTATCATTTTCCTATAAAACGTAAGTAATTAAAATCAAAAAACATAAAGTTACAGTTTTGTTCAAAGCAAAAAGCCATAATTCCAAACCTTGCTCATATCAAAACGCAACAATTCCATTTTGATTCATGTGTGACGGACCAAAACGCAACATTTCCCAATTTGTTATCTAATTATCTTAAAAACTAATCAATAGATAAATTTATTTATAGTTGAATTGTGTTGTTCCTACAAAACTATTATGCCAAAACAACTGTTTTCAAGAATATATATATCATACTGCCTTTAATTGATTTTATCCGTTTATACAAAATTTTGTTATAGTGGAATTGTTGCGTTTTGGCGTGGACCTCCTCAAATAATAAGTTAAATAAAGTCGGTTATTAGTGGAACGCAAGCTAGATTTTTTACGCCTGAAAATCAAGCGATCGACATCGTTCGACATCGTGAGCCAGGCAGTAAATTAAATTTTATGATGCTATTAAAGAATAACATTAAATATGTATAACACTGTGAGTAGAAACTTGCAAGATATGCCCATAGTTTCAAAATTGTCCCGTTATTACGATATATTCGAAAGAACAAAAACGGAACTTTCCGGAAACTTCAAGAAGTAGTAACGAGCATCGAAAAGATTTTTCAAGAATGATGAAAGAAAACGTCAGCGCGAGAATTAACTTAACGAAATGTAAACTTAAGCATAAGTGAATGCACTTTACTGTCGGTATTAATTTTACAACAAAAACATATTTACAATAACATTTGACATATCTGCCCCTCTGTTAACATTTTGAACTTTTTGTAAAAGTCTAAAAAGGATTGGCCTTTTGGTCTTTGCTTTAATATATCTAGCAAGTCCTGTAAAAATTAATAGAATAAATTTTAATACATATTTAGTACACATTCATACACAATTCATGTACATATGTAAATTATTATAATATTACAAACCTTATTTAAAACACGTCTCATTGAAGAACATGATGAAGAGGATGAAGGTACATTTGGAAAATCTCTATTCATCCTGTCCTGGACTTTTGTCGGATTTGATATGGTTTCGCCATCAATTCCAAACTGAAAAATAAGATTGATTTCATGCATATGTATGTGTTTACATAATTTTTAAAGGAATTAAGAGTTTATATACTTCTTTTTTACGCCACATGACCAATTTTCCCTAAACTCAATTCGAAGGCCTAAGTGTGGGATCGCTTCGATTAGGTCTTCTTTTCTCATAAACTACAAGCAGCTATACGTAACGTTAGAAGCTAAAATGATTCATTTATTATACCATTTTCCGCCTAAAAAATATGAGTTTTAGATTTACGTCCTTACCTTGCATTAATGGCAACAATTTCAATAAGTTGAATTCCTTTAGTAGTTTTGTTAAATTTTCCAAACCATTAGCCTCACAATCTTCCACATTTGTTTTTATAACAATTTCGTTATGTGATTGTGAGCCACCTAATTCATCAAGAAGTATTTCACTCTCACTAACTAACAGTCCATCTATAAACTGGAAGTTTTCCATGGTTTATGCTTCCGTCACTAAAATTTAACACTTTTTTTGCTTACAAACAATATTTTTATTTATTTTCACCGACTGCGTCTGACAAATGGCTAACTTGCAATTAAATACAAATTACATTGTTGATTGTAAAATTTTCCAACTTATTTCAAAAACGTCCAACATGAAATCAACAATGCGTTGTTGTTTTAAGAATGCAACGGCGTTAATTTCATATTGCTTCGTATTAAAATTGATTTTAACAACGCAGGTTATTATAATAAAGTTGTCAATTTCTTGAATCTATAATTTTATTAATAAATTCAAAGACGCACGTTTTAAATATAAGTGCGTGCGTTTTTAAATTAAAGTTTCTTCTTAATTGAAAATATGTTGATTTATTTATGAATCAAAGTTGACTTTGTAAAAATACAATGTCTGAGAATTTCATGTTGTTATTTCTTAATTCAATGTTGAACGTTTTTGTAATAAGAAAATACTTTTTTGTTTTTGAGTCAAACATCAGCTTTAAGATTGTACTACGTTGATTTCATGTCGTTTTTCTTAATTTTAAAGTTTTTCTATCTCAATTTAAAGTTGAAATGCTCAAAGTTGAAAAATTTTCGTTTCAACAACGGTATGCTTTGATTTTAAGTTGCGATTTTTCTCTTAGTGTATGCGCAAGTGTCATTTCGACATTCATTATGCAAGAAAAAAGTAGCTCAGCCTTAGTAACAGCGCATGTTAAATTCGTACAAACATACACTATAGTAAGTATAGCGGTATAGGTAAATGTAAACAAAGGCGAATTCATTGCTACTTGGCCTCATTACACTAGTACGTCATCATCAGCTGTCCTGAAATGACAAAATTTGGTTATTTTTGAAAGTAAGGTTAGTGTTTTTATATATTTCTATTAGAATATTATTGCATTTGTTTTGATCGATGGGATTGGTAAATCATGTTTTTAGATGGCATGATTAAAATAGCCATTGTCCTAAACAAATTCTTATTTTATCGCTGCACAACATATTTTAATATGAATTTAAAACTTTATCACTAATTCCCTTAAAATTTTATGGGGAATTAACTGGCATGAATTTTACCCTCTCCCTTTTATTTAGAATATTTTGGGAGAAATTTCGTGGGGAGATTTTATTTAGAATAAGGGAAAAGGGAGTATGGAAAAAACTCTGGGAAAATTGTAAGGTATAACTTTTAAAAGTGACAAAATATCCTGGATATGAGGCAATTTTTATATGACAGAATATCCATGGGACTGTTTTATTTAAAAGAGAGTTTCTTAATACAAAAAAAAAATATATTGTACGTATCTAGAGAAAAATACATTTAAACCAGTAATATTTCATGAATATTGGTGAACAATAAAATTTTTAAGAAAGTACTATAAAAAAATCGAGTGGACTATACAAATATAAATCAGTAGATTACTCTGGACCCTAAAGCAGGATTTATAATAACCAGGAGAAGCTGAAGCTTAAGTTACCTTATTATTATGTTGCGCATCATATTATGCTTAAATCAAAGATGTTGCAACGGTTGTAGTTCTTGTCAACAAAAGAATTACATATTTGTTTATGTATGAACGTGTGTGCTTCTGCAATGTAAATGTAAGGACCTGTAAAGACTCTTACATACAAATACAAAGTAACAATAATAATTGGTAACACATACAATACATACAAGTTTATCTTTGTTTATTGTTGTTGCTGATAATATTTATTCATATTAGACAATTGCGGTTAATATTTGCTAGTTTGTATCTACATACATACATATTTGTTTATTTGCATGTGTTAATGTACTCGTATCTGTGTTTGTATTTGTTATATTTGTTTGCGTTACAAATATTAACTCGGCACGTGTTAATATTAAACCACGAACGGTTGTGCAGGGGGCGTATTATTTGTTATTTTTTCGGTTAAACGAATTAAGTTTTATACTCGTATGATTAATAGGTTTAGATAAATGGTGATAAAATTATTGGCAGATGAACAAAAATTCGTTTAAAAAAGTTCTTCATAGTAGAACCAATATTTTTACATAAAGCAGCTAACCGAAGAAACAACTTGATTTGTTAATACACCCAAATATTGTTTTACACCGTCCTTTTTTACAACATTTTGATATAAAACATAACATAAAAATGTACATATTGTTTTTAATGAAAATTTAATTAAAAAATCACCCTATAATGCCAACCAAAATTCTTTATATTTTGAGCATTTAAAGATATTTCATAGTCGGTACTGATACGTTCTGCTAAACTGATTGGATATAATAATAATATTTTTCAACATACATATGTATGTATAAAAATAACTCTTAGTAATTTGAATTTTCATTAATTCAATAAAACTGAACTTGAGCCCGATAAAATTACTTTTCTTATGTACATATTTCATAACTTTAGTCTTATAAATAACATTTTTATTTATTAGAATTTTATATATTTTTATCTGATTTCTTCAAAAAATGTTTATCATTTAAATTATTTTGTCTGTTTTCTCTTTTGAAGAAATTAATAATAAAATAGCATTTAATTTCTATGAAATTGATAAAACACTTAAATGTATTTCTCTATTAATTAGTTGATTTTGATCGGTTAATAATCCGAACTTTAGAGATGAAGAATAGAGTTCTTTGATTTTAATTCCCAGTTTGTACGTTGTAGTATTGTGGTGTTTGGCCGATAGTTATCATGGGTGTTCTTCGATATCTTGTTATTTTATTTTTATTAATATTTTATTTGTTTTCTATCTTTTAGTTTGCATTATCTATTATCAGTTCATTTTATTTCTTAGCAAAATTCTCAAGAAAAAATTAATAAAAATCTATTTTATGTCTGTTTATTGTTTTTACAGAATTTCCTGTGTGTTTTTTTTAGTAACAGTATGTGTGCATAGGTGTGTGTGTGTGAGTGAACGTGTTTATTCGTTTGAGATTGTATAATTGTAATGTTAAACTATTAGAGCTGTATTTTATAATGATTGTTTACATTTCTTTTTATGATCGATCTACTGCATGTGTTGTGTTGGTTGTATCTGTCAGTGTGGCTCATATGTATGAGCGTTTGGTTGATGTTGTAAATCAAAATATTTGTGAGCATCCTCATCTATCCAAAATTTTCCTCACAACAAATTTTTACTCTTCCACTCGTAACACATGCAAGCACAAATCATAATTTTGTTTAATAATAATAATGACCAATGTCCTGCTGTGAACTGTAAGAGTCGATATAAAACGGCTGAGACCTTGATGAAGGGTGCTTGACAGTGAATAATGATGACCTAAATATATACATACATAAGTTTGGTTTTTTTAATAGCAGTTCTTATTTTGTTTGTTTAATAAATGAAAAAAAAAAAACAATTATAAGTGTAGCAAGTGCAACTCAAAGTGAATGCAACATATTTTTCATGGTAAATTAGGTCAGAATAATTATTAACTAAAGCATCCACTACGGAAACACAAATGCATTTTTTTATTACAGATCTTGAGGTATTTGTTGTGTTCACCCACAAAAAAAAAAAAAATATATTTGGCCTTCGTGTTTATAGTAAAATTATTATTTAATATATTACTTCAAGGTTAAGTTTTTTAAATAGAACAATTTATCGCTTGTAAAACAGAATAAATAATAATAATTTTGAAATTCTCTTGTCTTAAAATATTGAACCATAACTTTTGAACCAAAACTAATTGACGGCCACACTTTGATAAATTATAACACGCTTCATGTATGTAAACGCAGTTTGAACTTGTTATTTCCAAAGGACATATGTTTGTACATTCATGCATACATATGTACATAGTAGCCGTGTTCACAATCTTGTGCAATTGCAAATATATTCTATCAATTGTGAATGATATTCTTGGGATAGGTTGCAATGCTTGTTGCAAAACACCAAATTCACAGCTGATTAATAAATAAAAAAAAATATTTTCCACTGAAGTTTTGGCCTAAAAATTATATGTCTAAGAAATTACTCAATTATAAAAACATTTGCTTAATCAAATAATTCTGATTTTTATTATTAAAATAAGGATTGATTTGTGAGTTAGTCACGATTTTAAATAATACATACATATCGATGTACATATATTTATGTAAATTTGAATAATTGAACAATATGATTTTTCAGTGTTTTGCGTTTGAAGTTTTGTTATTAAACTTTTTTATTTCATTAATTTTTGTTTGTCTGGTTAATGAAAGACCAGAGACGCTGCAACAATCACCTAAAATTAACAAAATGCGCTATAGCTGAGTTGTTAAAACAATTAAAGCTTCTACATTTTCACCATTTATCTTATCTACAACATCTCTTTCCCCTACTTCTTGCAAAATGCGTTCCCAACTTTCCTATAATTACTTCCCCAGGAATATTTTTTCATATCAAAATTTAAAGCCAAATTTTTTCGTATATGGGTCAATTAAAAAAAAAAAACGTACACAACGATTTTTTTTGCTTATATTTAAAGTTTTTTCAATTCGCCTGTAAGAGTGGCCAATTTATGTAGAAATTGATGAAGAATCCGGTGGTACTTTTAGGCTCTCAAAAAAATAAATATTTATTTTATTTTTTTTTTTAGGTTTTCTATGATTTCTATCTTGAGCGTCACACACCAAATATGTATAAAAAATCGCTAAAAATGCAAAAATATTTGAAATTCAAGCTTACTACGATGTTCTTTTGTTTCTCAAGATTGACTTTTGCGAAAATCACATTTTCAAATATAAACACAAAATCACGATTCACCTTGATTTTTCATTTATTTTAAAGTGAATAGTTACTTTAAAATTTTAAGATGAAAATTTGTAAAATTTTGTTAAAAAAGACTTGAACTTAGAGGTTACTTGCAAAGTAATAGGCTTATAACAATGTATTTAAAAAAAACTACAATTATAAGCGTTTTAAGGAAGAAAAAAATAAGTGTGACTCTCAAGATATTTTGTGACGATCAAGAGATTTTGTTGCACGTAAACAAGAAATAATGGAAAATTTAAAGTTTAACGAAAAAAAGTTTATTCTTTTACAAAAAGTAAATAAAAACAAACAAAAATTCTTCAAAAAACAAAAATTTTCATACAAAACTAAACATGTACATATTCTTTGATGTCTTTAACAAAAATGGAAAAAAGGAAGTAATTCTTGAAGAAACATATGTAAATATTTGACGCAAAACAACTTAACAACTTAACTTAATTTAATTTATAAATTTAAAAATTGAGCATTTTAAGCTATGAAGCAATATATATCAAAAGTGATGTTCATGAAATGTTTGCCTATTTTGGTTTTTTTTCGTAGGCAATTATTTCTCAAATTCACAAATTATAAAAAAATGAGTTGAAACCATATAAACAATGATTGTCAACTTAAATTTTTTACATTTAATATATTCATTTTTAAAAAAAATTAGCGTAACGCTCATGAAATTTTATCGCGCCCTTACCATGGTTTTCACAAAAACTACGCAAATGCACACTTTTTTTAATAGATTTTTTTTCGCTTCGTCCCTTTTGTAATAATTAAACTTTGTACTTTCCTTACGTTATTTACTTTATTTAAATGCAAATTTAAAACTAGTAATATTACTTGAATTACAAAAAAGTGACGCTCAATGCAAATTGTGGGGACAACCTTTCTTTGCAACGCCAAATTCGCACTAATTAAGTTTTGACGACTATAACAAATCAAAACACAAGAAAGAAACGGAATAATTCGAAAACTGTTATTAAATATTGCATATTTACTTTTTTCTTGATTTTATTTTATTTTGTTTACTAAAAATTCTAACGGGGGACACATGCTTTTGTATGGAAGGAGTCAGAGGGAGAAACAAAACACCATTCTGAATAAACAAAAAAACAAACATACAAATTTGAGAATAACGTTTTTTTGTTACATATTCCTGGCTGATCACTCTCACATTTTTTTTTTTACCTAAAATAGTAGTTTGAAGTGCGGGGACACAAAAAATGCGTTTTTTTTTAAATTGAACCATATCCAAACTTTTCTTCCCGGTAGCGGACTAACTGAACTACCATTTGTATGTAATGCGATATTGCTAAAATTCCCCCCAAATAAACATTAATCTTCATCCAAAGTGAGTTCCAATAAATTTTACTCCAACTATTAAGTGTTTAAAAGTGCTCTGCTAAGTGCGAAATTGGTTCAAATAAATGAGGAGCTGCAAAACAAAACCGACTTTTTCGCATTTTTTGACAAATTAGTTTTTTTTTGGCATTTTTAGAAAATTTAGATTGAAATCTTCTAGAAAAAATATGGTCAGCATAATTTATTTTTCGTTTTACTATGAAAACACAACTAAACGTACTTCCAATTTTTGGTGTAGTTGCACTTTTTGATTTAATGAAATATGCAATCCATGTGTCAATAAAATTACAATCAAAGTAAACTATAACAGATGTCAAACAATATAAACTCCACTTTTTTGTTCTCTTTTTCGAATTTTATTTTAATAACATTTCTTAATATTTTCAATTTGTTAGACTTTTTTGAAATCATTCTATTTTCGTTTAAATTAACTGTTGAATAATAATTGCTAAAACATAAGTATTGTTTGATTACTAAGTGTTTTTAAAAAATATTTAAAAGTAAAATTAAAACAGAAAAAATTTATATGTGGGAACTCGTAAAAAGCAAAAATGTTCAAAATAAGTAAATATTTTGAGTTTTATTGCAACCAAGTTTACTTAGATTAGCTTTAGAGTATAATTTTGAGAAAATTTTTTCTTTAGATGATATAACAAAAAACAAAAAAAAATTGTAAATAACGAAAAAAATATATGTGACAGGGCATAGAGAAATGGACCTAAGGGTAAAAAATCAATTTTCACTTTTTTTTTTGATGTGGACAACATCTGAGCATCGAATGAGACCGATTCCATGCCACAAAAGTGTTCCCTCCCAGAGATATGCGCGTTTTATGAAAGTGATGGTACACCAAAGATACACGTATTTAAATCTTTAAAATGGCTCTCCTGAACAAAACCGGTTTTTACCCTTAGGTCCCTTTCTATTTTGCGCGTCACATATATTTATTTAAATGTAAATTTTTTTACATTGGATCCGGCTTAAAATTAATTAGTCAAAAGACTCGTGTAGAAAACGTAGACCAAAACATGCTGTTTTTCTTTTTTAACAAATCGTACTTTTTCCTATACAAAAGTGGTTTGATATCAAACAAACATAACGATTAATGTGATGACTTCTGGCAGTTTGATGCATCTTTTGATAATTAAAAAACTTGTTACCATTTCCAGGTTCATGCAGTTTGTTAGGAAAGGAAATAAACATAAATTTCTCAAAAATTTGAAATGATCTCTTTAGGAAATTTTATGCAGCAAGATAACTTTAAGCCAGCGTCAAAATTCCTTCTGTTGTGCAACTGGCCCTTGGTTTCAACTCTGCCCAGTTTTTGTTACAAAGTTGTATTGTAAAGGTTTTTATGAAAGAGCTGACGGTTTGTTTTGACGATAAAAATTTATTTTTCGGATAATCATTTTAGCGTTAAAATAAACTCAAATCTAAAAATTATTCACTACGATTTTTTTTTTTTTAATAATTTTCCTTCTTTTTTTTAGTCTCAACTACATTATTTAATAGAAAAATTCTTACAATTATTTACCTCCAACAATATTTACATTTTGAAATTACAACGGAACATATTCGGTATATTTGATGGATTTTAAGCAAATATGTTTTGTCGCGTGCATTTTTCACATCATAATATGTCTTTCATTGATATGGGATGATAAAACAACAACACATTTTTCAAGTTATACCTAAAGTTCAAGATTTATTATTGGAAAATACGACTCAGAGCTTATGATGACAATCTCAACCAATATTTGTGGAAAATTACTTATATTTTTGCAGACCAATATTGACCAACAAAGTAAAAATAGTTTTGGAAGTTTTAAAATTGTCTTTAATATTTTTTCTTATGTATTCTATTTCAGTTACATGCAGCATATTTAGGTGTAAAACCTTTTTTTTGAGAAATTTCTTTTACAATTTTTTCTCATTTTTCCATATAATATTCTGTACGGTGTTTCCTTTTCTCTTGGCTAGTAGCAATCACATAACTAATGTTTTCCATGCATGAATTTAACAACAATGTAACAGACAACAAATTATTTGAAATAAAATACAAAAAGTGGATGAACATTAACTTTGATTAGCTTTGGCTGAAGAAGACATACTAGTCCAAAGGAAATAAATACAGAAAAAACAGAAAAATATTACGATGAAAATCTACCGTGAATAAAATAAATGAATGAAAAGAGTATAAAAATGAACGTGATAACTTATTCTCTATTCGTCTAACGCTTGGTGTAACGCTTGGTATATACGAGTATGTCTGTGACAGTTTAAATATGGTCGAGGGAGTTGCATGATTTAAATTTTGCAATCACAGAAATGGCTACTAAAGAAAAATTATTCCCTACGAGAGTTAAACCTACACACTCTTCTTCAAGTATAAGCGACAACGGAAACTAGAATGAAAAATGGTTTAAAAAATAAAAAAGAAAAAATGGATAAGCGACTTAGGATGAAAGACCACAAGAAAAGGTAAATTATATCTTAAAAAGAGTAACGACGCGATGTTTAAAACCCATAATGGTGAACTTTTATTTCGATTTAAATGAAATAGACAAACAACCAACAAACAAGAAGAACAATTTCTTTAATGAAATTAACAAAAGCATTTTATTTAATTATAAAATGATTTTACAAAATACATACTTTTCTACTTTTATACTTTAAACATTTTATTTAATCTGGAAAACTAAAACTAAGAATGGAAATATGCACCTAACAAGTAGTGAAAAAGCATTTGTACATGAATACTGACCAGGTTTAGTGGCTTTTACCGAAAAACAACGTTTGTTTCTATTCAGCCAGTGCTGATGAAAAATCTACAAAAGGGGTGTAAAAATATTAAATTTTTCCTTTGTTGCTCGAAATATGTTAACAATGTCTACCTAATATTTCTCTGATTATAAACATTTACGAACTTTAGCCTGTACAAATATTAACAAATATGCACCATACCCGCTGAAAATTTCAAGGCGCTCAATATATTACGGCGAAACGACTCAAGATTTTTCTGTAAATTGTATTTTTTTCTTGGAGTACAGCAAATTCCAACAAACACATAAATAAACAAACACATATTCATTTTTATATAGTATTTATTAATGGAATAGACTTACTGCCTGTGACACGATGTCGAACGATATCTATCGCTAGATTTCTAGACTTGAAAAAACTAACTCTTGTTTCGTTTCTTTGCTGTACCAAAAGATAAACAATCATTAAACCATCAAAATGGATGGTTAGAAGTTCGCAAATCAGTTGTGTTTTCTTGTTTCACAATTACAGCGTTAAAGATCGAACGACGTCAACGTTAACGACGGAGCAGATTGGTACAATGAGTACTTTGTCGACGAATATGAAATCAACCAAGGTGTATTAAACGAGGTTGCAGCAGGTGAAAAAAAAAAACTTGTGAGCATGAGAACATGTAAAGCCAAAATAAGTCACTCTATCAAAAACATTAATTTTTTTAGAACGAAAACCGCTTCTGACTATTGATTTATTTCCTTTATTTTGTTTGATATTTGCTACCACACAAAACTAAATAAAAATATAAAAATGTTTTAAGTACTCAAAGTACGTTAAAAGTGGGCAAATTTTTGTACGAATGTGACAAGTCTCATAAGACCTCTTGTATATCAACTTAGCTGTCGGTTGAAAAAGGCGACATATAACCTACGACGTCTTCTATGTGCCGCGGTCTTAACTAAAAATTTTAATTAAATAAAGAAACGAATCCAAAACATCACACATATCCACGGAAAAACAAACAAAAATACGGCTAAAATATCAGTAAAATAAATACCCAATCAAACGAATTCCAAAATAAGTTCACAATATTTGAACACAGATCCACAAATGGGTGTAGAATCATATATCCTCAATCGTCGTTTAGAATGATACATATGACTTAAACAAAAATTTTCATTTATAAAAAAAAAATCAACTTAATTTTTCAATTTAATATACATATGTACATATGTAGGACGTACTCGTGATTAATTATGTGTGTATTTTTATATTTATATATGTGTTTTTTTTTTTGGTAATCTCATTGACAACATTTTATTTAAATGCCGCAAATAATTTCTCATGTCTTTAAAATTCCAAAAATATGCATGTATTTTGAAGACAAAGTCCATAAAAACAAAATAAACTTTCAATGCTGGCATTTGAAAGAGGGATAAATTTTGACATTTCATCAACAAGGAACATGCTGCATTCCGAGGTATCAACAACGTTTATGAAAACATTTAATAACCAAATAAGCATTCTTGTCAACATTTACCTCCATGGTATTTAAAGTTGCAACTAAAAATAGAATGCGCATGCGCACCTTGATCTACATATGCAACAAGCATACACATATATTCTTAAACACAATCACACATCCATATATTCCTTCATATTTTATATGTTGAAAGGTGTACGAGGGCCTAGCATGAACTACAAACAAACAATCATAGGAGTACTCGTATAAAGGATAATTTATAATTTTTTTAGCACCCCATGCCGTTGTTGTCTGACATACACATTTAACATTTATTTATTTATTTTTTTTTGTTGAAACGCGTGTTGCATTGCTACTGTTATGTTATGCTGCATATTTTTATAGCGTGCAACAACATTAATTCATTTCTTGTCGATCATTGTTTGTCATAAAAATTTGTTTATTTATTTCTAAAAGTCAATTCATATTTATTTACATTGTTTTCTTTTTCTTTCTGTTGTACAATGGTTGCTCGCACCTTTCGAAAGGGTTGTTCTGCTCTATATTGTTGCTGTAGTTTTCCACTGTAGATCATATTGATCGAAATATTATATGTTCTTTCTTCTTTATATAATAAATTACTGCTCATTTCATCATAGTGGAGATCATTGTACATTGTTTACATTTTTTACATTCATAAAGTTAATTTGTGATGATGATCGTTTATTTTACACCATCTCACATACATCGCCACATTTACAAGTACCAGACATATGCCATTGTGATCAGTTATAGCTTCTGTTTGAAGTATTTAATGGTTGACTACTTGTAATTGTTGTGCATAATTATTAAGTAATGCATGTTTGTATGTCTCAGTGTTATGCAGCTTGCTGTCTGTTGCATTTTGTCTCAGTTGTTTAAATTGTAAAAATTGTTTCACTTGCAAGATACAAATCATGTTGATTGATTTGGGTCAGAGATGAGTTTATGAAGAGTAATAAATTTTTTTTGTTTTAATAGCATGTAACTTAAAAATTTATGTATGCATTTATAAAAAAAAACGGTTGCAGTTGTAGGTTTATACAAAATATTTTCTATTAAAAATTTTATTACACATTTGTTGAAATGGAATGAAATAAGCCCCATTTTGTAATTTTCGTCGTCTTAACTGAGCTAAATATGTATCGTTTCCACTTTGTATCGGTTGCATTTGTACGTGAACAATTTTAAACTGTCATGTTTTCTTAAATCTAAGATTAAAGCAAAGTTTAAAGTTAAATCTATTTAGTTGAACTTATTTTATTTTGAAATTACATACTAATAATAACAACTTTAATTTAAAGTTTAAGTAATCTCAAATACAAGGTTAACTCATTTACATACTCGTACATAAATTTGAAATTGGTTTTAAGCATAGTTTAGTTTAAAACTACGCGCAGCTTAATGTTTAACCTACTAAAACTTAGATTGGCTGATATAAAATAAAAGTTATATTGATCTAACCATTGTCATAAATTAAACTTAGTTAAATGTTCAGTTTAGTTTAAAGGCTAGGTTTTTCTATTTTGGATGAATAATTGAAGTGAAAAACGAAAAGAAGGAAATTAGTTTAGGGTTAAAGATTTGTTACGGATTGAAAATTTTGCACTGAACAATTATTAAAAAGCGTCCCGGGGGGGTATAAAATCTCTGAAAACAGCGTTACGTAATATGTGCACAGCCCTTAATGCAACTTGTTATTTCACTAGAACAAAAAACAAATTATGAAAAAGTGGAACGCCCTGCCCTGTCAGCTAATTTTAACAGGGCACTATCAACATTGTCGATTTTTACGGGGTATAAAGTGCCATTAATTGAGGGCGATTTTTTAGAATCAAACGCACCACCCTTTTATAGTGCAAAACAATTTTAAAAAAGGGGGAAGGGATAGGTTAGAGAAGATAGATGCAGGAAAATTAGACGAAGAAGGCTTAATATTTTTACAACTCTGGTTTTATGGACTAGTTAACTTTAAGAGCATTCTTGCAGCGCCTTTGGTGTTCTTTAGACGCCCTAACTTTCTTAAGCTGTCTGAAAAGTCGTTTTTATTAATTGTTTTACTTCGCCGATGATTATACTAACTGACGAAGGAAGGAGCTGTGGTGGTCATCAGCAGGACACTGTATGACTCGCTTCCGGAACAGCTTTTAGTGACCAGTGATATGCCTTCATCACTTAAACAGTCCGACAATAATTAATGCACAAAAGAGATGATATTGATATGATATTGATTGATATTACGTGACCAGTGATTGATACCAGGCCTTTGATTTAATTTGTAGGCAACGCGCTAACCACTTATGCGTGTTGGCTTAACATCTCGTCATTAACATTTTTATGGATCTTGCTCAGAACATATGGTTTCGAAAGCCAACTTGTAGGTTCTCTCCTGCCCTAAACTGGTCCCAACCCGTATCAGGAGCCTCTTAAGTTTCTCCAAGACGCGATCACGATTACGGGTCACTGAGAGGTTTACAACCATCCAAAGTTAATGGGATTAACATCCCAAGAAATCTGTAGAACTGAACTGTCGGAATTCAAAAGTGCTAAAATTAACTGCATCATCAGGAGACGTGGAAGGTTGGTTCCATACCTAACCATCCCCCTTACGGCATAAGACATAAGCTTTTCTTCCTCTTTATTTTAGAGACTCTCTCCTTCGGCTTCTTATATTTTTCTTCTTCTTTTTTCTCTTTCTCTTTATGGATTCAAGTGGACTCTTGGATTAGAGTCGACAATAATATACAGTTTTTTTATACTTTCTAAGTTAAGCTTAAGACAAGTTTAAAGTTTAACTTTGTTTATATGTGCAGCTGCCAAACATACAAACGGAGTTTAATGTGCGACCATTTGGAACTTATATGTATCTAGGTAACTGGCATTCTTAAATAATATTTAGCATAAAAACTTAGATAAAATAACAGTTTACAATTAAGAGTTTGGGATTTTAAGAACTAAAAAACAAATTAAAAAACAGAAAATCAACAGTAAATATAGATATCAAATTTAATTAAATCCCTAATCTCCTTTTTAAAACCCCACTCTTAACATATCTTAGGTACAGTTTAATTGGAACTTATTTTCAATTTATGTTTTAATTTAAACGTAGTTTGAATTACACTTTTGTTCAATTTTGAATTCTTTCTTTGCATTGAAAGGAAAGTCTTGTCCGAACCTAAAGCACCTTAACACACAGTGTGTGTATGTGTGGAAAATACAATGCCTTGTGGTTAACACCACAAATCAAGGAAATATTTAAAATTGTTTAAAAACTATCAAATGGTTTTATGGACAAGTTTAAGTGATCATGCCACACAGTTATACATTTATTAAATTGGCAATAGTAATTGTAGGAGTTTAACATTAGACTATTATTTCTATTAGACAAGTGACAGTGTACATATAAGAAATGTGAAGATAATGACGATTGCGACCACTATTGGAACAACAACAACTACAAATGTTACGCAAATAATACTGTGTTGTTGGTGATGACCAACTTATTTAAGAGCTGTTGCAAAAATCAGGAAAAAAAAAATCACAAATAAATAATAAACCCCCAAAAGGAACATTTAAAATATAGAGTAAAAAAACTCTACAACAGTTTATTATGGAGTCTGCACGAACAGCTAGAATGTATTTATGTGAGATTGTATTATATTTGTAATACACAGTTAAAAATCATGAGTAAAAATTTCATAAGATTTGTTTAAAACGTTTTGAATGTCAAGTCAGCGTAATTTTAAAATCATAGAGTTCAAAATTGTAAATGTAAAAAAAAAAATTTAAAATCGTTATTGGAGCATAGAGTTTTTTGCTTGTTTCCGAGAAAATTACTGCATTTATTCAACAACTCAAACACACTCACACAAATAATATGTAATTGTGTGCAAGTAAATTTTCTAAAAATGTTTGTATGTGTGTGGAGACAGACACGTTAATATTGCTTATGCAGAGAAAAAACTCCCTGAATGCAATTTTAAATTTAGCTTTATTCAAAATACCATTGAAAATATAACATCATCTAAAACAAAATATTACATACAAAATGTAACAGCAAGCAAAATTATAAAAAATTGTATAATAACCCAGAGCAACATTAGTGTTTTGTTGGCAACACAAATGGCTCTGTTGATGATAATAATGACAGTAGGTTGGTTGTTGTGTTGGTGAAACGTGCTTCTACGTACTGTAACGTGCAATCATTCAACTAGAATGAAAATTATATTTTTTTGTCCAGACAATTCCACCTGTCAGTTTCAACCCATGTTGGTTGGGTCCTATAATTAGTACCAGCACCGACGAATTTGGGCTTTTTGGAATAAAAAAAGTCTTAAATATAAAACTTATTGTTTACAGTAAATAATTCTGAGTATACAATTTTCCTGTGAGTGACTTAGCACGGTCTATCTTTTTCGATGTTTACCAGACCGATCTTGTCTGATTGAGCCTCTACTATTATCAGGTCTCGTGTAGAGCAATCTCAAATACTTATAACTAAAAATTTAGAATATGATTGGCAAGACGTTTATGTCTCCACACCAGACGCATCGGTATCTCGGAAGGAAGATCCTTCAGTAGCATCTGCGAGCTTTAAGCAACGGATATCATCATGACCATTCTTCTTCTAATCTACCATTCTTTCTCTACTTCCTACAGGTGTCACAATGGGACCACATCAGGACGTAAGTGGGCTGGAATCTATTTTTGCTTTAATTAATTGGTTTTGTATTGCCCCTTATAGAACAAAAATCGTATAATAATAATAATTTAATGTTGATTTTTCTGGTATATACATATATAAATTGTTTTTTTCTTTTCTTAACTTGTTATATTGACTTTGAATAAACATTTCTATTATTTTAAATAGTGTTCATTCTTTAAATCGGTGTGCAATAAGCAAAATGTGCTTTAGTCATATTTTACAGTTTTGTAGAAAAGCAGTTTTATATATTTAATTGGATTGATAAAAATTTATTCAGATTGTATACTGTATAATAAATTTGAAAAATTATATGTTATAAATTAATATAAGCTGAAAAAGTGAAGGAGTGACAAGGGGAGAAGTGAAGAGAAATGAAATGGAAAAAATTGAAATTACATAGAAATGAGATATAACAAAAGGGATGTTAGATTAAAAGAATATATAATATTAATAGAATATGTAGGGTGGTGTTGGCTGAAGTGGTTAACGCCTTGACTACTAAGCAAACAATGACGTGGGGCCTGGGTTCAAACCCTGGCCAGAGCAAGTCAATCAACATCATTAATTTCTGTAATGTACATTAGTGAGACATTGTATTAATTGTTGTCGGACTATTTAAGTGATGAAGGCATAGCACTGGTCACTAAAAAACTGTTCCGACAGCGATTGATGATGTTCCAAGCTAATGTACACAACATCGCCCTCCTTCGGCGGTTAGCAGAAACATCGGCGAAGTAAAACAATTAATAAAATGCCTGCCAATACAGCTTAACAAACTTAATGCGTCTACCTAACACCGGAGGCGCCTCAACCCTGCTATAAAAATTAGCATAACGCGCAAAGCAGAGTTGTAAAAGAGTTAAGCCTTCTACATTTTCAACATCTATCTTCTCTACTCTATCCCTCTCTCTGAGTTCCGGCACAAAGCACTGCATTTATTAAAAGCTCCTTGAAAACTCGAAAATCGCATAGTGATCGATTTTATTATCGCTTTAAAATAAGTTTTACGCAAGAGCGCGCAATATTTTTTAACCCCCCCCAAATTTACAAGATTATTATTTCTCATTCATATCAAAAATGTATCACTTTGGGCAAAATAATACAAGTCCTCCTTTAAACTTTTATAACTTTCATGTTTCCCTGATTAATTACCTGAGACCATTGGTAATGATCATTATTGCTTTCAACATCATTGTCAGCCTCAATTCTAGAACATCTGCATAAATTGTAGAAATGGAAACGTTTTGTATTTGTGTTTGATTTTCATGGTAAATCAAACTTTAAACAATATTACAAATAAAAAGAAAAATTGCCAACAAAAAAACCGAATTTTACTCAATAAAGTAGACTGTTCTGATCTCATATCTAAACGGTTGAAAATAAATATTTTACTTGTAACTCTTAGAACAAAAGATATTTTCAAACAAAACGTTTTTATTCTTTGTGCTCAACATAATTACCGTTTTTAACAAACGGGGAGCAACAAAACTCTAAAAAAAACGTAGTTAGTTTATTTTGCAATTTTTTTGTTTCTACTTTAGACACATCTTATGCATTAAACACATTTACTACAGCAGGCTACACGAACACACGACTTCAAATGTCGATTGCTGTATTTTCCGCCTGTATCCACGTACTTAATTATTTTGAACGCGGCAGCGACATAATATTATTTTATGTCAGTACTGTCAATTTAAATTTAGTTTAACGGTTTTTAAAATAATCGTCTTTTTTAATTATCGTTTACGATGCTATTAGAAGGGAAAAACCATTTTTTGCCTACAAAAATAGAAATTAGTTTAATTGGACTTCAACGACAAATTCAGCATGGACAACAACCTGCCACAGTGTTGCTTTGCTGTCGTCAATATAATCATTCTCATTTACACTCATGTACTGTACAACCTCCCTAATCAGGACACTCGCTAATTCGGACTATCCAGCAATCCGGACATTTAAATTTTTCAGACAGTTTATGGAATTTATAAAATTGTATGAAATTATATTTTTGAAAGTATTTAAAAGAGACACAAATAAAACTTATCAATTAATCAAAACAACAATTGAGTAATTTTGAAATTCACAGTCAAATTTTTGGAAACAAATAAATTCTTATTTTTCAATATTAATATTTTTGGACAGTTTGAGTATTTTTCTTTAAGTTTTCTGTAAATTAACTAAATGTGTCCAAAGTATCTTTGGACAATAAATAAAAAACATGTAAATATGTATGTAGACAAGTGAATAGTAAAAATTGAATTAACGAAACATAACGAAAATAATAAATAATTTCCCATTATTGTAAATATACTTACCAACACTTATATATCATAAATTTAATCTAAGTAAACCCTAAGAAACGGAACGGAACAGAATTGAATTGAAATTATATTAAAGTTCCTAAATTGTAAAAATTATATACATACTTACTTATCATATAGCCACCGAGCAATACAGTTATACCTCTCCTTACATACATATATCTATTTAAAGATTAATTACACACTATTAACTAAAATTAAAGGTCTAAATACCTACATACATACTTATCTAACTTAACTAAATTGTTGTTAAATTCACTATTTGGGTAACCTGAAAAATAAAACCTACTTATAAACTACAACTTAAATGCAACTTGTGTAAATACTTATACATACCTACCCTGGAATAAACGGAAAATTGTATAAATTATTAAATATTGGCTCTTCACTTTGATTATCCATCCTTTTACACAACTACATACATACTTTGTAAGAAGCAAAAGTATTCAAAATGCAAATGAATTCTTATGTGTATTTATATTTCTGTTCGGTAATAAAAACAAATTATATGCTTTTAAAAATTTATTTTAACTGTAGTCCGGACGATCCACCAATCCGGACAATAGCTGAAACTTTATCTGTCCGGATTAGCGAGGTTGTACTGTATTCTATTTTTGACAGATAGTAGTCGGTAGCCTGCTGTGTGAGAATGTGTTTAATGCATAACATTGCAAACATTTTCTCCACAAACCCAGTTTCCTGTAAATCATCTTAAGGCGCATTTACAAGGCCACAAAAGTTTGTAATTTCACAATCACGAACAAAATCTAATAGTTTTTAACTAAATTTTCCATACGAAATGAAATCTAGTCAAGATTTATCAGTCCTCAGTGATACTGTGCTATATTTACGGTGACCATCCGTCCTTTTTTAAAAAGGACAGTCCTCTTTTTTGACACAACGTCCTTTTAAATTTAAACAAAATAAATTGTCCTTTTTTTAATTGAATTGTCCTCTTTTGTCCTTTCTTTTTGATGGCTATTGTTCTTCTTTAGTTTCCAAAATTAAAAGTTTTATTTTCTCAAAATACCGAAATTTTAAACTTAATACAATATAAATTTATAACCACCCAAGACAGGAGTTGCCGGGCAACACTGAAAACTATATGTTCAATGTGTCAAATTTTCTGTCGGCTTTCAAATGGACTGTGCAGAAATTAAATTGTTTTTATCGAATAACATTGATTTAATAAAAAAAAAAAATATATTCTTCAGAAAAATATCAATAATATATAATCCTTAAACTATTGTTTTTAGTTATTTTTAGTTATTTTTATTTATTGAATTTTGTTATTTTTGTATTATTGGCTAAATTTAATTTCTTTGTTAATTTTGATTAATTAATTTTAACGACGCACCGTGTTACGAAACCGGAATTTTTTGGAAATCATATTGCCTAAACTGTAATTTTAATTGTATCGATGAGAAACTTCTACAGATTGGTCAGAATGAAATCCCAAACAGAATGAAAGAAAAAAAATTTACACCGAAAAAAATTGTTGGGTCAAATTTTCAACAAAAGTCAAAAATAAAAAAAAAATTGTTCGAAAAATTTAAAAAAAAATTTATTTTAATTCTTCTTTTATTTCTGATAAATACCCTATGATTAGTTTTTAAAATAAATTATAGGGTGGTCCGAACAAGAATTATAAACGTCAAATTTTCATGATTTTTCGATATTTGTTGAATAACTCTGAAATTTTATATAAAACCAAAATCTATTTCATTTCTTATTTGAAAGGTGGCAATAAAAGCTTTAATTTGATACTGGTTTGAAGTCAATAGCTTTAGTTTTAAGAGAGTTATGCTCATTTCTGTGGAGTGGTAGAATAGATGTAGAATAAAAAAAAAACTTTGAAGATACAATTTCCGTTCTATTTCTATGGAATAAATACTGAGAGTGATATACTAAAATCGCTATAACTCCCAGGAGGGCAGGTATGGGCAGCTGATTTTTTCACAGTTCGTTGAAAACAAATTATGTAACATTTCTGTGGTGGTTTGGAACTGGGACTCTCTGGGACTTTTTAGATATTGCTTACCTAACCCAAATTTTAAGGAAAAATGGACCTTTAGTCGGGTTTTCGCTCTAAAAAAGTTGCATATGAAAATGTCTCAAACAACATTCCTTTTTTTTACAGAAGATACTTGTCCGAAGGCAGATTTTTTTTCCAAATCAAAATATCTGTCACCAAGATTAAATGAGATCATTTTGAATACAGCCCTGAAATCCCCTCTTTTCGTGAAAATTTTGTATATTTGACTTCTAAAATCAATTAAAAATCAACGGGCCAACATAAAAATAAACTTTATGTGTTTTTTGTTTACTTGGAATGTCTGTGACAAAATTGCATCATTAAAAACACTGAAAAAAATAATCGGAAAAAAGTTACTTTTCCACTAGCCGCAACACAGTGGGACGTATGAACTTCTAGGCATATTTAATTTCTGTTTTAAACATTAAAATAAGTACATACAAATGTAACTATTTGTACTAGTCACTAATATTACATTGTTTGAATTATATTTTATTGATTATATAGTTATAAAATATATCTATGTAATTAAGTTAATACCTACAATTTTTATTAAATTTTGAGTGTCCTTTTTTTTTTGTCGAAAAATATGGTCACCGTAGCTATATTTCAAAAAAAAAAATGTCATACAAAAATTTTAAAAAGTACATAAAATGTACAAAAATATATTAATTTATAATAATTTTTATTTAACTGTCATTTTAAAGTTAAAGTCTTATATGTAAACTCATATCATGTTAAGTTAGTAATCAATTCTCAGTAGAGGAATGTTGGACTTCAAACATGGAAGAACTTAAATTAAATATGTGAAAGTGCACCGAGACATGTGGCTGCGCCATATGCCAAACTATGTTCTCCCAAAGAACACTGAATTAGTAAGTAGAAGCGCAAACAGAGTAAGATAAACGAAATCTCAAAGTATGTATGTAAGTAAAATAATTTAAAAATATACTTCTAATTCGACAACTCAGTGTCATAATAAAGTTAAATAACTAGAGTATTGTTTCAGATTTATGTCAATTTATTGTTATTGACACAAAGGGAGGGATTTTTTCCAATTAAATTTGAAATATTATGTGACTCTAAACCTTAAAAGTAATATTCGTATTCGTATTCGGCGAATACTGTTTCAAATATTCGTATTCGTATTCACGAATACTAAAAATTGATATTCGTAACATCACTAGTATGTATGTCCAAAAAATACAATTTAGATAAACGAATTAGAATTCAAATCAAATTTACTAGATTTCGACACATTGCTAAAACGCCATTAATGAACATATCACCACATACGATGTATGAAATGTTGCTAAAATAACGAATATTAAATTATATTAATGAAGTTGTTTCATTATTATTTAAAAAAATATTTCATTGCACTTTTTCAGCCCCATAAAAATGCCCCATACTGAAAAATAAAAAATTATACATGGCCCAAAAATAGGAAAAATTGCTCCAAAGTTCGCATTGTTGGTTTGAATACAAAACTTTGGGGCCATTTTTAATGTGACCTTCTATTATGAAGCCCATTTTTTCACTATTAAGCTGTCACATTACCTTTAACTGTTTTATTTATAATTATTTAAAATTACGGACAGCTCCATGCTACAAATACACCAAAGCACATTTAAAAAGTTTTTAAGCTAAAGGCGTGCACAGCATTGAACTCACTCTCTTGATTTTTATCAATTGGTTTATAGACAACCTTTATACTACTTCAGCCGCATATGTGTCATACAAATGAATTTTATGACAATTATTTTGCATTAGAAATGCTGATTAATTCCTAAATATGTAAATATGGTCATATACGAGTATAAAATATGGTACAATAAAGAGCAAATAAGCTACTAATCAATATAAAAAAAAAAGTTCATATTCTGTCTAATACTTGGCATCTACTAAACTTTTAATCACTTATCTCTGATATTTTGCCCATTAAGTTTCAACAACCGATAAAATAATATTTCTGTTTTGTTTTTTATACACAAAATCATAAATTAAAATAAAATTTCTAATGAATTCAAAATTATATACATGTGTATTTGCAATTTGCGAAAAATAAAGAAAAAAAAAACACACGAAAAGAAAAGCGTAAAATAAACGTGTTGAAATATTGGCTAATTAAAATGTATAATAAAACTATAATTGCATACACATTATTGACATGAATGTAATTGGAAATTATTTCCAATATAACAATAAATGACTTTAAAGAAAAAAAAAATATTACATAAACATATACATGTACAAGCGCAACACACAGATAAATCTAGACATCGTATGGAGTTGGAAATGAATAAATGTGGAAATAAACTCATTTATTGAAGAAAATATTAATACAAGTTTTGTACATAGAAACACGTTAGTAATGAGTAAAATTACAGCAGCACGGAATAAAGTAAAAATAAAATCAATATTTATTTCGCACCATTTGCAATAAATCCTAATTTATTGTTGTGGCTAAACAGTAACTGCAAAATTGCGAAAACAAGTACAAGTGTTTTTTTTTATTGCGGTTAAGTCGATTTAGAACACTGGTACAAAATAGCATACAAAGCAAATTTTGATTTCCTTTTTTTAATAAAAAATCTAAAGAGAAAACTTTTTCAAACTGTTTCCATCGTTTTTAACCCCTTTTCAAAAATTATGTGGATGACACTGATATGGATAGACCGTTAAGGGGTGAAAGGAAGTGTTAGTCACTTTTATACTGAATCTCGAAAATATCTGAAACTCTGTTATAAATGTTTTTTCAATAAATTTACGACAGCGTGTGAAGGCCGTCAATGCGAATACACTATTTGACATCCTTAGAAGAGAAAACTATCAATGCGCACGGTAGTGCGCCAGGCCAAGTTCGGCCACACAGTGTGTATATTTACACGAAACCATTCGAGCTGTTTTTAAAAGTTCTACCATAAAAGCTTCCCGAGATATTAAGGTGTGAAAAGTCCATATTTTAGTACATATTCACTGACTCACTCATCAATATTATTGGGCACTTCCAGTAAAGCTAGAGAGATGAAACTTGGTACACAGGTAGGTCTTGGTGAGAAAATAACAAGAATTATCTGAAAACGGGCACTTTCCTCCCGGGGGGACTAGGGTTCCTCTTCTTTGTATGGGGCACTTCCAGTATAGCTGGAAAGCTAAAATTTGGTACACAGGCAGGTAGTGATGAGAAATTACCGAAAATGATTTTTTAACGAGCACTTTTCATCTGGGGGGACAATCATGCCCCTTCTTTGTATGGGGCACTTCTAGTATAGCTAGAAAGCTGAAATTTGGTATACAGGCCAGGTAGTGATGAGAAATTACCGAAAATGATTTTTTAACGAGCACTTTTCATCTGGGGGGCCAATCATGCCCCTTCTTTGTATGGGGCACTTCCAGTATAGCTGGAAAGCTAAAATTTGGTACACAGGCAGGTAGTGATGAGAAATTACCGAAAATGATTTTTTAACGAGCACTTTTCATCTGGGGGGACAATCATGCACCTTCTTTGTATGGGGCACTTCTAGTTGACCTAGAAAGCTTAAATTTCGTACACAGGTAGGTCCTGAAGAGAAATTAACAAAAATAATTTTTAAACGGGAACTTTTCACCTGGGGGGACTTGGGTGCCCTTATTTGTATGGGGCCTTTCCAGTATAGCTAGAAAGCTGAAATTTGAAATATTTATACGAAAACAACTTAGGAAAAAGAAGTGAGATCCACACAAAAAATAAATATTGAAAATAAGGCCAAGTTCGTATCCAAAAAGTTTCGGCCGTAAAAAGTACTGAGATCAAAATAAGGACCAAGTTCTTGATAGGTACAATTCCGTCTCATTTCTAGGCAACCTGTAAGCTTGGCAAAATATTTTTGCCTTTATAATATGGGAAAGAATTCTTGGAAAAATATTGCCAAGCTTATAGGTTGCCTAGAAATGAGATGGAATTGTACCTATCAAGAACTTGGTTCTTATTTTGATCTCACTACTGTTTACGGCCGAAACTTTTTGGATACGAACTTGGCCTTATTTTCACATTTATGTTTTTGTGTGGATGAATATTAATTCAATTGTAAAGCGTAAATCATGAAAAATATTTTCGATATGTTAAAGATATTTTTAAGTGATTAAATTAGTTGGATGTGATGAAAATTTGAAAAACTTTTGATATTACAATAACTATAAAGGCTCTTTTTAATATATTTAAATATTTGAATTTATTCCGCGAACACAAAACAATCATTTCTTGGAAAAATTTAAAAGTTCTGCATATTTGCACTTGAATCAACTGCTTTATATTTCTCGCAGTGTGAATTACATCTTTGTCGTATTGTTCGGTCTACAGTATGGGTGTAATATTCATTTTAACAAGGTTACTTTTATTTTTTTCCATATTTTGTTCTTTAGAAATTTAAAGTCCTAAATTCCCAATTCTAAAAGCTTAGATTGGTAATGTTTTACTCTTGATTGTTGCGTTCGGAAATTTGTTGCCAACTATAGGGTACCAAAATTATTTAAATACAAAAACAAAATTGTTTCCACTACAATACCCATAATACCATAAGCAGAATAAAACTTAAACGAAAAAATAAATAAAAGCTTAAACATGTCTGCAAAATACAGTCAAAATATGAATTTAAAAAACTTGAAAACAATTTATCTCATTTTTCTTTAGCTGCAAAGAATTTTATAACAAACCAAAAATTAAAAAAATAAATACAAAAATACATAAATATTACAGCATTTATTAAAAACTATAAATTCAATTAAAAATTTCAAACTCTAAGTTAAACTCTATGAAACAACATGTAGAAAAATGTTGTTAACATTAATTTCCTTTTAAAATGTTTGCAAAAAAATTATGACACTTGTTGGCTTCAATTGAAAAACTTTTAATAAAGTAAAACAAACAAAAAAATAAGAGATAATTGTACATTTAAAAATGTGGTCGACACATTAACACATACGTACATGGACACTAAACCGCATACATAGACAGATGCAACACCAACTCACTTGCATGCTAAGACGGGCTGTACTGTTCGCAATTTGCAATTTTACAATTTTGATATGTGAAATTAAACTAAATATGGAAATTTCGAATCAGATCTATGCAAGTTACAGACATGAGATTTAGTTCCATTCATATCGTTGAGTGAGTCAGTATTTGACTGAGTGTCTGAGTGACAAGAATGAAAACAATTTGGTATGCAGAGTAACTACATCTAAGTACGAATATTTATGGAGTCATATGGAGTTTATATGTTCTGTTATACAAGAGTGCATTATTATATACAGAAATCCATTATTAAAAAAAATATTGCCTTTGTTGTGTTTTTTTTTTCTTTTTTTTGGTTTTAGTAACACGCAAATTACAAAAACAGAAGAATTAATTTTGAATTAAATTTAAATGAAAAACCATACTGAATCAGTAGTACTGATATAAGAACAAAGTGGGGACCGCAGGTAGCTAACTTTGAATTATCTACATATCACCTCCAAACCTGAGTATCTCCAACGGCACAGAAGATTTACCTCAAGGCAAATTCATGCGTAAGCGCCTTGCTGAAATATTGTAGCTATTTAATCTCATGTTGCGAAGAAGCTTCTATTGTCTTGCAACGTCGCATAGATGGTTGACATTGCTTGTCCGAAGTTCAACCTGCTATTTTATCAATATCTCTCCCTTCGATTTTGGTAGAAATCACGGCCACCAGGTATACTTCTGAAGAAGACGTCATCCATAACCGGTCACGGAATCATGCAAAAATCGAGAATAGGATGATCCATATGATGAAATATGCTCAAAGCCATACGCATCCCCAAGGGATAGAGTACGTATCTTGCATCATGTTGTAAAGTGAGTCCAATGTAAGAGAAACACTTCTCTAACCATCGGTTTAACCTTTCTCGTGAGGTTTATTGGCTCCCATAGTACCCGTGTATGGTTACTGGTCTCGAAAAGTCTCGAAAAAGAAGCCCTAATTATTAACTTTCTATCGACTTTGGTCTTAGAAAGAGACCTTAGTTGCTTGTTCACCTTCTACCAGACTAACGCATGTTACTCTGTTGTTTCAGAAATTATTCTGGGTAAACCACTGTTGGTTAAGTTCCCTTTGATCTTATATTTTATCAATGATTGTGGAGAGGACAAATGTTGAATTGTGAAAGAAAGAAAGTTTTATTAATTTTATTTTGAACAGTGCTACTGTGGCCTTTATTGAATGTTTAGAGCATAATTCATTGTTTCTGAATGTTCAGCATATGGGTATTTCCACAGAAAAGTCTACTTTACGTGAAAACGTAACGTCACCAAGCCATTAAGCTGGTTTCTCGAAGAAAATTTTGTATATAATCTTCTTTTATTGTATTTTAGCATACACTAGTAATTACGTCAACATTTAGTAAGAGTAGAGAAAATTTGAGCAGCATGGCTCTAAAATACAAGTTTAGTTGCATGGTGACGTTACGTGACAAAAAGTAGACTTTTCTGTGGAAATGCCCATATGTATTTCTGTGATGAATTTCTGCTACAATACCGACGAAGGAGGGCGCTGCCATACCATTTAAATAATTCTTAGAAACTGTGATCAGATTTGAGGCACCAGGTGTTTGAAAAAAAAGCAATCAAAGTTAGTGGAATTTTTAACTGCTTTGCCTGAAAACATCGATTACCGCTCACATCCTTGCCTGAAAAAATGCATCCTTTTTGTGCACTGCCTCCCTTCACCAAGAGAATGTGCTGGAGATCTATACAAAGGATCTAAATCGGACTTTGGAGTGGATGGTGGTACCTTTATTCCTCGCTGTCAAACAGAGGATAAAGTTTAAGCAGCATGATTAATGTAGAATAATACTGTGTAAGGTACTACAGGATGAGCATATCCTACAGCAAAGTTGCGATCAAGTCTCTATCAGGCGTTTATACCACAAAAAATATGGTGTATGAATGTCGAATGTCTGCAAAGGAGATTGCGGGACGCTTAAATGTGGAAATATTTTGGGAAATGATGTTGCGGATGAACATGCCAAAGCTCTTCTTTCTTATTCTTGTTCAAGGCAAATACGCACTCTTATTTCGGACATTACAGGTCACTGTTTTACAGGTGCGCATGCTAAAAGATTTAATCTATAGCATAACGATATCTGCAAAAGTTGTCATAATGAGGAGGAGGTTGTATCTCCTCTGTCTTTGTTGCCTTGCTCTCTCTTGGGAAAGGGTGGTTTCTTAAGGTAGTCGCCTGCTATAAGATCTTGCAAATCTATAGGAATGCGATAATAGGCGGTTAAACTCTTTTAAACGGACGTCGTTTTGTCTTTGCACCGAGACGAATGGTGTTGTGTAGATTAAATTTTTACATATCAGCAAGAACACTAAGGAACCATTAGAACTCACTTGGGTTAGCTCCATATTATTGAACTGGTGACCTGTGCAACATAACAAAGAAAATTGAAATTCTTCAACAATTTAAAATTTTTATCTTGGATAGCCATTAAGATATTATTTTCTCAAATAGTTAAAACAATTCTTATTTAAGCCGGAACATACATATGTATGCGTTTAGATTATTGTTTCAGTAAAGGTTTTGAAATGAATTCGAAACGAATTTAGTCTAATGCTAAGTTGCGTTCTAACAAACGAATATTTTTCGCTTTAAATGATCAAATTTTATATTGAATATTAAATGCTAGAAGTTGTGAGACAAAAATGATTTAAGAACAGAAAAAGTCAATTAATTTATTTTGCAAAACCCCTTCAAATCAATTACTTTTGAATATACAAGGATAGTGGTTACCAAATTTATAAAATGATTCGTTTTTTCCAGAACGCGAAGCATTATTTTCATTTAGTTGGTGTTTTTGTTTTGTTCTTATACCAGCTCTCAGCGTATGTTAATTTTCTGCTGCCAGTTTTTCAGTGCAGTTTTTCATCTAAAAGTTCAAAATCATCATGACAATTTTTGCTTTTAAGAGATTTAAATTTTTCCGCAGTTTTTTTCCAGCAAGTTTTTCACCTTAATTTCAACTGTCTTTGCATCTTTGAAGGAGTTTTTAAGTTCTTTCCGTGGCTGCCATTAGGTTTCTGTAGTGCTTCGTTTTCCAGTATTGATTCGTATGGTAATTTTTTTCTTTTTTCTAGTTTTTGTTTCTTACTTTTATTTCTTTACGGTTCATTTGTAGTTTTGTGGTTTTTGTTGTTTCTATGTTTTCTTTGGGCTTTTTTCCCTACGTTCATTCGTTGGTTTTTTGATTTATTTCATTTCAATGTTGTTGATTTTATTTCGTATAAATTTTTTTGTAAATTTCAAGTATTTTGTTTAGTTGTTGTTGTATTGGATTTTTGCATTTGGAAAATACAAAGTACGTTAGTACGAAGAGTATAAACTGCTGACGCCACCACATGCGATAACAAATCTTTGATACATAATTAAATTACAGCGTTTTAATTTCTGTAATTAGTCACGATTTTTTAGTAGAGTTTCTGTTTTTTTTTCAGCAACTGTAAAGAAGCTAAAGAAGCCAAAATTGGAATATCTAAGAAAACCCTTTAAAGTTAAACAATAACAGCCAGTAAGCAGTAACTTTATATTCGAATTTGAAAATACGCGTACAAATTTTTTATTCAAATTAGTTGTCACAAGTTTAGATTTCTAGATGAATATAATTGAATATGCAACTTCATGAAAAGATTTAAAATGATTTCATATTGAAAATATTACATATTTGAGTTTTATTTGTTATGGTTACGAGGTACGCGGCATCGGATGTGTTTTTAGTGAATGAGAACTATTAATATGGATAACTAACTGATATTTCTGTAAAGTAAGGTTTGGAAAGTCATCATTAATCGATAAACGCCAGAACGGCGCTTAAAAAATTATAATAATGCGGTTCGAGTTAAATTCCTGACATTCCCGCCATATGATTAAGTATCCCTCCACAGAGAATGCCTTCCACAGACGAGCAATAAGAAGAGTGACGCCTTCGTGGCTCATTCAACAATCGCCTGTCGAAGGGCATTAAGATCAAGCCCAGTACGATCTGAATTATGGTATTTCTGGAAAACGATTTTTATTTGAAAAACCCTGAGCTGATGGTTTCTGTATTCTGGAACATGTGTACGCAGATGGCTTCCAGGCTAATGTTTGAACCTCCTTCTACCTCTAAAACCTGGCAAGTCTCAAGGTGCGCTCAAGAATTCATCGCCATTTAGTTGGTGGTGCAGGCTTGGATGATTATTCCAAACTATCGCGGATTTGACACTGGCTTCAGGCCTCATAAGGATCCCAAGTGAACCCATTGCATAGCCTTCCTGCAAGCATAGATAACCATAGGATCTTAACGCGACTGTACACCGAATGGAGATAGCGGCTTTGAGTTTGGACAAATAGCATGGAAACAAAACGAATTGAAAACAACAACAACAACAAAGATGCGATACAAAAAATAAATCTACACCACACTGAAGTTTCTTAAACACCCTTCATAAGGATCTCGGTGATAATGATATCACCGCCTTTACATGTGGGAAACGTGGAAAAGAAATCAATGCGACCGGATGCCCTCGTTATTTAAACTTGCAGCGATACATCCTATGCAGACATCCTCAAACAGGTGAAGCGTGATTCAAAACTCAACGTTCTCGGTGAAAATGTTAAAAGCATTAGGAAAACAGAGAAAGATGAACTGCTCTTAGATCTGAACAAACCGGACCATCATAATACAAGCGAGTTCAGAAAGGCAATAGAAGGTGTCCTTAGAACAGCAGCAGAGGTTCGTTCTCTTACACAAGAGATTCTTTTACAAAAAAAAAAAAAAAAAAAAAAAAAAAAAACATCCCAAATGCTATTGAGACAAAAGGTTCGCGAGCTGGATGTAGACATTGCCCTTCTTTGTGAATTTTACAGTAATGTTAGCTCGCCAAGTTGTGTAAGCGATGCAAGTAGCACCTCTGCAATCTGGTCCGTGAACAGAAAAACTCTGCGAAGTATATTTACAAATAAATGCGGCTTTATCCGGAATATACATACATATGTATATAGTTGCTACATCTCTCCTGGGTATGATAATGATGATTACACAAGGATCATTGATAAACTAACAAAAGATGCTGCAGGAAAAAATCCCGTAATAATAGCTGGATACTTCAATGCTTGGTCTACAGAATGGGGTTGTCCAAGATCAAATGAAAGAGGAAGGATCCTATTTGAATCATTTGCATTGCTTAATATAGTGTTGCTGAAGTCTTGGAACGAGTATACGTTTAATCGAAACGGAAGAGGTTCAAGGATAGATATTGCTTTTGCAAGTGCTAATATTTCTAACAAACTTAGTTGGTATATTTGTGACAAGTATACGCATAGTGACCATAGTGCGAAAATTATTAACATAAGTAGTAGAAAAGCGACACATTCGGGCCTTAACCTTTCGATGATATTTTCCTCGAACTAAAAAAGTTATATATTGAAGCTGCAAAGAAATTGTATTAAAAACATGCAATGAATTGGGTGGCCTGAGTTCAAAACTAACATTTTAAAAATATAAATAACACATACTCGTATTATTTTGAAATAGACACAAGTAGAAAAATAAATTTTATGTATGAAAAAATGATCAAATAAATTATATCTGATATTTTGTCAATATTATACTTTTGCATATACATATATAATAATTGTAACATATATATTTAGTAACAATAAAATGAGCAGTGGCCAGTCAAAACATGAGAAGTATGTAACAAAAAACCATTTAATGAAAATAATACTTTCGAATATTTATATAACGTAAGAAATCAAATTCATAAATACTTTCAAAATATTTTTAAGTTCAATATAAATACATGAGTTTTAAAATTGTTATTAGTTAATTATTTAATTGTTTATACAATTGAATTAATATTATTGAACGTAAATTCATGAACTTACAATTTAATTATTTAAAAATACTCGTTGAAGGAGGTGTGTGACACACGTTTTAAATCAAACATTAACAAATATCCAATCAATTTGGATACAAAAAATTACAAAATGTTTATTCAGAAGCATCAAAGAAATTTTTTAAACAACTTTAAGCGTCTGTATAAAAACGTTCAAAACGATGAATACTCAGAAAAGCCGAAGTAAATTGGATTTGATTGAAAAGACAAGAACTTGCCCCAGCAAACCTCTTCCATATTAAACATAAACTCTCGTTGTTGTTGTCATGCTCAAACATGCTCAAATTAAAATAGCGGGCGTGTCATTTCCCATACGAAAAAATTAAGATTATTTGAAAACTATTGAAATTTGCATTAAGAGTGAAACGAAACAAATTTAAAATTATTATTTTTGAAACCAACATCATCAAAGGCGCAAAAATCTGTCAACTTTGTGCAAATTAAAAACAGGTGCAGCTCCGATTTCAACATTAAACAGCTTATGTTTGAAGCTTAAAAAAAACGAAAAACCAATTTAAAAAAAATTGCGATTAGGTATTTTGTTTTTCCTACAAAACACATCAAGTGTGAATAACAAATGAATTACAACATTTTTGCTCATCAATTCATTTAAACGAATAGATATTAAGTATTTACTTTTTTGTTGGCTATTAAAGACAATTTTACGTAGAAGAGTTAAATGCGCACAAAGTGAACCCGCAATTGATAAAGAAACGTCGTATTTTAATTTTATGACTATTAGCGAAATAAAACATTTCGATAAGAAATTGTCCATATTAATTAAGTTATTTTGAATGTGAAACCACTCGTAAATATGTAAGACAATAAATAGTACGCAATGTTTCATTAATTATACCCTACAGCAAAAGTGGTTTGTCATTTCATGTGATCCTTATAGAATGATCCATATCTGAATGTCTGTCTGTCTGAACGCGAAATCAGATTTGTGTTAAGAACATTCGTATAGAAAATCATGAAAAATAAAATATCGATTCCGATTTCCGATAATTAAATATACAAATTTATGCATGTATTCCCGAAATTTAATTTCTTAATACATGACGGTCGCTTACGCAACGTTCAACGCTTTGATTTAGGCGTGTCTTTAAGTTTTGAGAAAATTTCCAATATGAGAAAAACACAGCCGTTTTCACTTTTTAAGTATTAAAATTTTTATGTACTTTTCAGCAGTAAAGCTACGGTCACATTTATCAAATATTTCTCGAAAAAACGTTACCAAGAAACAAACTAATAATTTATTTCCTTTAATTTCAATACATTTTTTAAATTTTTGGTTCGGATTTTTTAAAATCTGTATTAAAATACTTTTTAATGAATTTTATATTGTTTTTTAAGACCCAAGTGAAACCCAAACGAAACTAGTGGGTACGTTGTTTTGGACTAGTATTTGATAAATGTGAACGTAATTTCTTAATATGAAATACAAATTTTCTTTAGAGCAGATATTTTTTATATAAAATTTCCAAATCAAATTTTATACTTCACCGCCCGGTTCAAATAAATATTTTTGCTTAGACGCCGTGCCGCTACAAATTTTTAATCAGCTTGTTGCTCTGCTACATGCTATTTGACATTTGTAAAACAAAAATACACGTCTACAGCTTGCAGGACGGCTTTTCCTGATTTTATTATACCATGATATTTTTAAACTATTTTCAAGGAAATGTTTTTACTAAAATTAAGTACATGTCCTTTTTTTTAGTGTATAAATAATTCTTAAATTTTTTATTTTACTGCCTGGCCCACGATGTCGAACGAACTTTTCTTTCGTACAAATTACATTTTATGCAAAAACAAAATTTTTAAAATTGTTTTTGTTTTAGGGGCTGTGCAGATATTACGTGACGCTCCAGGGAGTAGGGGGGTTAAAGATTTGTTACGGATTAGAAATTTTGCTCTGAAAAAATCTCGCGTTACGTAATATGTGCACAGCCCCTTTAATGTAATTTGTACGGAAGAAAAATTCGTTCGACATCGTGGGCCAGGCAGTTAATTATTTGAAAATTTATCAATTTAAGAACAAAATTGCGAGACAACAGTTTTCTGTTTTTTTTGAGGTATTCATTAGTAAGTAATTTTCTAAATCATTTTTTAAAACTAAAACAAAGATTTTTTGGAGTAACTGTACAAATTATTTTTAAAAACATGAACTATTTGATTTTTATTTATTTAGAAAATTTTTATTGTATTTAAATAAACTTTTCCAAATATTAATCATATTTTATTTAAATTTAGGATATTTTTCAAATTATTTTTGAAGACATTTTTTACTTAATTCAGTCCATGTCATTTTTTGAGTGCATCACACATATAAAAAATTCATATGTTTGGTGAACGGTATACAAGATTCGGCACAGCCGAATATAACGCTCTTAATTGTTTATTTTTTTGTTTTCTTGTGAATTTGTTTGTAATCTGATATTTGAAATTTAAAATTATGCAATTTGGTTTTTTACTTATTAGTAAAACAATTTCAAGAAATTGGAAACAACTTTCAGAAGGTTTTAAGAACTGACGGAAGTCGGAAAATTTGAACTGAGGGAAATTTTCTTTTATTGTTTTCAAATGAGCTTAAAAAGTTTATTAAATTTTTACTTTTCCAAAAATTTCTAAAAGATACTGAATTAAAATGGTGACCATTTTTTTGATAGAAAAATATTTATAATGGGTATTTTTTAAAATTCTAATATAAGAAAAGAAATGTTGCAAATTAGAAATTTATTTAGAAATGAAATTGGAATTTTATTTACAAGATAATTTTTTCAACCAAATCAATGATCTGGTTTATGAATTTTCTCTAACGATCGAATGGTTTCAATAAACCCTTTCACATTGCACTGCAATTAGTTTTTTTTCACTGAAACAACAAAATTCACTGTTAATATAAAAAATAAAATTTTTCAGTGTATGTGATAGCCTTCGGGTCGGGCTATAATATTTTGAATGAAATAAAATAATACTGCTACCTGAAAGTTTTCAATTGCAACTAATTGTTTACCTTATATCAGATATTACCTGATTCAAAGGCGAATTCAATACTAGCTGGTCTTATCACCACATTTCGCAGCAACAAAACTGGCAATCCGTCAAAGAAATTAAAATTCAAAATTATTTTCAATGAGAATATTGCTTTTTACCTAAAATCTTTCACAGTAGGAGGCTAAATAGACATTTTGATTTTGAACAGCTGATGACGACTTAGGCTAATAAGGCCAGCTTTTACCGAATTCGACTTTCCTAAGACTGTTTTTATTGATTCATAGCAATAAATTGGCTTTATAAGTTCTTATTTCTGTACAAAGTTTGTAATATGCCTTCTTTTCATTTCTTACAATTCATAATTTATTCACAAAAATATTTTCTAGTTTTATTTACTTAAAATTTATTGAAGTAAAATGTAAAATAAATCCTGAGTAAAAATATTTTCCCAGATTATTTAGTTGTAGTCCTATTTGATCTTATACATAAATACATACATATATACATTCATGTATGTATGTATGTGTATATGTAAAACAAAATATGTTAAATCCGTCTACTTGCATAAATATTTTCCCATCAAATTCAAAAATAATCAGCCTTTTAGTCGTTTTCGTATGCTTCCATACACTCTTCATTTATTTATTTATTATCTAAAACAAATTGTATTTAAAATTAAATGAAATGAACTGGAAAAAAAAGAGAGTTATAACTAAAAGTTATGGTTTTTCAGTTTTTGTTAACCACATACGCAATAAGTACAACAACTAAATAAAAAAAAAAAAATTAAAATAAAAATACTAAACAATCTACGATTTAAGCGACTCTACTCTACTCTGCTACTTTTGCCGCACTTCTCATCTACTCATGGCGTTATTTAAATTAGTTTCGATAAATAGTTTTAAACAGTTTGAATAGGAGTGATGTATTTAATAATGTCACCTTAATTTATATGAGACTAAAAACGAAATAAAAATAAAACACGCAAAAAAAAAACCATACAAAACATACCTCAAAGAGTTAAATATTCGTAGTCACATAAATTTATAGATTTATTTCAAACAAAAACACAAAAAAATTCACATAAAAAATGAATAAAATTATATAAAATTAAACTTACACTAAATTTGTCAACGAAAATGCAAATGACAGAGATGAATGCGTGAGTTAATTTCAAAATAATCGTTCTCGTTTCGATTTAATGGAATGGCTTTTAACACCACAAATGAATTATTATTGAACGACTGAGTAAGAGCGTATTTTTGTGAAAGGAACAATTTGTATGTGGTGAGAAAATTATAAAAAATAATGTAAATTTGAACGACTTAATTTGTTTCATAACTTAATAAATTTTGAACTGGACGTAAACAAAATGCATGCAGGCACTCAAGAAGGATTTGCATACAAAATAAATTATAGAACCTTTGTGGCAAATGTTTGTGAAAAATAATAAATTTGTTTTTATTCGAAAGAAAATGTTAGAAAATGAAAAATTGTTGAGGCGCCTCAAAGTCGGTTGACGAATTTCAATAAAAATTAAAAGTCTCTGCTAAGCATTGAACACGAACAAATAAGTTGTATGCCAATTTTAGTTTTTTTTAATTCTAGACAGGCTTCCAAGGTCATGAAAAGTTTTTTTTACTCACTGGTCACCTTTGGATTAAAAATGCATGATTTTTTCTTAATTTTTCTCTGAAAGTGTCTTCTGAAATCCTCTTGCATATTTGGTTTATTTGCCTTGAAATGTTGAATTTTTATCGCATAATCGGTCCATCTTCTTTGAAAGCAGAAAAACAGTAAAAAATAAAAACAAAATCCGAAACAAAAGTAAAGGGAAATAAAATATGCATTGAATAAAAAACTTGATTCTACTGCTCTACAGTTATGTACCTTTTGCTGCCTATTCAAATCTCTTCTTTCACAAAATAAAGTAACTCTTCATTGGTGACATGACTTTGCTGGAGGAGTGAAATCACTAAAGGCCAAGTCAAAGAAAAAGTAGACCTTGTCATATAAATCGTTGAAAGTGGACATCTTACCAAGATAATATTCCGTTTTTGTCGGTGTTAGTTTTTTTTAGAGGTTTTCCTTCCTGATTTTTCTGACAAAATCGAAATTTATATATCACAGTTTTATAACCATGCCAAGTTTTCAAACTCATTTGGTTTTACATAAACTCCCAAGTAAGAAATGAGAATTACTAAAGGACAAGATATAACAGTCTGGATCATTATAGATAGGAAACTTGAATTAGCCATGTCCGTCTGCCAGTCTGTCCGTCTTTTTATCAGACTGATAAACGTGAAATTGCTTTTCCGAAGCTACCAGATTAGTTGGCGACTTGGGTCTTAGACTGATGTGTAAGGATGTGCTTTAAGACGATTCTTATTAAAAATTAGCAAAAGTAAAACAGCGGTTCCGATATTTAATTGAATATGTACATATATGTATTAAATAAAATATACACATGTATTTACATAGATGTATGTATGTATGTATAACCATTTTGGAAATAAATTTATTAATATTATAAATACATATGTACATACATATGTGTGTATATTAATGTAAATATGAATATTAAACATTGTGTCAGGAAATGTGCAAAAAAGTAACATGTTATTAGAAAAAAATATTTGATGTTTTCTTTATTGTTACGCGTTAGGTAATCACCAGAAGATTCATTTATGGGTTGTATATTAAACAACTAACGATCATTTCAAAAAATTAGTAAAAAATAAATTAATTAAAAATATTTTTTTGATGTTTTTGGTATTGTTACCCGTCTGACAACCATCAGAAGATTTATATATTAAACACAATCGTCTAACAAAACTTAACAAAAACTTAAATTAGATTTCGTTCGTTTTTTTAACAAAAGTGCATATGTTTTCATCTTACCAAACCGGACTGTAAGTGTACGCTATTTTTTATTTTTTTAGGCTTCATGAAAAATGGCCCTACGCCAAAAATCAAAAATCGATTTACTTTATAGTCACAAATCAACTTAATTATTCTGCTATTAAAAAAGATGAGGAATACACACTTTTTGAACAAATTTCTGATAAGAAGTAGAACTTCAAAAATCGCCCCAAAGTTTCGGATTGAAAAGAAAAAACTAGAATTTTTTTGGCCCATATTCCTTATATTTTAGTAAAATTTTTTATTTTTAAATATTGAAACTATTTCTCCTAATTTTTAAAATAAAATTTTAATTTTTATTAGTGACAAATGACCCTAAAACTAAAAATGGCCTAAATAAAATAATACATATTTTAAATTGCACTAAAAGCTTTTATTTATTGACACAGCTAACTAAAGACTGACTCCCCCAATAGCTGGCCTTTAGCCGTACAATAGATTTTCTACAGTATTGAATTTCCTGAAACGACGTTGCTTTCCAAAGCCTGCATTGCTGACCTTCGGCCAAAAAATCGTACATAATCAGGGTTGTCGCAGAAACTAAATTCGTATAAAAGTGAAAACCTTTCTACCTTCTCCAGAAAACGTAAAACGCAAAAATTTTTCGTTTTTAATTCGATTCAAAATAGTATGGTGTAATTGATAATAGAACAGTACTTACATAAAAGAAACGTTAAAAATATATTACAAATAGTAAAGAATCCCGTTGTTTCTTAAGTTGTATCGTAAAATATATGTATATACAAGCGGTTTTGAAAATAAATTTTAACATCTTTTTTTTAATGTTATAAAATCATCAAGAAAAATATGTGAAAATAAGCAAAACATATCATAGCCATATTCCGTTTCTTAACTTACCATATCTTTTTATACCCTTCACCAAAAATGGTAAGGGTATTTATAGGTTTGTCATTACGTGTGTAATTTCCACAATATTTATATGAGGTCCATATAGTATATATATACTGGATCCTTATAATTAAAAAATTTAACTGAGCCCTGTCCGTCTGTCCGTCTGTCCGTCTGTCCGTCTATCCGTCTGTCTGTACGTGAAATCCATTTTCTGAAGACACAAGAAGAGCTAGAGAATTGTTTCTTAAAGTAAAATGTAGGGATTTTTCTAAGGATGCTTCGTATTGAAAATCAGCAAAAATAAAAGTATCGATTCTGAAATGGATATATATACAAATAAATGAAGATATATATATATTCATTGCAGAAATAAATTTATAAATACACTAGGTGCCTCAGTAGTATTGAATACGGGGTCACGCGCATTGAATATGTGTCAGAGACAATAATTCAACACACGACCCATCGTGCTACTGAGGCTTGTTAGTTCTTTGTGTATATTACCTTAATAATAACTCAACGTATTTTTTCGTACAACCCCCTTTTTGTCACACATCTAAGCATGTGTGTATAAAAATACAAGGCATTTGCTTTTGAAAGATCACACACATTCAAATCGTTATTTGCTTTTACATACCAAGCAATATTCTACACACATAAAAATTTCAATTTTTTTTTCACCAAAGCACATTATAAACATAAACATGTATGTATGCACACAAACACTATACATACGTACCAGACAAGTAAACTCTGTGGAAAAAAATGTCGCACACTGATGATTACAAAAATATACTCTGATGTATTTATATGTATGTTAAAAATGCTTTTGTATTTATCTTTTAAAATGTTGTATATTTGTCAATTTGTTTTTCATTTTAAAAATTGAAATATATGTACATAGGCTTGTAACTATATTTGAAAATAATAAACAGGTTATTTTATACATATATATATATATACATATACATAATTGAAATGAGCCGTCGCTAAAAAGTATTTTGTCACCAGTAAAATAACTTTTCATTTATGAGGTGTTTTTTGAAATGTATGTACATACATACATAAGTACCTATGTAATTGGTCAATAACGAAGAATAAATAACTTACATAATTACTATTTGAAATAGCCCTACGTTAGAACAATGAATATTGTTTTAGCCTTCTCGAAATCGATAAACTGATACGTTCTGTTAGGCTGATTGGATAATCTAAGTAAGTACATATGTATGTAACTAATATGTATAAAAGCTACATACATATGTATGTACATATGTATGTGTTTTTAAAAACCCCCTAGTAATTTGAATTTTCATCTAAGCAAGTAGGTATGTAGATATGTACTAAGCTTTAAGCTAACTCAAAATAGTGTTGACTTTTCAAATATCAAATTATTACCTACAGTTAAAATAATAGGTAATTATGTGTGTAACAAATAACAATATACATACATACATATGTAGGTACCTACATAGCAATTATATCAATATGTACATATAACAATATCAACTTTAAATCCGTGCTGAAATGAAAGTAACAAGCCAACATAAGGCAAACATATGTATGTACATATGTATGTAAAAATGTGCGTATAAATATAAAACAAAGTTACCCATCAAACCAAAAACTTCGATTTTGTAACGAATTTGAAAGTTTCGATTTGTAAAAATATGTCTTAACAATGTCGTTTAGACTATTCTTAATGTTTTCGTAATCATTTTTAATTGACTAAAGATCTGCACGTGATAAAACACTATTTATCTTGTAAATTTTATTAAATTTTTCATGTTAATTATATTTATCTATTGAACTAAAAATAATACAGTATTTTTCGGTTAATTGACCCTACGGTTAATTGGTTTCCACGCTTAATTGAACCACATGATCGGGCAAAAAAATATTGCATACGAAAACACATGTAAATTTCCTCGGATAATTGAACTCGGTTAATTGATTTTCCCGCTTAATTGGTTCAAAATTCATGTAATCAAAAATAAATTTCCTCTTACTTTTACCCGGTTAATTGCATTATTATTGAAAAATAATCTGGCATTTTTGCACATACATTATTGACATCATTTGTGAAAAAATTTGTGTTCAAGTTTATGTTTTTTTTGTAAAACCAATATATGAATTGTTTTTTATTTAGTTTATAAATTTAATTTTTTTGTAAAACTCATGTGCACACAAATAGTGCATTTAATAGTACATAGTATGTACCTACAATAATAAATACCTGCGATACACATATATGTACATTTTTTTCTGTTACATGCCTTTTTTTTTGTTTAAGGTAAAAAAAAATTATTTTGAAAAACTTAAAGTGCACATATGCGATTTCTTTTAATTCATTAGTATGTAGTTCCAATTATGCGTGATTTCTGTAATTGAACAAATTGTTCAATTAAACGGGATTCTTGTAATTGAACGAATTGTTCAATTAAGCTGGTATCGGCTAATTGGTTCCCCGGTTAATTGAACAAAAAGTTGTGCAAATTTTGATGTGCAATTAACCGAAAAAGACTGTATTAACGAAGTTTACCTGATTTTGCAATACTTACTTAATAATTAAATTTTTTAAAAAAATGTTTCTCTTCACAAACTCAATTTAAAACTTGTAAACATCAAATAGGTATAACTTCAGACATAATACAGAAATGTCTTACGGTAGAAAAACAAAATAAATATTTTGTATTATTGCCCATGCGCCCAACCATACGTACAAATATATATTATATAATTATATATATGTATATATATATATGTATGTATGCCTGAATGTTTTCATAAAAAGGGCATACCCTGCATTTTTAAAAGTAGAATTTTAATCGAAATCGTTAAGTATTTCCCTAACGAAAATCCGACTAAATAATACAGTGGCCACAAGTAATGCAAGAGTTCGCCTTTGACTCTCTCACACATATACATGTAAAAAAAGTGTTTTTAAAGGTAAAATGAGCAGAAGTCAACTAAAACGTTGCATAAACAAAGAAAAAGAACAATTAATTGAATATTTTATAACTATTGAAAAAGAAATTTGATAAATAAACAAATATGTATCAAAAAAAAAAATTAAATTTCTGTAGTATTTTCATTTAGGAAATATCATTGTTGATCTAACTGGTACATTTTGACTAGAGAAATAGTTGGGAGTTGCTCACCAGTGATCTCATCGGTCTGATCGCGTCAAGTGATTACCGTCAATGTCATCCGTATGTTCAAATCGTCAGTCGAGTGCATTGCTAGTTGTTAGGCTGGTAGTTAGAGGAAATGACTGGTAGCTCGCGAAATAGCTAGACATTCGCTAGCTACGGCGACTGCAGGGTATTTAAAATACTTGCAAACAATAATATTTATACACACAGAAGCAGCATTACATATATATGTAAGTATTTGTGTTGAAAATGTTAATGTTTGTTGAATTTTAAAGTTCTAACTAAGCTTGATGTTGATCTAATAAATATATTTGAGCTATCCATGAATAAATAATAGAAGCTGTCGATGGATGCTGAAAAAATTTCCATTATCTTTATTTTATGTATGTACCTACGTACTAGTAATGTTACGAATACTCGTATTCGATTTTTCGACTATTTGCTTATTTTAATATATTTTTATTCGTATTCGACAAGTAAGTATTTTGTTACATACCAGAAATTAAACATTTTTCATTTTTGGGATGTTTGTTTCATATAAATTAGATTATTTCTAAACAAAATATGTTTCAATCAGCAGGTTTTCTTTTAAGCAAATGCAAGCAAGTGCTTTGAGATTGATCAAAAATAATAAATAACAATTTTTATTTTCAATTAAGCGTTTTTTACATATAAACAGTGCGTTCTTATCCGAATTCGACTTTATACACATATATTTACCGTGTAGTACCTACACCATACCATAGCGTTTTAATTTACTTTAGCAAAAATAAAATTTCGGTTCTGAGTTTTGATTACATATATACAATTTTATAAACCTTTCAAAAATAAATTTAAAATAAATACTTTGTGCTCCAGTATTGAACTGAGGAGTCGCTCACTATACTTCTACCCACTAACCATTGTGCTACAGAAGCTTGTTAGTGTTGAATGTATATTAACTTAATTATAACTTTACGTATTTTTTTGTACAAACCCCTTTTTGTCACACATCTAAGCATGTGTGTATAAAAATACAAGGCATTTGCTTTTGAAAGATCAACACATTCAAATCGTTATTTGCTTTTAACATACCAAGCAGTGCTGCCACGACCAAAAAAATATTACAACCAAATATTTTGAAAAAGTTACCAAATGTGAAAAAATAACCAAATTTAAAATGCATATTTTATTAACAAAAAATATTTATATTTATTTAAAGTAGCATTACATACAGTTTATTTGCATTTTATACATAGTTAAATAATAATTGCAAAACAAGAAAACAAAAAAAAAAAAATCATACTAATAGTAAATGAAAAGGAGAAACTTAAATTGAAATCAGTTTTTGTTTATTTGAGCCCTTATTCGTAAAAATAGTTTTTTTTTATAAGAGTTAAACCTGCCAAATGTTTATACAAAATTCATTTGATTGAAAGTTTATAAATTAAAATTTTTTTTGAATAGGATCATTACAATAAACAATATTTGTACTGCACATTTATAAATAATAAGAAAGGAAAAAAAGAAATTGTTTTTACATATTAATAAATTTCTTATTAATAAGTGAAAAACATAGCAAGAAACTTAAATTTAAACAAACTTTTTAAAGTGTTTATTTATTTAAAATAAACAATATTTGTACTTCAGGAAAAAAATGTAATTGTTTTACAAAATTTTTCTTTTAAATCAAAAAATTAATAGATTTACAATTCACAGTATTGAGATTAGAAATTATATACGAATTTTCAATTCATATCTTTGGCAGACCGTAAATAGTGGGCAACATTTTGATTTTTGCACAACTGTTTCGATTGGATAATATTGTTAATAGTTTTAAAATCAAGACTATTACGAAATTTGGTTTTGTTTAAATTAAGCTGTGAAAACATTCTTTCGGCTGCAGCAGAACTATGTGGCAATGATAATAAATTTTGTACGAAATAAAAAAGTTGTTCGAAAGTTTTTTCGTTCATCCCATTTTTGCTTTGAAAGTTGTCAGGTCTAGATAGATGTGAATCATTGAATATTTTTTGATAACACAGAGCAGATCATTTAGTAGTACGGAGAGGTGTTGACAGTGTTGGGACCCAATCGTACTATGAACAGGTAATTAAAAATTTTCAAAAATTGTTTTCAAAGCTTAACAAGTTATATATATAGTTAAAAAATATTCAAACGAAAAAAACTAACCAAAATGAAAAAATATTCGCATCTCACATTGAAAAATAAAATTACCAATTTTGGTTAGAAATAACAAAAAACGGCAGCTCTGATACCAAGCACTATTCTACACACATAAAAAATTTAAATTTTTTTTCACCAAAGCACATTATAAACATAAATATGTATGTATGCACACACATCGTTTTTAGAACACTATACGTACCAGACAAGTAAACTCTGTGGAAAAAAATGTCGCACACTGATGATTACAAAAATATACTCTGATGTATTTATATGTATGTTAAAAATGCTTCTGTATTTATCTTTTAAAATGTTGTATATTTGTCAATTTGTTTTTCATTTTAAAAATTGAAATATATGTATGTACATAGGCTTGTAACTATGTATATTTGAAAATAATAAACAGGTTATTTTATACATATATATATATATATATTTTTTTTTAAACTAATATACACAAAGAACTATCTAGCCTCAGTAGCACGATGGGTCGTGTGTTGGATTATTGTGAGCGATTCCTCAGTTCAATACTGGAGTATTTATTTATTTTAAATTTATTTCTGAAAGGGTTATAAAATTGTATATATGTATGTAATCAAAAATCAGAACCGAAATTTTATTTTTGCTAAAGTAAATTAAAACGCTATGGTATGATACAGGTGTAGGTACTACACGCTAAATATACATTTGTGTATATATATATATGTACATAGGTATATATGTATTTTTCGGTTAATTGCACATCAAAATTTGCACAACTTTTTGTTCAATTAACCGGGGAACCAATTAGCCGATACCCGCTTAATTGAACAAATCGTTCAATTACAAGAATCCGCATAATTGGAACTACTAATGAATTAAAAGAAATCGCATATGTGCACTTTAAGTTTTTCAAAATAATTTTTTTTTTACCTTAAACGAAAAAAATGCAAGTAACAGAAAAAATGTACATATATGTGTATACGCAGGTATTTATTATTGTAAGTAGGTACATATTTACTATTAAATGCACTATTTATGTGCACATTAGTTTTACAAAAAAATTAAATTTATAAACTAAAAAACAATTCATTTGCAATTAACCGGGTAAAAGTAAGAGGAAATTTATTTTTGATGACATGAATTTTGAACCAATTAAGCGGGAAAATCAATTAACCGGGTTCAATTATCCGAGGAAATTTACATGTGTTTTCGTATGCAATATTTTTTTGCCCGATTATGTGGTTCAATTAAGCGTGGAAACCAATTAACCGTAGGGTCAATTAACCGAAAAATACTGTATACATAATTGAAATGAGCCGTCGCTAAAAAGTATTTTGTCACCAGTAAAATAACTTTCCCTTCTATGAGGTGTTTTTTGATATGTACATACATACATAAGTACCTATGTAATAGGTCAATAACGAAGAATAAATAACTTACATAATTACTATTTGAACTAGCCCTACGTTAGAAAAATGAATATTGTTTTAGCCTTCTCGAAATCGATAAACTGATACGTTCTGTTAGGCTGATTGGATAATATAAGTACATATATACATATGTACCTAATATGTATAATAGCTACATATTTCTACATATTTCATTTAAAAATATTTCTCGAATAATTTGCACAGAGTAGGTACATTTTCCAAAAAAAAAAAAAAAGTCATAAAAAAGTAGTACATAAAATGTACAAAAACATATTAATTTATATATATATGTATGTACATATATGTGTGTATGTTAAAAATGCATTTGTTTTTAGAAGTAAAAAATATGTGATTTGTTTTTCATTTTAGATTCCTTTTAAGCTCAGTGAGAAAAAAAGTAATGATAAAACATGCACACATACTGCTTACAGTATTATCAAAGGATATTAACAAAGGATATACAGGCTTATTATATTCTGCGAATCACATATATGTATATGCATTGGTGAAGGGTATATAAGATTCGGCACAGCCGAATATAGCACTCTTACTTGTTTAAGTTAAAATTGTAGAAATCCAGCTTGGCATCTCAAGAAAAGAAAAGAAAAATTGCTAAACTAAAGTTGGTTTTTTTTAATCCAAATATTTTTATTAGCTGCAATTTATTATTGGAAACAGTAAATAAATAATTTTCCGCATAAAAATTAAAGTTATTTTGTGTTAACACAACTTAAAACCTTTTTATTTAAAAACATGAATGTGTACAATATATAATTTTTAAATTTTTTTCGGACTTATGAAATCGTATGAAAGCTGAAGAAGCAAATCAAAAACAGTACGAATTAAAATATTTGTAAATTTTCACTTTCGTAAAAATTCTGTGATACACACTGAAAAAACAGTTTTACATAAATTCAACGAACTCCCATAACTAAATTCCTTGAAATTCAACGTAATTTACGTTGTTTCAGTAACAAATTCCTTGAAATTCAAAGGTAAAATTTTATGTATTTATGAACTCAACATTGAAACCATTATTTGATTTTATTCCTTGAATTAAACAATAAACTAGTTTTTTGATTTAACGTATAATGCGTTGAATTTAAGAAACTCGTTCATTTATTTAAACACTAGATATACCCGGTGCGCTTCGCTACCACCTCGTTATAAAATAAAATTCCTATTGTGAAAATTTAATAAAAAGGGGCGTGGTCCAATCCACTTTTCCCCTGGTACGTGTTCCAAATTATGCCAATACCATATGTACCAAATATCATCGACGTAGGTAAAAAATGCCCAAATAATGGTGTAATAATTTGAATTATTATTAGTAATCTCCTTTATAGATTTAGGAAGATCTTTTGTATGGGATATAAATCTATAAATGATATTCAAGTTATAAATGCTTTTGTTAGCATTTATAATTTGTGGGGGTTAAGGGGGAATTAGTGAAGTTATCAACTTCTCTTAATCCATATAATATATAATTGTATTTTGGATTTTACCTTTTGTCTTAGGATTGCCAATACAAACCATGCCAGTAAGTGTTTCCTCTTTCCAACCAATAAAACCAGGTAAGTATTTTGAAAGTTGAATTCAATCCGTTTGAGGTATGTATTTAATTTTCTTTAAATGTTATATAAATTTGTGTAATAATTTGAAAAGGGTAACGTTGTTGTTTCGACAATGTTTCAGAGGTAAGTGGTAATTTCAATTATAAATTTTACAAATATACATTTTAATATGTAGCGACATTACATTTGTCGCTTATTTTTTAGGGTAGTACTCCCAAGTTCTTTCACAATTTTACTTCAGTATAATAAGCAGTTTTAGTATATATCAATATGACACAATTTTAGTGTTGCCTAGTAGATGCCCATTTTGTCCAACCATGTTTGGACAAATGGCGATTTAAATTTTTGGGTTATATGGGCGGTGCCACGCCTCTTTGTCCAATCAAAACTTCATACAGCCTATTATTCCTTCCAGAGTCATAATAACATGCTGTAAAAATTTCAGGAAGATCGGTCCAAAGGTTTGGTTTTCCTAAAAAGGGGCGTGGTCCCACCCACTTTTCTCCTGGAACGTATTCCAAATTATGCCAATAACATATGTACCAAATATCATCGACGTAGGTAAAAAAATGCCCATATTATTGCGATTTAAATTTTGGGGTTATATGGGCGGTGCCACGCCTCTTTGTCCAATCAAAACTTCATATAGCCTATGGCACCTGCCTGAAGATTCCCTGAAAATTTCATCAAAATCGGTCCAGTAGTTTCGGAGCCTATTCATTTCAAACAAACAAACAAAAAATCAAATCTCTCCTCTTTTTAATATTAGTATAGAAGTATGTACAGACAAAATGAACAAATAGTTTGATTCAAAGAACCTGTTTCTTGATTTTAAGTATTATACGTTGATTTTGTTGTATGTATACGATGGATCAAGGAATAAATTCTTAAAAATTAACGTATGGTTTCTTAACTTCAACGAACTGGTCCATTGAATTAAACTAGCCAATCAATGGCCATACGTTGAATCAAAGAACCTGTTAATTGCGTGAAAAACAAGGAATAAATTCGTTGATTGAACGAATTATTCCTTATTTTTCACTCAAGTATTTGGTTGAGTGCACCTGAATATAACAGTTTGTTTGGCCGTCTCAGAGCAGTTAAAGGTATTTAATTTTTTGGGCAATAGCTCATTCAGGAAGTTTTCCATTTAAAGCAACAAAAAAAATTACTGAACCATTTTTAATATTTTGTTCGGGGCTATTCTTAATTTTTCAGCTTATAAAACGTAACCATTTTAATGTAAAAATGGTGCCCACCCCAAACAAGGGGGGCCCAGAACTTTCAGTTTATTGCATTTTACCTGTCCCCATAATATAAACAAACGAATATGTCCGCCACTTTTACCTGTTTTATTATGAAATGATCCAAGAGGCTGTCAATGGATTGAAAAATTATTTGTTTTCTTTGCTAACCTCAGCTAATTAAAAAAATATCATTTAATAAGATAAACATATATGGCAGATTTAATTTAATTTCATTTCTTTACTTAATTGCAATGTATTTTTGTAATATTTTACTTTAATTACAAACGATGGAATTTTATTATTTCTGTTTACAACCAATACTTGTATCACGCACTCATCCTAACCAAAAATAATAAACCCCAGTGCCATGTGTGGAACATTATACGAAGATGTAAAGAGTTTGTTTGTAATGATGGTGTTGGCTGCTGTATAGTAACAATGATGGTAAATCGCTAATAATGGTATGATGTGACGGTTACTGTCTGTTATATGGGCCATAAATCCAAAACATTTATAAATGTATTAATTTAAAAAACAAAACAATATTCTGACCAAAAAAAGTCACACTAAAGTCCACTAAAAATTCATACATACATAAAAAAAGAAAAAAAAAATTAATCAAAAAATGTGTAGAAAATAAATGCCTAAAAGTAATAAAAAAACTTAATGTTCAAAAGTTAACAAAAATGCGTTGATTTGATATTTTTGCGTTTGTTATTGTTGTTACTGTTACTATTTTTTATTCGTTAACGTTTTTGGTTTGTTTTTGCTGTGATATTTTCGTAAAGTTGTTTAATATTTATGGGTTTCAATTTCGTATGAAATGGATCATCTTTGTTATGTGAACGAATTTACGTAAATAGAATGAGTTCATTATTTCTTTGTTTTTTTTTCTAAGGTTTTGTTTAATTTTAATTTGCATATAGAGCACAAATCAATAAATACCTAATAATGTCTTGTTTATTGAACCAAGTTCGACGGAAAAAAATATATATATTGTCACTTAATAATCATTAAAGTATTAGATTTTTATTGGTGAAAATACGCAAAAACAAAAATATATTTCAAAATTATTTCTGTCGTTAAAAAGTTTAGTTTTAACGTTTATTTTTTATATTTTTATTTTGTAATATTGTATAACGAATAAATATTGTTATTGTTTTTGTCACGATATTAATCAAAAGTATTAATTTAGGCCGAGTTTGAAAATTTATAGCATTCAGGTTTATTTTTATATTTTATGTTAATTATTATTAGGGGAATACCCATCATCTCATTTATTAATTTAAACACTTCATCGGTGATGCGTAAACGTACATTTTTGCAAAATAGCATTTTACCAGCACGCAGTCGTTTTTGCTAACCGACGAAGGAGGATGTTATGGTTTACATGAGCTTGGAACAGTTTCAATCGATTTCGGAATAGTTTTTTTAGTGACCAGTGATATTCCTTGATCACTTAAGCAGTCCAACAACAATTAATACAATGTCACACTAGTGTACATTAGCGAAATTTAGGATGTTGACCCGGGTCTTAGTTTGATTTATAGTGAACGCGCTAACCACTTCAGCCAACACCACACCACCCTGGATTAAAAAAAAAACAATCCTTAAAAAAAAATCCCTTTCTAAATTAAAGTATTTTAGGAGTACATATGTACGTGTTACGTGTCCAATAAAGGACAAAAATAAGCTTTAAATTTAATGAGTAATTTAAAAATATAAGAAATGTGTATGACTTTTAATTAGATGCATGAAAGACGTTGATTAATGCATCCCATCTAACAGTTAATTTTTGAATTAAATCAATTTGGACGTTTTTTGAAGTACATAGTTACATATATAATTTTTTTGTGGATTGCATCAATCCTTTTGTACTTGATTCAAGAAAACCCGTACTTACTGTTTTTTTGACACATTTTGGGATTTTTTTTTTGTTTTTCTGTGCGGAACTTCTTAAATATTATTCCCAATAGACAGACACGTTATTGATGCACATTCGAACAGCAATTTCACCTTAAATTTACAAAAAAAAAAAAATAATTCATTTAGTATTTTTGCAACGCGCATATGTGATGTCTGCGAATAATTTCCTTAACGGCATCGAATTTGTCAATGACTGGGGGAATTCAATATTGTATATGGCATGCAGCAAGCGGCATGTATGCAATTTGATGCATCTGAAAACATTTTTACGCGGAAATGTTTAAATGGATGTCATAAATTGTAAACGAAACTTGAATGGCTGTGAAAAAAGAAGCAAAAAATATACAACAGAAAAATTTCATAAAATTTTTAAAATAAAAAATATTAACTGATTGTAAGACCCCCTCTTTTTCCCAAAATAGATAACAAGAGAATGAAAGATTGCTGCGCTACTCAAACAGCAATAAAATGGCAATTCTTGATGAATTTATCAATATTAAATGTTTGGGCCAGGAAATGCAAAATAAAAAAGATTATATCAATTTCTGCAGCTTAAGCTAAAAGAAATTTTATTCACACATACATACATAAACAGCAACATATGTATATTGGTGTGTGTGTATGTTGCATATTCTCATTTATTTAAACCTGTAAAAAAATATTTTTGCTTTAAAACTTTTGCCCTTCTAATCATTATCTGAGAGACCATAAATCTAGACAAAAATGTGAAGGCAAAAGCAACAAAAATTTATAAA